>CM041039.1:3672899-4185222 GCA_023078785.2 Hyles euphorbiae | reverse complement strand
GTCATTGAGATAATATAGGTACTAGAGGGGACACTGCAAACAAAATGAACGGTACTGTACCGCTCCTTCTATTTTTGTCTCTGCCCACGCTACACAGTAAGATTATCTTTGCTCTCTCTTCACTGGGTTCCCGTGTGCACGCACAATACGCAAAAATTTTGTTCCCGATGTCCGCTCTAGTATAATACCTCAATATGCGCAGTGAATTAATTTTTTGCACACAATTGCATTTTGTTCTACCACTATCCAGATCTTTAACAATTAATCGCAAAAGAACGAAGCAATTTACGCAGGACGCTAATTAACAAACACTGTTTAATGCAAATGCAACGATATTTTTATATGTGAACTTAGTTTATCTTATTGACATTGCAATATTTTTATTATATTTTGCATACTTTAGGGAGTATACATATCTCTTGCATTTATAAACATAGTATATTTAAACGTAGCTTATCTTAAAATAAACATATTAATAAATCTGGTTTTTTGAATTCAAAGATGCAGATATTTCAGATTTTATAATTATTTTCCAACACGTAAAATACAATATTGTTAAACTTACTTTAAAAGTACATTTTAAAGAGAAACAAATATCTGATGAAAGATTGCAACAAATTTACTATGTCTTTACTTATTAAAATCAGCAAACATTCTAGAATAGATGGAACTAAAATCGTCGAAGCGCATAATTAAGAAAAACGCGTAGGCAAATCTACTTTTTGTTCCAAGGCTATATAAAATATTTCTTAATTTTCACGGTAATTAGTTGTAAAGCTAACCAACATTTACACAAAGCACAAACTAGTTTACAATACAAGGTAAATTAACGGTTGGGCACACCAATCACCATCAGAATTCCCTTTGAAATGGTTTTTTATTCGTTATTTATTCAATTTCCGTAAGATGTGTTGGGACTTATTGTCATTTGAATATTGGCTGATGAATTTTACTAGCCTAAATACAACAGAACCTTAGCTTCCCCTTGAATCGAGGTTGTTCTTAACTTATAGAAATAACATCCTACGGCTGCACATACCTATTATTTTAAAGTCAAATAACAATGTATGATTCTTACAAATGCTGGAGTTCCAAAATAGAACACTTCATATTCCTGCATAGCGATGTGTGCACATTATGAATTAATTCATATTTTTTATAATATCAAAACTACTCTATCATTGGATATACGAGTGTAAGATAATACATTTTTTATTCAAAAAACTTTTTCCTATAATCAATAGTCTCCAAGAAAAAAGCGTTTTTCAATTTTTTTTATTCATTTTTTGAATTTCTCAAAATCAGCAAACAGCGCGACCTTTATAATTTTTCTGTGACCTCTTGACATGCCCCCCTAACGATTAATTATGTTAAATAAGGGTAGGTCTTTATTCGGAGGGCAATTAATTATTCCTTACATATTGACTCAACTATAAGTATTATTACCCATTTTATACATGTGTCAGCATCGCGGACTCTTAACGTCCATCTATTATCTACTCAGACAAAACCGCTTCTTGGATTTTATTTATCCGTATACCGTATACGTATCTCAGTCATGGCAATATTTTCCATACACGTTGTAAAAACGTTGTTGATTGTGATTTTACCAACGGTCGCCTGCGCAACTGTAACGAATGTGGAAAATTATCAAACTTCGAGCAAATCATGACTGTTTGTAGCAAAAACTATCAGCAACTTTCTCGACATCGTATAATTTGAACTAAGCGTAATTGATCCTTAATCTCATCTCACATTAAAAGAAATATTTGGTGAAACTAAATACACTATAATTTATTGTGGTTTGAATTGATAATGACTAATTAGTGATTACGCACTATCTTTAATAGCATATTTTTATTAATGAACACCACACATGGTTAACACGCCTGTGCGTGACCAAACACATCGGCCGACGTCATCCTCAGAATGACATGTTCCAACCGGATCTATTACATATCTTTGATATATTATTATATCTTGTTGTTTACTACTGACCAAAACGTTCCGCGGCCATTTACCTTTACTGGTAAATTAACTTTGAATGACAGTAGGGTAAATATAATGAAGTATTTGGAGAATTTACGTAGGTAGAAAACAGGTGGGCCAGCTGTGGATTACCTATAATGAACTAATAGTAATGATTAGTCACGAAAATAACACTGTTATAACTGCGTATTTGTAATATTATGTAGGATGTTATCTTTTTTTGGAGGTATCAATTGACAACACCTTAGTAAAAATTGCAATATGTCACTAAATTCTAATAGGTTACTTTGGAGATCCTCGTGAAAGTATATTCGATTTTGAAGTTTTCGGAACTGAAAATTATGGTCATGATTAACTAACGGCCCGACCCAGTTTCTCCTCCATGCGATGATGTTTCCGCCATACAAATATCAACAATATATTACACCTGTCCCTCATTTTAAATAATAAGTAAAAATAAACATATATGCGAATTTACATGAAATGATACACAGATGGAACTCCAAATGACGAACTTACACTTACACTTAATAATGCTGCAAATACATGAAATTTCGTCTTATGATTGGCAAGAATGCAAACAAATATAATATACATAAATTACTATATTTTAATACTTCAAGCAACTGAAATTCGTGTGTTAAACTTACTGCGTAATTACAACTCTCAATAGATATCCGCTTTGATATCAATTCAAGGAATCACATCGAGGGCGTAATAGCTGCCGCAGCACGCAAGGTTGGTGTCCTCAACAGGGTACCTCAGTTTTTGACGCTCGTTCAACCATATCACTTCTATAAAACGCAGTTCCAGCCGGGTATGGAACACTGCTCGCATCTCTGGGATGGATCCGCCCAGTTTTGTGAATGATGCATGCTTTACGACTACTACAGGCACTACAACTACGAAGGGATGTCGCCTCTATGCGTGTTCTACCGTCTATATCATGGTGAATGCTCTGAAGGATTGTTAAATTTTATCCCCTCCTCTCCATTCCTAAACCGAACCACTCGTGCTAACTTGCGGAGCCATTGATGGCTATCAGACTCGGCATGAACCAAAAGGTTCGCAAATTCTTTTTTGTGCCGCAGCGTCAAGCTGTTGTTTGCCGCTGTTCCAGCGTGTTCCCCCCTTCCTATAAGCCTGGCTCCTTTCGCCATTGTGTGAAGAGACATCTTAGTAGGCCGGCATAATTGTATCGAATGGCATGGGACTGCCGACTAATGCCATTCGATACTTTGCCTGGACGGCAATTGCGCTTATCATTAGTTGCAGTGCAGTCATTATGCCGGACCAGTTTTAAAAAAAATATGTAAGTTTGGCATTTGCTTTATTACTACGCTAACGAGTGGCTATACTCATCGTAATCCTTTATTATTTGCTCCTTCAGGGATTTAATTTTACCAATTTAATGATTAGAAATACTTAAACTTTAATTTCAAGTGATAATAAATACGTATCTAATTTTATCGGGAGATAAATCAATGTCACAAAAAATATCACAGATTAACATAAACTGTAAAAGAAAAAAGAAATACTGTATATTTCACGAGTATAATATCATGATTTTTATCACTTTACCTGAGATTTTAGATGGTAGAGCTTTGGAGGAGTATCTGTAAGCGCCCATATGTCTAAGTCCTGCTGTAATCTTTCTCTACAATTGAGAGTACGGTTTAGAGGGGTTAAGTCATATCACCCATCATGCTGGTCTAGTGCCTTAGAAATTCTTTACAAATCGCTATGTATATTGGGCTAATATTACTGTTCTAACTCAATTTATAGTACGCATGTTTCTTCACGATCTTTTCCTTCGCAGTTACAGTGCATTATGATTGACTATCAATACAAACATGACTCCGAAATTTCAAGAGATGAGTTAGGATTTGAACCCGCGACCACCATGGACCACCGTGTTGGTAGTCGCGACTTGTCTGTTTCCAACAGGCCACTCACGTAGTGCTATGCTAGTTAAAAAATTTTGTATGTACTACAAAATATTTTCATTTAATTTTCAATGTTTTAACAAAAAAAATATACTGAGCTACACAGGGACCATGAAATTGATCTTCATATTTAAAACAAGGTTATTCACAAAGAGTTTGCGTCAATATGTAGGTCTCATTAGCTACTACTTTAGCCTACCCATTAACCCACATTTAATTACTGAAATATGACTCCATTTGGAATGCATGGCTTGGTTACTAATACTAAAAAGACCTTGACATGATGTAGGAGGAAGCCAGTGCAGCTCAGAAGTAGAACATACTCATCAGAAAAATTTATATGATGTGTGAATATGTATTTTTAAACATCAAACAAAAGAGATAAACATGAATTTACACTCTTTCAAACATGCCAATTGCAATCATTACCTGCTGATAATAAATTCGCACCTATGTTTCAATACTTTTTCATGTTGTATTGTTAACTTATTTATCAAACCATATTAAGATGTAAGATAGTATAAACATCATATTTGATGCATTTTTTTTTTGTATTTGGCATGCATGCAACACATGAGTTGATAATTGCTGATAGCAACAAAAGGGGTTTTATAGATTTAACTGAATATTTGACTGGAGAAATTATGATATAAGTCAATAGCCCTTTGCACTAAATTTTCTATATAAAATATGGATGTAGTATCACAGAATGGATAGAATATCTATAACCACAATGAGTGAGAATACCATATAAGAAAAGGAAAACATAAAAATAATAAGGCAACAATACAAACATTATCAATAACATATTTGTTTCTGTTCGGATTGCCATCAAAATAAGATAGAAGAGAAGGTTCATATTACTTTATAATAATCTGATAAGCAGGTGTGCATTCATATATGGTCAAATATTACACAATGAAGATAATAACTTAAACGTTGTGTAAAATAGGTTATCTGTGGATTATAGTAATGATATAGTTAAACCCATGATTTTTAAACAAGTTTTATATTGTGAGAGTAATTTAAATATATGTATAGTAAATATACGCTAATTATGACCAGAATTTCAGTGTTTATTAAAATTAACCAGATTTACCAGTAATTTTTAGGGGTGGAAATAAGATTGTAGTCCAGGAAGTCTGATTTAGTTGACTCAGATATTTTAATGTCTGACTTAATCTGATAACTCAAACAGAATTATTTAATAGGTGAGAGGGATAAAAATGATAAATACTATGTAATAAAATTGATCACCATTCCCATTGTCCACCATCACCAGCCACTTTACTATGTTCGAGAATTAAGCAAAAAAACAATAATTTAATAAAATCTGACTCAATTTCAGTGAATATTTTGGGAAATATTCAATCATTGCTGGTCATTGTTGACTAACTTTTTCCTGCAGCCGTCCCTTTAGTCAACCACCATCAAGAAACATGCTTCAAGAAAAGATGATTGGGCATTTTCTCTTTTCTTTTCTAATTTTATATCTAGTAACTGAAATACTAAATGTATTTCTATCAGAAAATATCTTACACTGTTAACATTTTAAATCCCCATTGCTTGGACAAAAGGTAGCAGTAAAATAAATTGAGATGGGCATACAATTAAGGTTAATTTAGTATCAAATATTTTGAATAGATGCAGTTTGCTTAACATAGACCATTATAAAAAGTAATCTAAGTACTGATCTGTCTCATAAAAAATAGAATGTGTGAGGGCAGTGACCTAACTTCTTATCTAGAAAATATGGTAAAACCAAAATTCGCAAGACAATTAAATACATGTATAGTATTGTCATTCTACATTGAGTCATATAGGAAGAGGCTCATAGAGTTCATGCATTTCATAACAGTTCATTTAGAAATGTAAGTGTTGCAACTGAACCAGTTTTGAACATTACTTACCTAAATTGTTGTGTAAACTGTTACTTAACAATAACCATGTCTACTGAATTATTTTGGTTTAAATTATATTTAATCAAATAAGTTGTACATCAGTATTTAAGTTACTGATTACTTGCATTTTGATAAATTAAAAATCGAGTTTTAGACTAGTTGTCATTTTCCAGCAGTTTGTCCTTGAATTCTGCTGTGCTTAATATCAAAACATTAGAACCTGTTTCAACTTTAAAAGTATCTTCAAGTTAATTTTTTTTTCTTACTTTATCTTTGAATGTATTTTAATGCTATTAGAACTTTACTGCAACTATGATAATAAAAAACATTGTTTGTCCAATCATAAACTGGTTTTTCTAGTTTTTATGACTACTCATTAGTCTGTATATATCCACTTATAAAATTGCAGTGATATTGTAAAAAAGCAACAAACAAGAAGTTTATTTATAAAATGATTTTATGATTGCAGATGCAGATTAAACCAATAACCATAAAAAAATAACATATATTGCACTTTTCAAATATTCTATACAAGATAGTTTATAATTAAACCTCCAACAAACGCTTCATCACACATTAACTTGAAACTGTAAAGTAATAAAGATAGCATGCAATTCTGCATTTGAATGAGTATGCCTTCAAAACGTAAGATGTTTTGATCCACAAACTGAAAGTCAAGTATTTGTATACAAAGCATGACTTACTTGTAAAGGTGACAGATTGTTCTTGCTAAGCCATTGCCAGAACCGCAAGGCATTATCGCGAGTGGGACTTCGCATAACGCTTGCTGCCAGTCGAGCCGCTCGAACATGCCATTGAGGACTTCAAACAGCACACCGTCACCGCCCACCGCCACGATCGCCCGCCAAGCATAAACATTTCGCGTACGAACAAATTCGCGCGCATACTGAGCGTATTTTGTCACATGCAAGTCGTACGGTACTTCCGCTTCTTGCAATATTGGGGCTACCTTCGTCTGAAATAATTCTCTAGCCTTCCCCGGGCCTGATTTTGGATTCAACAATATGAGCAACTTCTTATCGTTTAGTGGGGGCACGTATGTAATCGGCTGACCGGCTATCAGACACTTTATCGAAGTTCTCCATTTTTGCGCTTCCCGATTGTTATCCTCATACTTATCAAAAGACCTGAAACGCAATGTTATTGTTGTCCTTTCCCTTTTCAAGGTACGACGATTGCGCTTAAGTATGTACGCATAAATATAAAGATAAGCGCTGATATCGTTTTCATCCAAATCCCCACTGGTCTCTTCTACTACTTTTAATTGCTGGGGTCCTACCAATGAGCTGCATACACAGGAGCTGGCTCCGTGGCGACGTCTCTTGCTCCTCATACATTTGCTGCCGATTATGTCGCGTAATAATATAGTTTGTTCTTTGGAGCTGCCGTCTGTTTCTTTTGTAAGAGATAGCCCTTTGGAAGTGAGTCTGACACGAAACACAGAATTCTTTTTAGATAAGATGTAAAATGTTTCTTCGAGGTAAACATGCTCCTTCGAAACACTGTCGCCCTCCACGACGTGAGGCACGTCCTTACCGAGCTTTGGATCCGCCATGACTGGATTTATTATGACTTCCTTCTGCCAACCCTGCAAGTTTCATAGCTTTTTGACATTTCGATTTTTTAAATTCTATAATCACAGATTAAAATTGTCGTCTAGTCTCACAGGGGTAGCCACCGTGTAACCTAGTATGAGATAGCGATATTTGTGGGAGTGTGGCCAGGTTGACACGTTTTTCCTAAGGTATCGGGAAACTTTGACCGTTCTTTAAAAAAATATAATTGCTAAAATATCGATATTTTAACTTTGAGGGGAACTACAATGCACTTACATACCTGGGTCGTCAGCCATCACCCAGAACTAATAAAAACACTGTATAACATAAACATAATTTAAGTAAATATTTAGTTCTGAAAATAAAAACGATTGTAATAAAAGCTAATAACAAAACAACATCTAGTCCGCCCCGTGACCACGAAAGTTGTAAAGTAATCGAAACGTCGCGGGGAGAAGTTAAAAAAAGCAAAACTTAAACCAAATCCGCGATAAAATTCGTAAATAGTTTTATTTCAAAAACAATATCTATTGTGCATCCATATACAGTTCAAAACATATAAGGAAAAAGTTTAAAAAATAAAAGATAATTATTGAAGTTTGTTTTTTAATATGTAATTTAAATCTATTAATATAGTTTGTTTTAGGGAATATCAACCTTTGGACCGCTGGCCACCCCAAATAATGTAAATATTTGCCTCCAAAACGTCAAATTTCCTGGAGTCAAGCGGTTACGCCGATAAGGACAGGTTACAAAAGCTTGCATCTCTTTCTTACATGAATGTTATGTATAAATCTCTTTCGTTTTGTGGAAAAGGGATAGAACATGTGACTCCGTCTATTAGTTTCTCCGTCTACGTCTAGTCTAGAAACCACGGACTAAGAAGCAAAGAATAGACCACTACTAAGAAGTATACCAAAAACCAAGAAGCTTATATCCAAATGGAGATTGCATTCCGTATATAAAAGTGAAGCACAAAAAGTTGACCTTGAATGACGTTGCTACTGCCTGCTATCCTTTTCTTTCGAGTGACAATGAATGAACAAAAAGTCATTTTCATTCATTGTCACTCTAAAGAAAAGGATAGCAATCAGTAGCAACGTCATTCGAGGTCAAATTTTTGTGCTTCACTTTTATATACGGAATGCAATCTCCATTTGGGTATAAGCTTCTTGTTTATGGACCTATAAATGAAGTTTTAAATCAATAGTGTCGGGAAAATGAGTGGCCCAGTTTCATATGCATGTTTTTTTCCTTTACAAGATTTCTAACCAATCGCTCCCCCTTAAAGAAGTCAAACCCCTTAAAAAAGTTATCTGTATCAGCCCATACACGTCCCACTGGAGGGTACGGGCCTCCTCTGCAATCGAGAGTACGATTGAGGGTAGTTAGGCGATATCACAGACCATATAGTCCGCCGCGCTGGCGTAATGCGGGTTGGTGGACTTGCACAGGTACCATAGAAATTCTTATAAATCGCTTTGGTATGCAGGTTTCCTCACGATGTTTTCCTTCACCGTTTTAGTGTGTGTTTATTGACAATCAATATACGCATGACTCCGAAAAGTCAGAGGGGTGCCCTGAGATTCGAACCCGCGGCCACCGTGAACTGTGGTTGTGGTCATTGGTGGTCCATTTACCAACAGGCCACTACGCACGTAACGATAATTTTAGTTTATGATAATATGAACTTACATCTATTGTACTAGTACGTACAAAGTTCTGTTTTCATGGAATTTATTTTGAAAAGCTGACAACACAAACTTGTGGCGGCAGCTACACGATGATACAATTTTTCGATAGGTATTATTGGTATCTGAAGCCGCTTTTCTTCCTACGTAAAATTTAATACCTGAAGTTTAACATTCCTAGCATCACTTTTTAAAGTTTTCGGCAATTTTCACTAGTTTTAAATAATGTAGGAAAAATAAATACATTGAGTAAACAACTAATTTGAGTACGTCATGCTCGCTTAAAGGTCTGTGCTTGCGGCGGCGTCGTGTGCCGGGTCGGTCACTTCCCTATAACACGGTTGAGGAGACCGATGGCTGGCACATGGGTCATACTCGTGAACGGGTGCTGCTTGTGTAGACTGGTCTGCTCAATTTGCTTATAATGATAATATTAATTACTTTGTTTTTTTTTTTTTTTTTCATTTTTGTTTAATTTTTTATTGCCTTTCATTGCCTTTGCTGAACAGTGTATACCAGTTCCGCGGTCAGGGCGACCACACTTAACTCAGCCGTACAATATAATCATTATTATGAATAATTTATGAACTGCTCTGAATTTCAACTCCTGTATGATCACTGTATTGTAAACTTATTTTGAAAAGAGCAACGCTAGAGTTTCTTGCCCGTTCTTCTCTGGCGAAAACAGCCTTGTGAACTGGGTGGTAGTGGAAAAAAAATGACTGAATCTAAATAGTGTATGACATTTTATGGATTCAATAAATATTTTCATTTCATTTCATTTCATTTCAATGGCCGATATGTCAGCGACTGGCAGATAGACTGACATTCCAAATGACGTATTTGTTTCCACTTTTGGCCACCGGGCCAGATAACTTTGTGGCTCTATAAATAACAATATTTTTCTATTTGTTACTATAGATATTCTGTGTTTATTTTTTATCGAACTAATTACCTTGTGGCGAATGTAAAATAATCTACTAGTGAAAATATTCTTTTTTGGTCTGGCTAGCAAATGAGTAGGGATAGAAACCTCTCAATCTGTCGCACTCGGATCGTTCTTTCTCCATGTCTTTTACCATAGTAAATTAAACCTTATGCTACACGCATATGTCTTATTTCAGGATGACACCATTTTGTTCGTGCGCAGTCCTGTTTATATAATATTACGTCCATGTCTACGATTTACTTCTTGGTCTGTGGTCTACGATAGCAACTGAAACTGAGACTGAGAACAATAACTAAAGCAGAAACCTGGAGTCAAGCGGTTACGCCGATAAGGACAGGTTACAAAAGCTTGCATCTCTTTCTTACATGAACGTTATGTATAAATCTCTTTCGTTTTGTGTAAAAGGGATGGAATATGTGCAAAAACATGTGACTCCGTCTATTAGTTTCTCCGTCTTCGGTCTGTGGTGAGTGGTCTACACGCAACATCATCCAACATCCGAGATTTTAGCAGATTGTAAGGTTATAAATACGATCACAAACCTAACAGTAAAAGTATGTTCCACATTTTATATGTTTAAAAGCCAAATATCTTCGTATGAATTCGTTACAATGAACCACAATATTTTAGAACTATACAGCGGCATAGGAGGCATGCATTGTGCATGGAAAGGTGGGTTAAAAATATTTGTTTACTTTTGATAAAGTTTCGGTTATTTCACAGAAAAATGTATCTTTACAGAAACGAACATACCAGGTGGAATTGTCGCTGCAGTAGATATAAATACAGTGGCGAACGAAGTTTATAAATATAATTTTCCCAATACATACCTAGTGAATCGGAATATTCAATCATTGTCACCAAAAGAAATTAACAATTTAAATGTAAACACCATATTAATGTCTCCCCCGTGTCAACCATTTACCAGAAATGGAAAGTATTTAGATCAAAATGATCCCCGCACCAATTCCTTTATTTATTTATTAAGTATTATGGATCAGTTGGATAAATTAGAATATATTCTTATGGAAAATGTTAAAGGATTTGAATGTTCCACTGTTAGAAATTTATTTATTGAAAAATTAGAAAACTGTGGATTTATTTACCAAGAATTCTTATTGAGTCCGTCCATTGTAGGAGTTCCCAATTCCAGGTTAAGATATTACTGCATATGCACAAAAAATAAAAATTGGAATTTCAAAAGAAAATCTGAAATTGTAAGTATTAACAAATGCCACTATTAAAAGTAGTTGTAGCAGTAATTATTCGAAAGGACTAAACACTCAAAAGATAATTTAATTTTTAAATTGAATTAAGGATAACATTATGGTGTTCATTAGTATAAACACTATTTTAAAATTATGACTGAGGTTTGTCATTATTAACTATTACCCTAAACATTACTAGTGGATAGCATTTTTTTTTTGAGAATAGCATTCAGAAAACAAAATAAATTGAAAGTATGATGATACAAATCTCATACTTATTTGTAGTTATTTAATTGTGCTAGTTTCATAAATATAACCAATCTATTTCCAGATGACAACTCTTCCTGAAACTTATGAGACTCCATACAGCTTAGAAAGTATTATTGAAAGTGATGTTAATGAAAAGTATTTAATACCAGACAAGATGCTGAAAAAAGCTAACATATTTGACATATGTTACAAGGATTCAAGAAGATCTTGTTGCTTTACTAAAGCATATTCACATTACATAGAAGGCACTGGCTCTGTTTACACAGAAGCAACACTAGAAACTTTAGAATCTTGTTTTAACAAAGCAAATAATTATGAAGTTGGCAGTGAGGAGTTTGTACACTCATTGAAGGAATTGAAACTGAGATTTTTCACTCCGAAAGAAGTGTTAGCACTGATGTCATTCCCTAAATATTATACATTTCCTGAAAGTATTTCGAAGAAACAGTGTTACAGATTACTAGGCAATAGTGTGAATGTCAAAGTTATAAGTGAATTGCTGAAATTACTATTTAAATAAAACATATTTATTAACAACAAATTCATATGTATTAAGTATGAACATATTAGGTATTTTATAAGCTATGGTATTGGGAACAGTTAAATTATATTGCTATTTTCATACAGTGTTATTTTTTTTGTATAATAATTGAATGTTATAATCATATTTATATTTGACTACAAAATACTGATTATACATATAAACTTAAGTCAAAACTTTAATATCCTCTATGGACATTATATTAAATTGAAATAATATTTTATGTTGAAGATAAGGATCCACTAAGCAAGCAAAGAAATAATAATGATAGTAGTTTTATTATAACACTTAATTGTAATAAATAATATGCAAAGAGAAAACAGGTCATGATATTTCCACTGCAATTAGCAATGTTGTACTACTAGATACCAAATTTCATATCTTAAACAATACATTTAGTCATTTGCATATGACAATTACATGTATATGTATGACTGGTTTTCCAACATTGCATTTGTAGCCACTCAAGGCATATTGTTTTCATACAGATACACCTGAGCATAATTGCTGAATATTTTTTTAGTTTTGAAGACAATAAAAATGATAGCTTAGCTTTAAAAAAGAAATACACCTGGGGGTAACAATTTATATAGATCCATTACTGAGCATTTGTCTAGCTCTCCGCTTGGCTTTGTAATTGAGGACCCTAAGCCTCAACATGACTGCAAGAGATGAGGACAGGCCTATAACAAAAGACCATATTGTAAACTTCCAATATGCTCTTTCATCCAAATATGCCACTCGATCACAACTGAAATAAAAAGCATATAATGTTTAATACCTAAAATATATGTCAGTGATTCTCAACCTTTTTTTGTTGCGGCACATATTTAACGATTTCAAAATTTGGCGGCACACAAAGAAAAAGATAAATATTATTTACTTACTACAACACACTGCATAAATAGTTTATGACAAAAATAATATATAACAAAATATTAACATTATTATATATTTGCAAAATTTGGCGGCACACTCTTGAAATTTGGCAGCACACAAAAGTGCCGCGGCACAGTGGTTGAGAATCACTGATATATGTATTCTTATTTTCATACATGACAATACTGTTATATGGAAATCAACAGATTTGTATATCTTGATTTCTTTAGTTGCATTTATTATTGGTATCCATAATATTATTTCCAATGAAATAATTACATTGTATTTTATATACTGATGCCTAGTTTTCTAATACTGCCACACCATCCAGAATTTGCTTATTTTTTGTACATACTGTTAATATTCCAACAATATTGATCCATGCAGGGATCAGAGATTGCAAACAACTTAGATACTGCTATCATTTATCAAAAATGTTTGTAGCATTAATTTATGAATGTTGGTATAAATATTGAACATGAATATGATTAGAACCTTACCTTCTGGTAACTGTTTCGCCATTTTCACACTTCAAAATCTCTTTAAAACTTGTGTGTATGCATACTCCTATACTTTTGCTTTTGATTTCAAAATCTGTAACCATAAAAAAATAATAAATACTTCACTGATGGTGACTTGAGGATATTTCATAACAATTATGTTAGATCATATATTTCAACACAAGTTGTTGGTAATTAGTATCTACACCCTACAATATTAGGTTTGGTACATCAGCCTTAAACATAGGATTTTCTTAAGTTTACCATTAAACCTTCGAAAAGTTTCTGTGTATTTCGTGCTATTCACTGTGAATTTCAAATGTGACCTACAATATAGTAATTACTTGAAGAACAAGTTTCACACATATTTTATTACCTGAGCAAGGGTGACACTCGCTGATAATTTTATATGGTTGGTATTTCCAGCAAGTCGAGTTATTTTCCGTAGGGAATGTCTTATTTTTCATCCTGTGACTGCTAGATATTGTGTCAGCCAAATGGGACTCCAAAATAAGCACAAATAAACTTAGCCTGTAACCACATATTATTGATATTTACGATTGGATAATTAATATGGAAGTAAATAATATATATCATAGGATTATTTTGATACTTACGCTCCCAATAAAATGGTACCAAGTAGCATACATCTTTTGGAGCATGTTTCAATCATATTCAATGTGTTTATTGTCAATTCACAACCCAAATTAGTTAAGATGCAATCTAATATTCGATGAACTAGGGAAAATGGAAAATTATATCATTTCATAATAATTATTTGCGTTTTATCAAATAAAAAATGAAATTATTAAAAATTTTAAACTTTGACAATCGAATACTGTCAAAAGATTTTTTTTTGTTCTCACTTACACAGACGATTAAAAATACAGACGGCCAACTCCATACAAATTTTTTAACACGTTATGAAAACTCACACAACGAAACCAAACATTCTTTTCTACATATATAATTCATTCAATCTTCATCGGATCTTTCTTTCTTTTCATTGATAATTTTGTCACTGACCAATAGTATTTAAGAATTTTGTTCATCGTATTTGAGCCATCTCTTTCGCAAGTTATACGTATATATATTTAGATGCGTTTCGCACCAGAGCTGGAAATCGGTACTTTACCGAAATTACCGATTTTGAAATATGTAGGGATGTACGTTAAATTTTCAGCAATCCGATTTTTACTACCGAAAATTTACCGGTTTTTTCTTTGGGTTTCATGCTTATATGTTTAAATATTTGGATTTAAAATGAAAATAACAAATAAAACCAAGTTATAATTCGAAACCTTTACTCAACAATATATTCTTTGATTTATTTGATTTTATTTTAACATTCTTATCTTAATGAATATTATACCTACAATAGTTTTTTATACATCTTCAGATTCATTTAAGCATTTCCAATTTGTAAATATCAATTTTCTTTATTTTAGGAACAATAAAACAATGCCAAATCTAAGAACATGACTACAGAATTGAAATATACATTGACAAATAAAAATTTAAATGCAAAAACTAATTATTGCAAATTATATTTTACAATACCATGAAACAGCACAAGATTGCTTTGTTTGTAAATTTTATCCAAGACAAAATTAATATAAAGTAAACAACAAAGAAAACGATTTGGCTTACTTTTGGAGAAATGGAAAAGCAAAAACAAGACATACATAATTAAAATAAGCTATCAATTAACAAATAATAATTAGTCAAATCATGGAACACATTCAATGCATGACAGCTAAATACTAAAACTTTTTTGATTCATTATTATAATATATTAAAGGAATAGGCATAAAATATGTTTGGAGTATAGTCATTTTAAAGAATGTTAATGCTATTACTATTATAGTATGCACAATGTAGGTCTGTCATATATACTTTAATAAACTACTGCATTGCACTGGATTTGAAAATATAACAAAAATCTTTAGCAAATGCATTTTTATGAGAATTTTAATTATTATATCAAGAAGTATAAATATTATAAACAGATTATTAATGGACATACATAATTACTTCTGTTGTGATTTAATCTTCACCAATATTAACATATAAACCTACAGTGTAATGATCCTGCAGACACAGTAGAGACTTTCTTTGTACTTCCAACGATGAACCCATTTGCCTGCGAATTGCTTGGAAATTTGACCCGAGTCTAGCCTAGAAATTATAAAACAATTAATTAAAAAATAATTATTATAAGGGCACAATCTGTTGAAGTTGACTGCTTTCCTGACTTTAAATACATGTAATCATAAAACTTTGAATAACTATCAATTAATATGTTATGAACTCGGAAATACCTTTACTGACAATAGCTTTAATCTTGCACTGTACTGTACTGGGTCGACTCATATACTTTCCACTGCAGAACATGAGCCTCCTCTACAGTCGAGAGTACGAATGAGAGGAGTAAGGCTACTTAATCCATCACTCTAGACACTAACAAAAAGTTAACCTTATCACATGTTCAGAGATCTAATAAATCTGTATTTTAATAGGTATTTATTTCAACTCATTGTTATTTCTTATATTCCTGTAGCAGATTAAACTAGAAATAGGGTCACAGCCAGTCACAGCGGAATAACAAATTATTATATTTACCTTCAATAAGTCAGATGAGGTTAGATTTATGTTTTTCAATAATATGGTATTTCTTGCTCCGCCAACATAGCTGTTCACTTATTAAAGTGTTTGTATATTTTGTTTGTGAAGGCTGCACAGATATTTCTATGTTTTTTTCGTTTGTGCACTCGGGAACAAAACACATAACTAAAATTAATAATTATCACGTAAATCACAAGTTTTTAGATACGATTTACACAAACAAAACTATATCACGTTTGTACTGTTAAATATTTACGTTACTGATTACAAAACAGATGAAATAACATGCAATTAAAATAAAATAAGCAAATCCAAACTAAACAACAATCGACTGTTGAAAAATATGGCGGCAATATGGCGGCCACGGCGCACGCCGGCACACGCACACATTCATAAAAGTGAAAGAGATGGGGCGAAAACGACATATGAGAAAGCGAGATAGAAAATTGGGTTACTTTTTATGCCCGAGTTAAACCGGCCTGCTCACTTAGAATGGGAAGGCAAAGGTTTATGGCCCGTGCAGCCTAGTCATAGCATGTTTACTTCTTAAGGTGAAGTCACACTATAGGTTTTCGTCTTACGCATAGAGTAAAAAAGCGGCCATAAATACTAGAGATAACCGATCTCATAGACGTAGTATAAAAATAGACATGCATTTTACATATTATAGTCCATCTCACTTAGACTTATGCATAAAATATAAGAATGAAAGTGACAAAACACAATTTGACGTCCTTACCATGGTTCCACAAAATTTTTTAGCGTTCATATTGTACCGGCCAAGCACATAGGACGTGCGGTTTGTTTTAAACTTGAATTACTGAGTATTTTACGAATAATTAAGTGTAAAAGAGTGTTGGAAGTGATTATAAGCCAAAAGGTATGGTATTATTATTGGCCCTAAGAGCCGATCTAAAAGATAATATGAAAACATATCTGCCCCTTACGGTGGAACTCGAATGTCGAGTCCATTTGATGCTACGTCCATGACCGATCTGTAGGGCGATTCACGTAATTTCTTGACGCGCCGATCAAGTTGCGGTGATTGGCCGAAATGGTGGTCTTGGGGGATTTCAATGCTCATCACCAACTGTGGCTGGGCTCCTCCAAGACTGATCATGCTGGCAGAGCTGCCCATGCATTCGCTCTGACTCATGATTTGACACAACTGCTGAACCAGCCCACCAGGATCCCGGATGTGGCGAGTCATGCGCCTTCTCTGCTAGACTTTCTGCTGGCGAGTCACCCAGCCGGGTATAGTGTGCCTCTGGGCACTTGCGATCACTGCCTGGTTGGGTCGTCAGTAGGTACCGTTCGCATCACCTCCATGTCCCGTGCAGGTTAGACGGAGGGTCTGGCATTACTTGTCGGCAGATTGGAATGGTATGCGGGAATATTTCACATCTATCTCTTGGAGGCAGCGCTGCTTTGAGGGTAAAGGTCCCTCAGCGAGTGCCAACGCTATTGCTGACGAGATCAGAGTTGGAATGGAATATTACATTCCTTCCTCTGAAATCGCCAGTAAGGGCCGTGAACGCTCCTTGTTCAATCGTGCATGCGCCGATGCTGTCGGTGACAAATAGGTGGCGTATCGCGATTGGATCAGGGGTCGCGCCATGAAAAATTCGAATATCGGTTCCCTCAAAGACGCCTACAACCGTGCCACCAAGGCCTGCTAGAAGGCCTACGTTAGGGCGGATGCCTAGCGCGTTAGCAAGATTGGGCGTGCGTTGGCCGATCACCCAACTAGCAGTCGTGCTTATTGGAGTTTGACCAGGGCTGTTCAATCTAACTTCTGCCGTCGAGAAGGGTCGCTGGCCCACAAGCCGCAAGAGAAGGCTGCCTTGCTGGCAAATCTCTTTGCGGCTAATTCCCGCCTCGAAGACCGTGGTTCCCAGATGCTGCAGCTGCCCACACTGCTTGATTGCGGTTTCTCAGTAGCGGATATTCGCATCAGGCAGTGTGATGTGCGGCGTGAGTTACGGTCTCTCGATGTACGGCAAGCCAGTGGTCCTGATGGGATACCAGCGGTGGTTTTAAGAGCTTGTGCAGCCGAGTTGTCTCTCTTGGTTGTCGGAATCTTGGAGGAAGGCCAATGTGCAACCGATCCCCAAAAAGGGTGATCGGTTGGACCCCACCAATTACTGCCCTATCGCTATCACCTCAGTGATGTGTAAGGTCATGGAGTGGATCATACACGCTCAACTGGTCCGCTACCTGGAGGATCACTCGTTGATCAGTGACCGACAATACGGATTCCGTCAAAATCGATCAACGGGTGATCTTCTAGCGTTTGTCCTGCATCGCTGGGGTAAGGCGATTGACCAGCGTGGCAAGGCTCTTGCTGTGAGCCTCGACATTGCCAAGGCGTTTGATAGGGTCTGGCATCGTGGTCTTTTTTCCAAGCTTCCGGCATACGCTCTGCCCGGCAACCTGTGTTCGTGGCTTTCCGGCTTTCTGCATGGGCGTAGAATACGTGTAGTCATTGACGGACACGCTTCAGCGTTCATGTTGGTAAATGCCGAAGTTGGGTATGGAGTACTGAGCAGTACTCAAGGTGCGCGTACACCTCTGGGATGGATCCGCCCAGTACCTGCTCGATGCCTTGGATGGATTGCACCGGCGGGCCATCCGCAGTGTGAATGATGCAGACGTTACGAGCAACTTGGAGTCGCTACAACTCCGGAGAGATGTCGCCTCTCTAAGCGTGTTCTACCGCCTGTATCACGGTGAGTACTCTGAAGAATTGTTTAACTTGCTCCCCTCCTCTCCATTCATAACCAGAACCACGCGTGCTGGCTTGCGAAGCCATAGCTTGACGGTCCACACCATCCCGGCGCGAACCAAACGTTCCTCAAATTCGTTTTTGTGCTGCACCGTCAGTCTGTGGAATTGTTTGCCGTCTCATGTGTTCCCTCCTTCCTACAATCCTGGGTCCTTCCGCCGTAGTGTGAAGAGGCACCTTAGCAGGCCGGCATAATTGTTTCCATTGGCATGGGACTGCCGTCCGATGCCAATGGATACTCTACCTGGGCGGCGCGGCATTAGCACTTACCATCAGGTGCAATGACGCCACTATGCCGGGCCATTATAAAAGATAAAATAAAAAATCATTGTTCGGAGCCTCGGACGACCCGTGCGACCCATTTCAGTCGCGCTCTTTACCATAGTTTTGTACTCTTTACTCTATGCGTAAGACGAAAACCTATAGTGTGATGTCACCTTTAGTGGTTATTCGATGATCGTAGTCTATGGTACGTAGAATTTCAGAATGCGCCATGTTTGATGAAAACGTAAACGGAAAAGAAAGCGGAATATTTTTTATAAGCTTACCTAGCGAAAGTACGACGTAATATAATTAAGTTTCGTTAAGGAGTTATGTGAATTGAAGTGGAATTTCTAAGTTCTGTATCTTCATCACAAAATCATTGACAATGACTTTACCAAGCGACAGTTCAAGATCTTTTCGCCTATACGTAACGCATGTGGATGGCGAAGGTCCATTTCTGAGGATAAGTGGGCAGCTGGACCAACAGGCTCCGTTAATGGTGGAGAGTTTGTTCGAAGCAGCCCGCGAGAACTTGGAGAAAGGCATAGGTGCGGTGCCGCCGGCAGCTATTCATGAAGGCGTCATTTGTGCCGCCAAATACAAAGATGGAATTTACTACAGAGCGAAAGTGGTAAATACTAACAGTTTGGCGACAGGATTAGTGGGAGTACATTTCATTGATTTTGGTAATAAAGATCTTATTTCTTTGAGCACTATTAGATTTTTGGACAGCTATGACCCGATTTTCTTACAATTGCGTGGACAAGCCAATGATTACTATTTGTCGCGAGTGATGAACCCGTCGGGTCGGTGGGAAGAGCCTATGTTATTAAAACTGCAGAGTCTACTCTGTTACGCTGAATACCCAGCTACTATAGATGCACAAAGTAGGACACTGCCTCTAATTTCTGTTCAATTCAAAGGAAACGATTTGTCATCACACCTTGTCTCATGTCGTTTTGGAGTTGCACTGCCATTAGCTAAGCAAGAAGTTCTTCTCCTACAATTTTCTGGAGACAACCAGCAATTATCCAATTGGCAACCTAGTCATGATCAACCAGCTTTCACAGAGCATGTACCATATTTGATCAACCAGAATTTCCCTTCAAACCCAGCATCAACCATGAGATTGCAGCAAAACACTACTATACCATTCAATGGAACCATACCACCACCTTCAGTAATCAGTCAAAGATTGTTAGTAAATAAGGCTTCTCGTAACACAATGAACCTGAAAGCACCTGCAAGACAACCTCACCATGGAACTAACAGTGGTACAGTCAACACACCTGCAACAGCTCCAAATGTAAATAAAACACCAAATACTTCACCATCTTCAAACAAAACAAATTCACCAAAAAAATCAACCACTTATAAAAGCAGGTTACTGGAAGTTAACTCCCAACATAAAGTTTTTGTTTCATTTGCCGAGGAGGGCCCTGAACTATTTGCTGTTCAACTAGTATCAGATGCAAAGAAATTGCAAGACATGATGGATGAAATCAATAGAAAACCTCACAGTAGCCTTGCAGAGCCTCCAATGATTGGTACAGTATGTCTTGGAAGAATGTCTGGTGACAGAATTATTTGTCGGGCAATAGTAATGAATCTCTCTGGATCTCAATGTAAACTGTTCTTTGTTGATTTTGGTGACACAGAAATGGTATCATATTATGACATTTTTGATATACCAGAAGAGTTTGTGAAGCCAAATGTATTTGCTATGCGGTTCTGCTTGTCTGGAGTGAAAAAGTTAGAGAAAGGGCCATATTTATATGAGACTTTCAAGCAGCTTGTAAATGGTAAAGTGCTGACTTTGAAGATTGTGCCTCCAGAAGGTCCACCACTGATCCAATATGGTGAATTGTATCTGGATAATAAAAATGTACTGGACTTATTAATGGCTAATATGAAAGACAAATTGCAATTCAAATGGATGGATATGTTGCCATTGGGAACAAGGCAATCAGTCTTGGTGTCTTATGTAGATAGCTGCATCAAATTCTATGTCCAATTGTCAGATAAGATAGATGACTTGAATGCGGTAATGGATGCTGTCAAAGCTCATTGTGAGAGCAGTTCCTCTCCAGGAGAGTTGCCAGTGGGTGCGGCATGCTGCGCGAGGTTTCCTGATGACGACAACTGGTACCGAGCAAGGGTGAGAGATATGAAGGGCAAAAAAGTTGTTGTAGCTTATGTTGATTACGGAAATGAGCAAGAAGTTGATGTACAAGACTTGAGGACCATTACGCCTGATTTGATAAAACTGCCCGCTCAAGCCATGAAGTGTGCATTGAAGGTGAGTCATAATACTGCTTACAATACATACATATCAAACTTACTACTTAGTGTCATTATCTAACAATAAGCATTAGTCATATCTAAGTACTTCTCGCCACTGGCTGATAGATAGTTAAGGCTATGCAATTATAATGTAACTCATGGACAACAATTTATTTTTAATTGATAGAAATTTTAGCACTGGTGGTAGGTCTTACATATGTTAGAGGCTGTCTGGGTAGGTACCACTGAAATATCTATTTCTCACGCCAAACAGCTGTGTTAATACACAGTTATGCTTGGTCAGAAAGAAATTAAGAGACGACCACTGGACATTAAATATTATCTCAGGGTGTCAAATGCAGTGAATTGCTAAGCATTGCTATGTAATTCAAGTGTTGGTGGGTTTTGTTACTGTCCATGAGCAATTGTATCTCTTACCATAAGCCGAATGGCATGCTTTTCTCGCATTCTTCTCTATTACAGTATGGATAGCTGTAAAAAAACATAATTTTAGGTTTCAATATAGGAACTAGATTGTTAAAAGAATCATAGAAATCTTGGAAGCCTTACACGTAATTTCAGACTAGTGAGGTCATTGTGGACAAATGCTTTGTTATGTGTAATATAATACAGATTAACCCATTTTCCATACTCAGGGTTTTGAGAACAGGCCAGTGGAGACGAAAACATCGAATCAGTTAGAAATGTTGGCCTTGGAGAAGACTTTAGTGGCTCACATAGTGGGTGTTTTGTCCAGTGATACTATGTTGGTTTCACTGGTCGATGATACGGTCGTGCCTCCTCTAGATGTAGCGAGGAAAATGAACCAACTGTCACAGCCCAGGAGTTCTCATGAGGTAAGTTTGGCATATAATCAATACACACATACATTCCAACCACTTAGATCGGAAAGTATACACAGACTTTCCCTACATGAAACTCATGAAATATGTCAAATCGTAAAACTCAGCAAAAATAGTTCGACTATAGAATCGAATCTCACAGTTCACGAAATTACCCCAAAAGCGGTTGACGTTTGAAAGTATTCAGTAATGCCTCGTTATATGTATTTCAGATTTGTTTGATTTTAATTGTTGATTGTTGTTGGCAAACGACATTGTTTAGCACTGAAAAAGCCAACGTAGAGAAGATGAATATAAAGTTGCTAAACCCTACTTAAGTCATGGTTTGGTTTGGAATTGCTACACGAGAAATCGAGGTGTTATTTCCTATAAACAGCTTTATATTTCTACCGACAACGCTTTTTTCGTCATTTATGTGGTGCAATGTTCCACATAAATTTGTAACAAAAGTTACTTACAGAAAAGCCAGGGACAATAAATCAATATTTTATTTTATTCGTTGATGATATGTATGCTGCATTACCACACGCGTGAAAGATTTCGCCACTGAAATCAATCGTGCAATATTAAAATTATTATTCCATCCGATACGTAGATTGAAAACATGAAATAATGAATTATTTTGACCCTTCTACCTTTCACTTGTTTATAAAGGTTCGAGACGACGTACTCTTCATAAAAAGGTGTTTTCAAAATAAATGCATTCCGTCTAGAAACTCTAAGTTCGCCAACTTGCCTCGTAATCAAAAGTAATAAGAATTTTGCTTGATTCTTTGGTATTCTAAAAAGTTAAAGACTTGGACAGCATTAGCTTAGTGAAAATGAGCTTAATATTTCGTTTGTAGCGATTCTTCTTTTTGTAAAACGTTTGTGGTTTCGAAAACGCCAGTACCTGAAAAGAAATTTGCAGTAGTCTCAAAAGCTTGTAGTCAATTAATATCCGCCTAGAGGGTAACCTACGTGCATACAAGATAGTGGAAAATTGCAGTGATCCATGGCAGTTATTTAGCCTGTGAATATCTGGTTTTGCTCAGACCGGCACATTTTTTGGATCGGCAGAGAATGACTGTTCTAGCCGGTGAAAAAAAACCTGTTATATAAAATTCTCCTTTTACATGCATGAGTACGTTAAACCATTTCAAGAGGTTAACAAAAAGATAATAATGCATTATGCCAAACTGCTTTCTAAAATAAAACATTGTACAAATTACAAACATGTTAGTCTACACATTACGAGGTGGGCGGCTCGCCGTTCGCAATTATAAAGTCCGCGTGTTAAAATACTCGTGTAGCCTAATGTTTAACTTTGAAGATTCAAATTGGCACACGCTATTGAACAATTATAATGTGGGATTATTGTTGTAGCACTATATAAAACATATCTAATTTAAAACCAGATATGTAATCTAAACAACTTGTTTAGTAGAATCCGGCTTCGTCTGAAAACGTTCAATCATGAATCCTATTAGACGAAACTTAACGTCCATCCGCCCTCATTTCTTGATTTTATGTTTATAAAATTTTAACGGGGTTATAGTTTACTGATGAAACTGGCTTCCGCTACTGTATTTCTATAAGTACATATTTATGAAATAAACTACGAATAATTGAAAGAAGCTTAAGACTTAATTTAATATCTGAACAGATAAATCGCGATTCTGATCATTAGAACATTATTGGAGGTCGCTGTCACAATAATAACAATAACTCTTTTTCTTTATCGTACTATCCTCTGCGGGTAATTTCTTTGTTACACGATAATATTGCAGTGAATACGGTTGAATTAATTTTCATTTTAATAGTATAACAAAATTATTTTTAATAAATCGAAACTGCCCCCAATATTAGCAATTGGTTTGCTAAGCTATTGACGCTGATAAGCCCCCTACGCTCCCCCCCGAGGTAACGAAAAGGGATCTTAATATCCTTTAGTCTCGTTCACAGACAAATAATACTAGAAGTCCTAAGAAGAGTATAAGATAGTTATCACACAAATACATACGCGTTTTGCTAAGGATCACTTATGTAGGCGACATGTGACAGCTAGTCATAAATAGTAACACTGTGGTAAATTGTATTAAGATAGTATGGGGACAAAGTGTTTAGCTCAAATGTCTATCCATCTCTTACAAGATTATAAAATTATGAAAATTCATAAAGGTAAAGGCGACAACACCGGTTCGGAAAGACGCTCCGGAAATGTTCAGCTCTCCCGAGGGGAGTATACACGACGACAGCAAGAAGAAGAGTTTCCGTCGCGAAAAGAGTTTCAAAGAGGAGCGCAGGCCGCCCAGGGAAACTAACGAGGACTTCGCGCAGAGAGGCGGCAGTTTCCGTGGGAGGTAAAGACATTATTTACTTGTGAACATATCTATAATTGTTTTGCTTAGTGGTATATTTAGTCATATTTTATTTCAAGAAAAAATTATTATAATTAGAAGGTTTTGTAATAGATCCAGATGCTTTTTCTTTTGGCGACCTAACCACTAATTTAAAATCATTTCATGTAATTTTAGCCTTTCGTGTTTCTAATTGATCCCTTATTGTGATGGTGTTGATTTGGGATATAAACCAATTTTTGCCGTCACAAGATATTACAGCTCAAGCCGTAAACTGTCCACAATGCATTTTGTATTTGTTTTACCTGATTCCTGACAGTCTTATTATTATTCTTTATGGGATATGCGTGTGTGCAACAGGGAAGGTTTTGAAATATATGCCCAATACCGCTCTCCTCCCGATTTGTTGGACCGCCAACACATCGGTGATATAAGCGTTATGGATGTTTATGGGCGGCAGTGATTACTTACTATCAGGTAATTTGTTTGCACGTTTGCCGAACTTGTGCAATAAAAAAGTTGATGTCACTAATCGATATGGACATGAGTCAGATTTTACATGCATTTTGAATATTCTTACGGCGCTATAAAAATACATTTTTCCTGGGTCAACCTGAAACTGTGCATGGGACAAACATTTCTATCGGTTAAGACTATTTTAGTAGCATGTAAAGATGATAGCTCGCAAAAGTCCCAGTATAAAATACTGGGACTTTTGCGAGCAAATAGCTAACACGACTGTCATTGTACATCATCATAAAAGTCTATTAGATATAACAATTTAAGAGGCGATACCGGTAATATAAAACGGTTTTACGCTGTCAAAAGATATGATAATTCGCCCAAAACGCGATAAACTAGATCACGTCAACTTACACTTCATGTATCATGCGTACACACTGAAGAAGTTTTTATTTTCTTACAAAAAATGCAGTAATAGAGCCCTGACTCACGGCTTGACCTTCATTTCGGTTCTTTGAACCCATACAACGTTACACTAGGCTTGAGTTTAGTCGCAAGATGTATAGGTAATGTCTTAGCTATTGATATGTACTGAATACTTAGGATTGAGGTGTAATTAGCGTTATTTGAACATTGTTAAAGGTAGTGTTGTAGTATTCGCGTGAGTGAAGTGTGTTTTTGTCTGCAGAGACAACCGGGAAGGCTTCGATAGGTCGGGCCCGGGCAGACATAGCGAAAAGTTTGCCGGCAAGCCGGATCGTGGTGACAGGTATGTTACAAACAATAACTCTAACAATATTATATTAAGGCTGAAAATTTTCAAAATGATACACAATTTTGTCTGCGTGGAGGTCGTTTAAATGTCACAATTATAAAACGCGCTACAATGTTCATGAATTTTTGGCCGAAATCACGTTCGGTTATGCTTTCACTGCGTTCATTACTCACGTTTCGTTGCTAAGTGAAGCGGTTTGATATGTCGATGACTACTTTCATCGCAAAATGCCTTTTACTTTATGGGGTCTTACTTTTTAATATCGAGGCTGAATACAATTCGAATCTTTCAATTTTGTTCATACTGTCATCTTAAACTTCAGTTGTAAAGTCTTTATTAGACCAAATCACTGTTTGGTATAAGGCTCCTAGAATTGAATTGATATATTTTTCAGACATACTAGCGAATACACTGTCCTTCTTTATATCAATAAATAGTGATTTTTAGGCCTTGGTCCACTACGCTAGCCTAACGTGGATTCGTGGACTTCACAATTGTTATGTTGTTATAATATAAAAATCAAGCAACGCTGTATAGCTATTTCATTCTCATTCTCCATTACAGTTTAAGATAAATATTTACAATAAGTGATAATATAAGTAAGATAATTGATGACGGTATAGGCGCGGAGGTCCGAAGCCCTGGGAGAACAACAGTCCTCC
This sequence comes from Hyles euphorbiae, assembly GCA_023078785.2. NCBI lineage: Eukaryota > Metazoa > Arthropoda > Insecta > Lepidoptera > Sphingidae > Hyles > Hyles euphorbiae. The sequence goes on along the minus strand of CM041039.1, from coordinate 4,158,713 downwards.
ACAGCAAGCGTCGCAAGTGGCTCTCCCCGCGGATGACGACTGGGAAGAAGGGCCCTCGCCACAACCCACCTTCCAACCCCCACCGCCTGCCAGGCAACCAAACAGGTACATAAACATATATACTAACTATAGGAATAATCAGGAGTTGTCAAAGTGCGAGCCGAAGAAAAAAGGAAGATGCTGTGTCGTATACCAATTTTCGATGTCTTTTAAGTTTTGTGCCTATATACAATTTTTTGTACTGTATTTCGAACAGCTAGAGACTGAGACAAAAAAGTAAACATGTGTGTATTTACGTATTATTGTGTACACTTCAAACTGAACCAGATTGGAAACTAACTTTATGAATTTTAAAGAAAACTTATTGTATGTATTTTTTTTAGCATTCCGGTATTTTGTTGTTTTAGAAAAATATAGTTTTGTTGTTAATTTTTTACAAATTATACTAGAGTATGAACGACATTCATCAGGTATAGTCCCATATTTAAATGATACGAATGATTTAACAGAAGAAAGCCTAGGCCGGAACAGCACGATAGGGGTTCGAGACCGGGGTGGAAGGGCAAGGACTCGAGCGGGGTGGGCAAGAGACTGAGGCAGGCCGCCGAGGCCGCGTGCGTCGACGCACAGGCCTCGCACAAGGCCTCCGTACAGGACCGCCTCAAACGGTACCGCGACCGACAGAAACATGTGTTATGTGTCACTGTGTACCGCTTATATCACTGTCACTAGGGGGATACTCTATAAAACGATACGAACTTCGAATGTTCACACGCCGTGCGTAAAACTTCACAGATGTGTAAATACTTCACAAAATGTTGGATTTCTCTGTCGTCGCAACCATAGACTAAGTTCGGAGAAAATGATAAGTATAATAGAGAACTGTAACGATTTTTAGAAGTGGATATCTTATATATTACTCCGGACGTTGGATATCCGAATATTCGAAGTTCGTATCATTTTTATAGAGTATATACCCTGCTTTGTGTATTTGCAGCGTCCACTACAAGCTTACTAATTAGCTGCGTTTGTTTTTGTTCTACTACGACTGTTTTTTGTTTTGCACCTTTGCTGATTGAGTAAACTTATATACAAGATGTAAACAAAATTGTACAGAATTGTTGTTTTGCGATACAAACAAGTCATTCATCATGTCGATAATTATGACAGCTATAAGTACATGTAAGAATACTTGTTCGTGATATAATGAAATCTCGATAGTTTCTAAACGGCCGAACAAAAACAAGCTATGATTACAACCGGCGTGGTGTAATTAAGTGAAGCGTTCATATTTGTTCGGCGTTCTCGTCTCGACCTATTTGCTTGCTGTCACGCTTGGTTTGCGTTGCATTATTTGTATCGACCGTTCTCAATACGCTGAATATTCGTTGGTTGTTGATTTTGTTGCATTCCACGGCACTTTGAACGTTTCAATATTCATTTTAGCACTTTCGTCGCTATTTTCACCGGATTGCACTGATTACGCAGGCACACGAGAACTGGTTTGTTCCAGTGACTAAACCTATAATTTTTTTTTCTATTTTGTGGTGTCAAGTCCAAATCCGAGAATAATAACTAATTTTATCTTCCCAATTTTAAGCCAAAGTCCCAATATAAAATAATACTTTCATTTCACGAGAAATTTCCTATAAACACATTCATCATTTGATGTACATTTAATTTTCACCTCGGAACGCGGCTTAACACGTCAAAATACATACAAAATTTTAGATTAAATGTATAGAAACAACCGCTATTTTTTTGTTGCTGTATTATTTTAAATTATTTTTCAGAATTATAATATCTCATCTTCGCATGGTGTTGTTCATTGTCAGTTAAATATTATTAATGCTCCATTGTGTTGTTTCCTTTTTCTTATAATCACTTATGGAAAAGAATATAACTACTTCTTGTTATTGTTCTAATACAATAATATAAAGCACGCATTGTACATTCACATCGCTAAACCTTAAAATACATATGAAATACACCATCGATCCATTACCAAATTATAACGTTTGCAGGGACAATAAATATAATAATCAGCATGAGGAAAATGGCGACGACCGAGGAAACCGATTGGGGCGAGAACATCGGCCAGACCGGCGTGACAACCGGGACAACCGTGACAACCGAGATAACCGCGACAACCGAGGCGACAGGCGCGACAACTGGGGAGATAAAAAAGAAGGCTTCCAAAAACGTGAATTTAGGGACAACAGATCAGAGCGCGGCGAGAGAAATGATAGACCACGAAGCAACTTCACTCCCAGAGAGCGCGCCGACCGCTCCATGTCCGACTGCGACAGGAGATCCGATAAGAGCTTCAGATCACAGGACAGCGGCCGGGAACGCGGCGCCCGCGCCCCGCCATACAAAACCAGGAGCAAATTCACACAAGTCCAGTACAAGGAATTACCCAACCCGGTGCCTCTAACCACGCCGTTCGAAGACTCCGTAGTGGAACCCGGCGCCCAACACGAGGTATCCGTCACGTGGATCATCTCACCAGAAAACTTCTACTGCCAGATATTATCCCTGCAACCAAAATTCTTGGACATGATGCACAAAATACCAGAACTTTACAAAGGCGTCAAGTCGTACAGCGGTAATGTGCCGGTCGGAGCGTCTATACTCGCGCGGTACCCGGTAGATGGCGTTTTATACAGAGCGACAGTTGTGTCCGTCCAACCGTTTTCCAAATTCATAGTTAGGTACATCGATTTTGGTAATAAACAACTGGTTGATGCGAAGGATATATGGCAGTTAGATAGTCAGTTGATGGAATTGCCCAAGATGGCGGTGCATTGTTCGCTGGTGGGTGTTGTACCTAAAGACGGTGAATGGAAGGCGGATCCGGAGATAGATCTCTGTTTCAACGCGCCTCGATACCAGTGCGTGTTCCAAGAGTGTTCGGAGGAGCAGTACAAGGTGTCGCTGTGGAATAATGGCGCCAGTGTTGCCGACATGTTGGTCGAGAAGGAACTCGCCAAACATTCCGAACATCAGTCGTCTGTTACATTAAAAGGTAAATTATATTTTGCATCTTAATTGAATGTGACCTTCCATTGTTTTAAAATTCAGTGAAAAACATACATAAAAAGATGCAATTTTGTAGTGGTCAAAGGTCTTCTCACAATTGGTTTTATTTTTGCAGACGAAGCTATAGACTTGACAATAATAGTCGGCCAGCAAATATTATGCCGCATCACGCATGTAGAGTCGTTTGAGAAGTTCTATGTGCAACTGGATTTAGAAAAGGCTGCGTTAGTAGAGAGCGCCATTGCAAGCTTCGATGTTTCTAAAGTGAGTCGTCATTGCCATACACCTACATAAATATAAATAAAATGAGTAAAAAACCAAAATGTTTGACCCCCCAAAGCTAAGCCGTGTCAGAAACTACCAGAAACATTTTATTAAGAAATATTTGCGGCTATACAAACGTTGGTCTCCTCGTCTTTCATTTTATTGAGGTTTCTCAACCATCTCTGCCCTTCATTTTAATTATCCTATTAATATTATAAATGCGAAAGTTTGTGTGTTCGTTTCCACTTCACGCTCAAATCACTGGACCAACTTTAATGAAATTTGGTATCGAGATAGCTGACACCCTGGATTATAACACAGACTACTTTTATCGCATCAAAATGGATGTATCCCAATGCGATGTGCACGGAATTGAAATAAATTCGATACTCTTCCAAACTTAAAGGGATGGGAAGTTTAAAGTACGGGAATAACGTTGAGTTTAAATATTTATAAGAGTTGTCTCTGGAAATAGTTCCTGTGTTTCTAAAGTGAAAAAGAAAGTTTAATTTTAAAAAGTTTAATTATACAATCAATAATTGTATTTGTATGTTTTTAGCTGACACCCTTAGCAGCAGATAGTTTAACTGAAGGCATCCACTGCACTCTGAAACATGAAGGCAAGATATACAGGGCTATACTGGAAGATGTTTCAGACATCAACAAAATACACGCCGTATTGCCGGACTACGGCAACTCTATTACTGTCACTTTGGACCAGGTACATATTATAAAGGAAATTCATATATTTCGCAGATAAATTTCTCTAGTAATTATTTTTGTACTCAAATTATTTATTTTAGAAAACATAGCTTTGATATGTTATAAAAACAAGGATAGGTTGACTTTAAGGTTAACTTTGTAAATCTGTATAAATAGTTCAACAGTAAATTGGTTATATTTAAATTTTGAGGAAAGACATATGGATAAATAATTTAAATTATTGTTTACTATTTGCAGCTAATGATCTTACCTACGGAGCTAAGTGTATACTATTACCAATCGCTGGAATGTTGCCTCAATAACTACACAGCGGAATCAAAGACATTGATAAGCATTGAGGATTTGAAGAAAAAACTCATTGGCAATAAATTCATTATTTACATCAACAGTGTTGAAGGAATCAGGTAAGTGAATGAAGTTTTATTTCCGGATTTTATAAAATTTAGTAAATAGTTAACAACTTCCGTCTAATGTTGGTCTCCTACCAAATAAGCAACTTGGATTAAAAATATATTTGTTTGATAAAAAACTAATTCTACACCATTATTAAGCATATGTTTTTACCAGTATATCTAGATAAATTAATGCCACACAAATCAACAGCTGTAAGAACCGCTCGTTCTATTGTTTTAAGACATAAAAAAAATATTATTAAAAAAACATGTCTTACATATTGTGATGAAAATTAAATGGGGGTATTTCCTTGCAGCCTTGTTTGCACACTATACGACAGTGCCACGGGACAGAAAGTTGAAATCTTCGAACCGGATGAGGGCGCGTACGACGAAGTGATCCAATTATGCACACGCTCCGTGTTCAACTACAACTTCGGCATGGCGTACATATCGCACGCCGAGAACCTCAATGAGTTCTATCTGCAGAAAGCCTCCGACACCGACAGAATATCGCAACTGCTAGATGATCTGTACAAATTTTACGAAGAAGGTCAGTACTATAAAGAATATTCAAATAAAATTATTCAAAGTTTGTTTGTAGTTTGTTCAAGAAACGTTTTACATTATTCACATTTTTTTTTCACAGGTACCCCTGAAGCACTTACTACTTATGAAGTAGATGACATCTGCGCCGCCAAGTCTTCCGACGGCAACTGGTACCGCGCCACAATTTTGTCGGTAGAGGAAACTCAAGTCAAAATCCAATTCTCAGATTATGGCAATACAGAAACGGTAGAAAAAAGCTGTGTTATGAAACTAGATCCCAAATTCTATGAACCTTGTACTCTAGCATTAGTAGCTAGTCTGGGTTTGGTCGCGCTGCAAGAAGATGCTCTGACTAAACTAAGAGAATGGACGAACGAGAAAGAAGTGCAAGTTACTCTCGCATTTGGCACAGATGGATGGCTGGCCAGTCTGCATTTAGATGGTGTGGATTTGTCTATGAAATTGGTGAATGAGAAATTAGCCACGCCTCAGATAATGACAAACGAAGAGGAAAAACTTGAGGTACCAACAGAAGAGCCTATCTCATTACCTGAGGGGTGCACGCAAGTTTACATCAGCCATATTGATACGCCCGGACACTTTTGGTTGCAAATGGTCGATAAGTCCGAAAAAATCGATGAAATTCAAGCGGAATTACAAACAAATGCTGATAGTTACCCAAATATTGAAAACCGTGAAATGCATACTTTGTGCATCGCTAAGTATTCTGCTGACGACCAGTGGTACCGAGCTGAAATCCTCGATGCCGATTCAGACATCACCACTGTGCGTTTCATCGATTACGGTAATACGGACGTCTTGGACAACCAACCAGGATTAATTAAGACAATTCCAGACCATCTGAAGGAAATTGAACGATACGCAGTGAAGTCTAGCGTTAATGCCATTCCAACTGGCACAGGCCAATGGTCAGAACCAGCGTCTGACTACTTTACACAGCTTGTCGGTGATTTATCGTCACCTGTCGACGCTCTTATTGTTTTGAAGGATACATTAACATACGTAGATATCTATGTCAATGGGCAGAATCTCACTGATAAATTAGTATCAGAGGGTCATGCAACGAGATCTGAGGAACCTGAATGCGGTGATTTACCGTCGTGTTTCGCCAGCCACGTGAATTCTCCCTCGGAGTTCTGGATTCAGTTAGAAACCGCTGCACCGGAATTACAGGCCATGGAAGCTGCGATGGTCGATGCCGAAAACTTCCCCGAACTTACTGACAAAGAGGAAGGTGTAATTTGCGCAGCGAAGTACCCTGAAGATGGAGCGTGGTATAGGGCCCAAGTTATTGTAGATGGCTCGGAAGGAACTGAAGTCCTATTTATGGACTACGGGAACGCTTCTATTGCAAACGAACTACGCAGCCTACCAGAGGAACTAAAGTTAAAACCTGCACTTTCTAGAAAATGTGCACTGCAAAAACCACGGGATATTAAATCGTGGTCGCGGAAATCAGAAATTAAATTTAATGAGTTGGCTGCCGAAGGGGCTACGATTTTCAACGTTCAGTTTATTGCGGCTGGAGATATATCTATCGTCGAGCTGTATCTGGAAGGAAAATCTGTAACTGAAGAGCTAGTAGGGCTCTGTGAAGAACATCCAGCAATAGAAAGACCCACACCAGTGGGTCAGGATTTGCATAGTAACGGTAAAATCTGCTTCGTAAACTCATTGGACGAATTCTATGTACAATTGGAACACTCAGTGGCAGAATTGGATAAAATAATTGAAAAATTAGCGGAAGCGGAAAATTTTGATCCTGCCGCAGAACTAAAGGTAAATTCCATTTGCGCCGCATTTTGGTCTGAAGACGAGCAATGGTACCGAGCCAAAATATTAGAATTCTGTGATGTAGGCTCTCACGTCCAATTCTTAGATTATGGTAATAAAGCTAAATGTGAAGAATTCAGGCAATTGCCGGACGAAATTTCGGTAATAGAGCCCTTAGCTAAATGTTGTCGATTGGCTGGAGTTCCAGAAGATACCACAATCCATGAAAATGGAAGAAACAAGCTCGATGAATTGGCGGCTGAAGATACAACATTCCAAATTGAATTCTTAGATAGCACTAAGGAACCCTCACTAGTCAAAATGATGTTGAATGGAAAAGATATTATATCTATTTTCTCAGACGTTACCATAAATGTCGGAGAAGAAAATGTTTGCGAACAATCTCCAAAAGACGAAGCTTTGACATCCGATGAAGCAGCTGTGACAACAGATAAAGAAATGAACAATAGTAGTGAAAAAGTCAAAGAAGACGATAAAGTTGTTGAAACAGAACCCAAAAATGATTTAAACGATAGCCCAGTGAAAGATGGGACTGATGGTGAATTAAATACCTCACAACCTGATCTCGATGAAAGTTTAGAGAGTAATCATACTGTTATAGAAAATAAATCATTTGAGGCCAAAGACGACAGCTTTGGAGATGAAGTGCCTTTAAATGAAGAAGTAAAAGATGAGTCTCAACCCAGTGAGAAAGATGTGTCTTCCAGCACACTAGAAAACTCAAGTGACACAATCCCAACACCCAGTAAAGAAGAACCAAAAGATTCTCCCAACACTGACAATATACATGATAGTAGTAATGATCACGATAAACTTGCTGATAAAGAATTGGAATCACTAAAACGCTCAAAAACTCCAGAAACAGTTCCCGAAAAACAAACTTTAGATAAAAATGAACTAGAACCAGAACAAACACAATACTCCGAGAAAATTTCAACAGAAGTAGTCGTAAAAGATACCGAAAAGTCATCAGAAGTTACCGAAAAGGAGCAGAATGTGGAAGTAAAATAAGTTTGGTTCATAAAAAAGTGGAGTTTCACAGCCATCTTCAACATTTGTATTATATCAAATCTCATCTAGCCTTAGCTCCTAAAAAGCAATGTTCGTGTTAGTTACTTACGAGTCCCTAATTAGTGCTTGGTTATTATAATAAATGTAACTTACGTATTAGAGAGGCCAAATGACTGATATACATACATGTTATTATGTATCGTAATTAATAGACGCGGTGGCTCTATACTTCAATTTTTATAATTGATTGTTCTGAAGTATGTTTACGTATTTTTTAATGTGTTTTCTATTTGGATTTTTGACTATTGTTTTGAGCAAATTTAAAAGTCAAAGATACGTTGTGTAAATGACTAAATTGTATGCGTATCATTTCTCAGTAAGTTTAAATTGTTAAAATTCTGATGTAAAACATCAGTTGCGTAATCATTACTTTTTCTGTTACCGGAGGTCGTATCGATATGGAGATTCGACAGATGTGATGTTAAGATAAGTGGAGGGAATTATAAATGCTTTTATCACACGATAAATACTCACTTGTATTTAGTTACATAGTTTTCATTTCGTTTATGCGAGCTTTTTTTATTTTACTGATTAACATTCCCGAAATTTTGAATACTCTTCCCATTTGATGGAACTCTGGTGGATTATGTGATTAATGTACGAATGTGTAATACTATGTAACTAAATTTTATTTTTCTGTTATCTTACGAAAGGATTATTACTCTAAAATATATTTTGGTGATTAGTTTCACCGTAATATGTGTTATATTTGATATATATTCACAGATTACTTTACTGGCAGTTATGTTTGCAAAATGTTTGTCTTTTTTAGAAAATAAAGCTCTGTGTAAAGCTTTCATTGGTGTCACATTTATTTGACTTGCTCACCTTTATCAGTTATGTGAATAAAAATTAAACCATTTTGAAATACACAGTATTACTTTTTAATCAACACTTAAATCAATATACAAAATATACGTCTGCAAAACATATTTTACAGTGAATGATGTTTATTATTTTCCATTACAAAAACATATAAAAAAATATTTTAATTACTATTTACAATTGTCCAGCGCTAGGAATCGGTGGTGATTTGCCAAAGCAAGATAGAAATAAATATAATTATCAAAAGTCATAATATTTTATTGTCTTTGGTAAATCGGCACTGTTCCAGCGAACCATTTTCATTACTCTAAGTAAATCTTATTTTATCAAACCTAAAATATCAATGTCTTTGAGGTCATCCCGTTTGCCCAATACTAGTCCCTTTTCGTTAGCGAGATGTAGTACTGAGAGCAGTGCCAGCGGGACACTGAGGGATTCGCGCATGTTCGTCGACAGTTTGCTCGGCAACCGCGAGTATATCGTGAAGAATGATGACGGCGTTACATCTTCTTTCTCGCCTTCCCGCGTCTTCTCAGTGAGCATGTTCCACGTACAGTTTTTCAATTGCTTCATATCCACTTTCTTTGACCGCATAGCGTATGGTATGAAAATTTTCGCCACCTGTTACAAAATTAATTGTAAGTTTTCGGAAAAAAATATTCTGACTGGTTGGGTTTTTTAATTTTGGAAAAACTAGTTTTTTTAGGCATAGGATTCAACTGTTGATTAAATAACATTACCTACCTTTAGTAAATAAGCACACTAACCTTATTTGGTGGTTCAAGCATGTCGCCTATTTCTTCAAGTTCGGCAGCTTTGACTTGTTCGTGCAGTTCTCCCGCCGCCGTCGCGTCCTCATTGCCCCATTCATCGGCTTCCTATCAGACAAGATATTACCCTTAGACTATAGTATGCTTATTCAGCATGTTTCTTAGAAAGTTTATTAAAATTCATACACTAACCGGCATATTATTGGGACAGTAGGAGGCGTCGTTTTCATTGTTATAATCGTAATCGCGCACTTCTTCAACGGTGACTGGTTCAGGCTTTGGTTGTTTGTTTTGCTCCAAATCCTTTTTCCGTACCATCATCACGTTGCGTCTCAGAAACAGTTTGCGGAAGTGTGACTCGTCTAGGCCTCTGTAAACACAATTTAAGATAATAAAAAAATATTACAAAGGTAATTTAGGATAATTATAAAATAATTATTTCGCTCTGAAGTAGTACATGGTCAAGTTTACATTTGATAAGTCGTTTTATTAAGTCCCATTATTGCAACTCTCGTGATGCAGAATACATGTTAGGCAGTGAAATATCAAGCACCAAACCTCAGCGAATCTATTAGAATCAGTAAATTAACGAATGTGTAGTTATAATATATGTATGGACCTGTCAATGGGCGTTTTGAAGTTGGCTTCGTTCCACGTGTGTCCGGTGGCGAGGGTTTTCCTGCTGATGATGATCTTGGCAGGCGGCGCGGGCTCGTACTCGGCGGCGGGGTGCGCGCGCCAGTCGAATGCGAGTCCCGCGTTAGTGAACTCTAACTGGCGCTTGCTGCGAGCCGCGCGACGCACCTCCACGCCGCCGCGGCCCAGCGTCGACTGCCGCTCCGACATTTTTGATGCTGCACAAAGTTCAAATTATTCAATTATATTATTTTACATCAATATTTGATAACGCAGTTGATTAGAAATCAACTGTGAAAAGAGTGGTCGTGGGTTCAAATGTATGAGTGCCCCACAAATATTTGTCTCGGGTCTGGGTGATTGTCTGTCGCAAAGTCTCTCGTAGTTTCTGATACCCACGACACACGACTTAATTGATCTTAGTATGGAGTCAGGACTTTGTATGTTACTGTTGGGTGTAATTATTTATTAATCTTGAAAAGGACTCACTGAGACCCAGTGCATTTTATCTGTATCAGAAAACATGTGCACTATCGTCTATCGCATGTAGAAGTGTACGCACGCATGAACGCAGTTACGCGCACTCGTACGTACACGCGTACACATGGAAATATTCTGTATTAACGTCCTTATTTACAGACAGTTTTAAAACCTATTTAAGTGACTAAATGCTTTGTCTTTTGTTTGAAATGAATTAAAAAAAAAACATTCGATACTTAAAATAGGTTTTAAAACTGCCTATAAATAAATCTGTAAGTAATTAAATCACAAAGAATTATAAGATAATACGGTATTTGTATTTTTTTAAATACCTATAATAAAGAGTAATATTTGGTAATAAATTATAGTAAAAGTAGTGAAGTGACCTGTCCTTTAAGCGAGGCTTAAAGAGAGTACTCTCCTTAAGGTAGGCAGCAACTTTTTTATGCTAGCCCCCTGGCACTGCAAAGGTCCATGAGCTGGGGTAGCCAATTACCATCAGGCGGGCCGCTAGCTCGTCAGCCTTAAAGCAAAAAAAAAAAAAAATTACCGCGGTTGTTCTTGAGCCTCCAGTGCGACGGCCCCGCCCAGGCGGCCAGCACGGCGCCGCAGTACGAGTACTCGAGGCGCGAGTCCCGCGGCGCAGCGGGGCGCATGTCGCGCACGTCGGCCAGCAGCGCCGCGCCCGCCGCCGCGCGCGCCACGCACGCCGCCACCGCCGCGTCCGCCTCCTCCTCGCTCTCCACGCCGCCCAGGGGCTCAGACTCTGTACACGACACATTAATAGTCAAATACTCTTTCTAAATCATCACCAATGTTACGGCTTTAGCGCCGCTGACGGGTCATTTAAATTTTAACGTCTAAATTCTATTGGCGAAATTTGGAACTACAAATAAATTTTATAAAATATCTATTCAACGCATTATTTTAGATATGTTTATTACTCGTAATGTAATAGTATTTTAGTGGTTATTATCACCTCTGACTTTTCGGAGTCATGTGTGCATTGATAGTCAATCACCACGCACTAAAACGGTGAAGGAAAACATCGTGAGGAAACCTGCATACCATAGCGATTTATAAAAAAATCTATGGTATGTAAGTCCGCCAACCCGCACTAGGCCAGCGTGGTGGACTATATGGCCTAACCACTCTCAATCGTACTTACGATTGTTGAGTAAGCCCGTGCCCTGCAGTGGGACGTATATGGGCTGATACAGAAGTGTAGGTATTAGAATAAGCACTCACTTCCAGGAACTAACAATAGTATATTTTATAATTTAACACTTAATATATTCAGAGACAGAGTAAAATTATTAAATTATAATTATGCGACTCGGAGCGAGATGTACTCGTGGCGAGATGGCAGACTGACCTTTCATCCAAATAAACCGACCCTTTTATAGGACTACCCGAATGAGGATCGGTGGGGATAAATCTTACAGAAAATATATTTAAGCCATAAAATAGGGTCTATCCTTTGAACTAAAAATTAAGGTCTGCCCAAACATCTGGGCTATTGTCCAAACCGAAAGGTTTACCCAAACATGTGTACTATTGTCTAAAAAACATAAATTTGTTGCTAAAGATTTCCGTCACTAAAGAACTTAACTATAATAATACAGTTTTATTGCCCCGGCATGAACGGGCCATTACAATTAGGAAACAATAATTTAGCACAGCATCTTTTTAACTAATATTACACAATACGGTACACAAAAATTCTTACTTTAATAAAACGACTCACAGATGTTTTATGGTTAAACATCTGCAGTCATATCTTAAAATGAAATGCGAGTTTAAATAATGTTCAAATTACAAATAATAAGCGTGTTATTTTATAAGCTAAATCTAAGTTGGCGTATTGCTACCGCCACAGTATTAACACGTCAAATATAGTAACATGTGAAGAAAGCAAGCAAACAACATCAAGGGATCCACCGATTCAGGCGCCAAAAGAGGGTAAACGATTTATACCATGCGCTTAAAACGCTCTAGTAGAGAATTCACTATTTTGACACCACACTGGAAGTGTAAATTCGTAAAAAAGGTTTCATATACAAATAGTGAAATTAAACAAGGGCCTAGTTGCAGTAAATAAAACAAAGATTAACCCACCATACAAATCGTTGTGCATATCATCTTGCGGGATAGGCTCTACCTCAGCATTCACATCGAAAGCCAACGCTTGCTGTGATAAGTTCAACCGATTTTCTTCCACCCAGTTATTGACGCGGTCTTCCCTAGATATGAAAAATATATATAATTCATCATCACTAAAATAAAGGCCATTAAACAAAAAATTAATTTATTTTCAAATTAATTAGATTGTTTTGTGAATTTTGACATCAATTATAAACAATGGAATTTATGTCGTATTTCTACTAGATAAGTTTGAATATTCTTTAATAATAAATCGATATGCCATGCCATGCCGATTTGCGCTGGCGCTAAAGATTTAATAACACATAACATAGTTTTTGATAAACACTGTTGTGCAAATGAGTTAAAATTCTTACGTGTCTTCAGTTTCAGGGTCCCAGTTGCTAATGGAAAACCCAGTGAACGGCTCACATATGTGGTCAGTCTCCAAGAATGCGGGCAGCAGTTTCGCCGCTATAGTGATGCGTTCAGTTAAATCTATGTCTTCTGGTATATTTTCTTTTATTGGCTCCAGGAACTGGTCGTCGGTTCTGTGAAAAAACGTGTCGGTTATTTGTCATATTAGTGATCATTAGTTTAGAATATATTTGGAACTTTAATAAATATGTTTTTTAGACAAAGCCAAAAGCAGAAACAGATTTGGAATCTCTCCCAGTAACTGGAATGGACGCTGACCATTACATGTAACAGTACATGTTAAGGTTATTACAAGTTATTTTTATTAGTGGACATTATACCTTAAAATTAACGCCAATGTCTTGTCGTGTATCGGTAATGTTGCATTGAACGCTCTGTTTGATGACGTCACGTCTCCCGCTGTCGCAGCTAATCTCTCGAAAAACGCATCTGTTTTAACAAAATACATAACGATATAGTATGAAGTAGTGATGTAACGAATGTTAGTTTTCTTACATTCGCGAATGCGAATGCGGATGCGAATATTCATATCTAACATTCGCGAATACGAATGCGAATGCGAATGTTGTTTTTCAAATTTGGCGCGCACCATTTCGGGCCAGCCATGTTTAATACAAACATAGTCGAGCATGTCGAGCCGGCGCGGCCCGTGCTTTGACAGGTTGAATGAACAAATTTAGTCGTTAGAAATTATTTGTTTATTTTGTTGGAAGTTAATTTAGTATTACTGTGTTTGTCTTTTATAATGGCAATGGCAATGGCCTTTATATGGCAATTATTCAGATAAATCTGTATCGTTAAGAGAAACTATGAAAAACATGTTGGATTCCAGTGAAAGCGAAGAAGAAACAGAAATTGATCCAATTCCAAACCCTATAGAAGTTTTAATAAAAAAAAAAATTGATGAATATGTGATGGACAAGCGCATTGAAAATGAAGAAGATCCTCTTCTATGGTGGAAGAGTAATATAAAACAAATATGGTTTTCTCTCTCCGTTAGCTAGATAATATTTAGCACAAGTGTGCCCAGTGAAAGAGTTTTCAGTGGAGCTGGATTACTTTATACACCACAACGAAACAAGCTGCATGGAGAAAGAGCCTCAAAATTATTATTTTTAAAATGTAACATTCCTTTACTTAGAGTTTAAGTTTAGGAAGCCAGAAATAGTCAACTGTGTTAATAACATATTGCCATTTAATTATCTTCAAAGTTTAAATCATAGAAACATAAAATAAATATAAGTATAGTAGAAAAAATATTTAAAATAAGACCAAAGGTTAATTATTATCAATGTAGACATTAAAATGTTGTATGTTTAAAACCAAATAAATATTGTTTTCTTAATTGTACGGAAGAAATCGTAATTTTATTTACAAGTAGGTATTTATTATTTTGTTTTCTTGAGTATGTTTATTAATTGCATTGAAAAATAATTGAACATGAAGATTTTAAAAATATTACATTTTGGATATTAAATGTTTAATTTTGGTTGATTATTTTTTATAACTGTAAATAGCATTTGGTTTTATTAAAAAAAATAGAAGTGATAACTTCATAAGTACAGTCAAAAGACTTACGAGACGTAGATATTATCAATATTATAAATAATTGAAAAATACGCTAATTATAATAGTTATATTATTTATCCAGTACCATCAAAATTTGTATAAATTTCCTTTTTATTTGTCAAAAACATTCGCCTAACATTCGCTTCGTTTCTTGCGAATACGAATGCGAATGCGAATGCCAAAAAATATGCGAATATTCGAGATTCGCGAATGCGAATGCGAACATTCGTTACATCACTAGTATGAAGTTGTCAGTTGATTACTGTATAAACCTGTATAGACTACAGACTCTATTGAATACCATAAAAACTATTGAGCTAAGTTTTTATAACAATCTTCAGAAGAACGAAGCAATAAAATGTTACAATACCTATACAATCGTTTGAATCGAAATCTCCATTAAATATTTCTGGGTTAGCAGCCACAGCGCCTTTGGACCTTTTCTTTTTCTTCTTGGTAGGAGCGGCCGCACCGGCGTCTCCGTCCGCCGCCCCTTCATCTTGAGACCCGTTATCATCGTCTTTCTTGCCTCGCTTCGTCTGAAGCATCAATTTTGCATGATATATATAAGTACACCAACAGTCACATACATAGTCCTGACTCCACACTAAGATTGAGTCCAGTGTCGTGAATATCAGGAACTTCGAGACTTTTCGGTCTCACAAAAACCCAGATCCAAAACAAATACCTTTTGTTTCAGTGTGGGGATCGAACCCGAGGCCTCTCGTTTCACAGCCGGCGTCTAACCAATTGTGTTACTGAGGCTGTCAACTATATGGACTGTAACTCCTTCTGAAGCATATGAGCCTGCTCTTTTTCAGTTTACTGATTGGATTATTTCGAAATAAATTTTCAATAATCATAGAAAAAGCGTTTCATCCCATAATTATTACAGTTACGCCCAAATCGGGTTATAGGCCAGAAGATTTTCCTCTTCCAGTCGGTGTCAAAATGAGATGTGTATTTTATGAATGGTTGGTTGAAATTAAACTCAATTTATAAATTAGCTAGCAAATGGACCATAGTATATACATCTTGAATAGTGATTCACTCCAATGCAAAATTTTACCACAAAGGTAACTATTAAACTTGCAGATGAAAATGGTATGTAAATGACAAATCTTATAAAAAAAACAAACTGGTATACCTGTGCAGCTTTCGTCAGTCCGCCTGCTATTTTGAGGACATCATAGTGAACTGCATCCACTCTAAACGAGTAAATACGAGCCGATGCATCAACCACTGTGGACGCCGTCTGAAGGTTCTCCATGCGAGCGTCGTGTCTTCGAAGCATCGACGTCATGAAATCTATCAGCTGCAGGTTCCATGCATTGTCTTTTGTTATTTTCTGAAATAAATAAATTACATAAATACTTAAATAATACTCACGCTTTTTTTCCCAGAAAGGGTAGGCAGAGGTGCTCCCAGGACACCCACATTTCGCCTTGCAGATTCCGCCCCACGATATGTTAGGAGGACGAGCCTATCACCATATTGGGCACAAATTACTAAGTTGGGGTTGATGATGAATATAAAAATCCAATATTAATAACTCAAACAGCCTTTGTGGCGGAGTGAAAAATGTATGCGGCCCACAAATATTTATTTCGGGTCTGGGAAGAGAGATTGATTTTTTTAAAATTATTTGTACCACAAATTCACCAAATAAGTGTAGGGTGGTTTACGCCTGTCGACTGTAGTGTTATTATTTAAGTTTATTTAAATTCCTAATTTTATTTTCTCATCAGAAGCAGATGTAGTTCAAAATACAGGATGTCCACACCCATAATAGAAGTCTGAAATGGACATTTTTATTTCTTTATTGGTCTGTCAAACCTAGTCCTAGTGCCATTGCTTAAAACACATTAACCTCTAACCAATCTCACAATATTGCAGGCATGTGAAGGTAATTTCTCTTATTAGCAAAATAGGGGACCTACACTACAATGTGCTATTTAATTTACTTAATATTGGGTAGTGGTAACAAAGAAAATAAAAATAACAAACATTTTCAGCATAAAGTTTGAGGCAGCCTTGAAAGTGCTCCTTCTGCGGCGATGACGACATGGTCTCGCGAGGCCTTCGCGGCGACGAATGCGGTGTGGACGTGACCACTGACCGCTCCGATGCCACAAGTGACGATCTCTCTGCATCATCATCATTCCTCTCCTAAAACAATATCAAATTAGTTAGTTTTCCAAATATTAGATATCCAATTATTTTGGTCAAGACAATCAAGTCTTGATATCTAAGACTGCAGTACAAATGTATAAAACATTATAAAATTTGACTGTTGCACCAAACTCATGTAATTGATGTAAGGAAGATGAAGCCATAGAACTATTAGACAACATTATCTTATATTTTATGCAAGTTTAAGGCTCAATATAATCTCTAAACTAAGTTTGTATAATTAAAGTGATAATGTAAATATTGCTTTTAACCATTATTTTAAATTAACCTGGCAGTTGGTACATTGAAATCTAAATTAGCAATGACTAAAATTAAATTGAATAGTACCCTGTGGTCAGTTTGACAAAATTAGAGTTTTTAATTAGGTAAGTACTTACTAAAAAATGCCTAGTTATATTAAATTACAAAAGCAAAGTTGTACTTCATTCATCATTTTAAACCGACATGAAAATGCACTGTACCATGCACTAGCAACAAAACATACTTTCTGTAAAAAAGCGTATACTCAAAGAGGCAAAGCCTTGTTTCGGTTTATAAAAGTATTTATAAATAAACAAACCTCATCTCTTGGAGTTACTACGCGAGTATGCGGTATAAGACTTCTTCTTCTGACTGAACTATTGCTGCTCCCGCCAACACTCCGTCTCGTCAACACTGGCGTAGAGGCTATACGATTTTCCAACATCATTGTACATTAGTCACTAAAAACGATATCACATATATAAACACAGTTTTGCAATATTTTTATTGACACTATTTATTTACAAAAAATTCTAATATTTTCGAAGCAATACGAATAAAATCAAACTTCAACGGACATTTTGGCGAGTACAAAACTATAAACAAAATGTGTTTTTTTTTTGTGTCAAAATTCATCATGTCATTTTTTGGGGATGACATTCTGTGAAGTCGAATGAGCGTGCTCAATGCAAAATTAACCATAAATTTGATTTAGCACAGTAGTGACATCTGTTAATTAGGCAGTTTTTAAATAATGCTTAATTTTTACTGTCACTAACCTCGAGAACAAATGAGCCGTGAGCCTAATAATATAATGTGCTTCCAGCCAGAGCATTACCTTAAATATAGTTTCATTCTTAGTCTGTGCATAGATTTAATACTATTGCACTAGGTAGTAGCGTAATCCATACATAATATGTTAGTTGTAGACTTTGACACCATCCAGCCGATGTGTCCCAAATCGGTTTCATTCGACAGTTTATAAAACAAAGATGTATTTTTGTAAATATACTCGTACCCTGGTGGATTAGGATTGGGCTGCTATTTGAATGTAGTATCGAATTCCTGTCCCATCTCGCCCCGTCACGTTATATCCCACCCTGACCAGTCTCATTCACATTTAAGGCTTGCAATTTAGTCTTATCCCATCTATTTTAGTATAAAAAAGTAATAAATGTATCGGAATTCCTTCCTCGTCCTACGGGAACACTAAATTTTTCAGGATAAAAAGTATTCTAAGTGGTAATCCAGGGTGTCAGTTCTAACCTACATTCCAAATTTCATCCAAATCCGTTGAGTTCATTGCGCACAACCACACAGGCAGTCAGACAACAATAACTCTGTAAAAGTTAAAAATGTTTTCGTGGTATATTTCGTTAAATATTGCATTAATGATGAAATTATCAAATATGTATACGTTAAAACGTCGTTTTTTTACCCATCCCAACTGCTTTTTTTTGCGAAGAAATGGTGAAAATACCGAGAACTTGAAAGGGCCCTAACTTCAAAACTGATAAATTAAAAGAACTAGGAATGGAATTTTACACTTTTTCTCCTTAGCGGGTATGGGAACAGAAAATAAATGCATTTGTACCAAAATTATATCACAGATGATGCCGACGTTATTAAATTAGCTCCAAAAAATATAAAAGTTATTTTATTGTACTATGATTGGCGTAAGAAATAAAATAAAAACAACTAAGGCGCAGGAATAACAGATGGCGCTCCTTTTCATTTGGTTGGGATTGCCAAGTATAGACATACATTAACAGCTGTTTGTAAACGGCGCGCTTGTTGCCAACTTCCCGTCATTCATTTTGTTCGGTGGCTGAATTTTTACGGTCGACGATATCGTTAAAAATCTTTGTCATCGGAGGTTAATTAACAAAGTGACATTATGAGTTCTGGAATGCCTGAATTGGGCTCCAAGATAAGCCTAATATCTAAAGCTGATATTCGGTATGAAGGCCGACTTTTCACCGTCGATCCTCAGGAATGTACCATCGCTTTGGCTAGCGGTAAGTTGACAAATGGATACTGTTATCTTTTATGGAGTAATTTTTACTTCTCCTATGATGATATTTCAATATTATCTAATATTAATCGATGTTAAAACTTCTATTTTCCAATTAGAATGACGTTCGAGCTCTCTAGAAGGTTTTACTCTTTTTTCCCTCCAGTAGATTGTACCGATCTTTGTTTATTGTTTGGGAAAGCTACTAACCACTAGCAATGCCGTAGATTTCCTGTTTAAATGATATTTTACGGTCGAAACATGTTCTTTTTCTTCTACCCTCATCAGTGGTAATGTTTCTCGGTCTATGACCGCCGTTTAACATTGATGACGTTGTAAACGCCTATAGGACTCAACACAAGAACTATCGCTAAATTGAAAACTGATGGACGTGACTTAATTTTGATAAATTTCAGTGTGAATTTTCATATTTTTAGGTGGGTAGTTTTGTTTTAATTTTGTCATCAGGTTAAAGCATCAGTAATCATTTTGTTTATAATTAATATAACAGCTCCTAATCTCTTTGCATTTCAGTTGGATTTTCTTTAAGAACTATTAGATTAGGTTTAAATATCAGAATATTTTCGTCAATGTAGGTAGTGCAACATTCATGTGACTTGTATTGTAACGTGCGTTTTTTTCTGTGCAGTGCGATCGTTTGGAACGGAGGATCGTGAGACGCAATATCCAGTTGCGCCTCAAAGCCAAGTGTATGACTACATTTTGTTTCGTGGTTCTGACATCAAGGACATCCGAGTGCTGAACAATGTGCCCTCAATGCCCAATGACCCGGCCATCATGCAGATGTCGGTGCCACCGACGCTCGGTGCCAGTGCAGCTCCCGGCCAATATGGGGGTCAGTTTAACCACCCCGTGGTGGGACAGACAGCATACCCTCAATACCATCCCATGGCGGGCTTCCCTGGAGGTGTACATGCTCAGCTCAGCAAGACGAGTGAGTTGTCCCCGCAAACCTCAGTGGAGTTGGCACCGCAGCCCCAGCCTGCAACTGCCCCCATCGGCTCTGGAGTGACGCATCACTCCAACCAAGTGAAAGACCAAGGTTTTTTCTTATAGGATGTTATAGCTTTGGCTTTTGTCATGAGCCGCTTTGCGATTTTTGTTGTGCCACTGACAGATGCTTTTAATAACACTACTAACATTATAGATAGATTGTTTTAAAAGCATTTGACTTTGGTTTACTTTCTGCTTATGCATGCTGCATGCACAAGTCATATTCACTTCTATCCTTTCATAACCTCATTAACTCTTAGTAGAATAGAATTAAGCCTTTTTCATTATTTTTAATTCATTTACTTTCAAGAAAGGAAAAGTTAGTTGATAACTAAATATAATATACAAAACCAACTAATACCATAATAATACAGATAGTGTAGTAGCATTTTTTATTTGGGACCACCTATTGATATAGTAAACCACAAATAGGTGTGAATATTAATATGTTTATTCATTATACCTGTTAAAATGCCATAATTGATGTCTGTCACAGAAATATAAAAAGTTTTCTGAAAACCGAGTGCCTCTCAAATTCATAGTTAATTCGAAAACATTATTTTAACATTAATAAAGCTAATATGATATAAGTATTATGTATTAGTAGTATTGTCAATTTTAGTTCAATAATATTTGTAACCAAACTAACTACTGCAATTGAATCTGAATTAATTAAAAAAATATAGTTCTTATTAATTTACTAAACAAAATCCATTAAAGAAGTAATACAATTTAATTGTATGTTATTAACAAAACAAGAAAAATCGCAGTCGCACTTCAGTCCTTGGTCTGTTGCTTGTTGTCAAAGTAAACTCATACATATTATTTTAGTATCCATTACAAAATGCTTTAAATGTAGCTTCAAAGCCAGGTTGATCATGTATCATCAAATGCTTTGCTGTATAGCTTCTGTATGTTTGTTGGAATGTGTGATAATGTATTGTTGTGTCAGGTTCAATGCTGGATCTCATTGGTGGAGGCTCGCAGCAGAGTGCGTCTCGGTCTGGAACGCCGGCTGTTGGCGCGCACAGGAAGAGCCCTACTGCTGATCAGGGTACTCAGGTTAGTCATTGCATACTCAATTTATGATTTATTCTCAAATTGTCAAATACAGCATAATTTAGTAGTAAACATGCAATTGACCTATTTTGAATTTTGTAGCATAAATTATTTTTATATTTGTGTGTTGTTTCGTTAGCCATACTATTATGGACTAGTTGTAGGATATTTCCTATGCAGCATGTCAAAAGATATATTTTTCGCATTAATCATTCATTATTACAATCATAGGATGTTTTAGTAACAAATATTGTTCAGTTAAAACGCAAACATGGCATAATTCATCACACTACATCATTCTCTAGACCAGTGATTCTCAACCACTGTGCCGCGGCACTTTTGTGTGCCGCCAAATTTCAAAAGTGTGCCGCCAAATTTTGCAAATATATAATAATGTAAATATTATTAAATTATATCATTTAAAAAGAAAAATATTTTTAACATGAATATATATTTAAATCCACATAAAAGTTAATTATTTTATTATTTGCTTTGCAACGCGTTTTTTCTTAGTGCCAAATTATGATGAAGCGGCGTGCATAGCAATAGGAATATGTCTCAAGTCGGCGCACACTTGCCACTTCTGCGTACAAAACGTGTTGTTTTAGTGATAGTTGGGATTCACAAGGTGTTGCATAGTAGTTACTGCACCTTTTCTTTACGATATGAGAGTAGCATTGTCATTTTTACGACCAAATATAAATCAAATTATGAAAAAAAAAAATCAAGCTCAAATTTCGCATTAAAAATATTTTTATTATTAGCTTGTAATTAATCCCTTAATAAACGTTTAGTTATTATTGTAGTATATATTAGTTTATTTCGTATATTTAAATATTTTGGCACAAACTATTTATGCAGTGTGTTGTAGTAAGTAAATAACTTTTATCTTTTTCTTTGTGTGCCGCCAAATTTTGAAATCGTTAAATGTGTGCCGCCAAATTTTGAAATCATTAAATATGTGCCGCAACAAAAAAAAGGTTGAGAATCACTGCTAGACTCTTGTTTTTAAAAACTGTAGGGCCCTGACTCATTGTATTATTTACATTAAATTAATTTGAATGATTTGTAATTAAATAAATAAATAGATAAACCCCATATACATAGCCCTGACCCGCCACTACACCACCACACCCCCACACTAAGATCGAGTATTGTGTCATGGGTATCAGGAACTACGAGAGACTTTTCGGTCTCACAAACACCCAGACCCGAAAGAAATATTTGTGGGCCGCACAAACATTTCTCTCGGTGCGGGGATCGAACCCGCGGCCCCTGGTTTCACAGGCGACGTCTAACCTCCTGCGCCAAAATTGAAAAATTCAATGTAATATAGTGTATAATATACTGTTAGGAAAGTGGGTACTTCAAAAATATATGCATTTATGGCTTTACTTATAGATAGTTTTAAAACCTATTTAACTTATTGATTGTTATGTTATAGACAGAATATATCATAACAAAAGTATGTTTTAAAATGATCTATAAAGAAGCATGAGTAGTAGATGTAAGTTGTCGTGCGTGCAGGTGGGCGCGGGCGCGAGCGGGTCCGGCGCGGCGCGAGACAGCCGGCGCGGCTCGGCGGGCGCGGCGGCGGCGCAGAAGCCGCAGCAACGCAACCGCACCAACTCGCGCAACCGACAGCGCTACCCCAGCGGCGGCAACAACCTGCCGCACCAGCAGCATCAGCAGCACAATCAGCAGCATCAGCAGCACCACAACCAGCAGCATCAGCAGCACCACAACCAGCAGCATCAGCAGCACCACAACCAGCAGCACCAGCAGCACCACAACCAGCAGCATCAGCAGCACCACAACCAGCAGCACCAGCAGCAGAACGCGCAGCAAGGACAGCAGCAACATCACCACCATCAACCCGGTTGGTTGGCATTTTTATTATTAAATAGGTCCAGGAAACAAATGGTCACCTGAGTGATCACTAGTATCCATAAATATCTATGCTGTATCATGGATGTGTTTGTATTGGAAGGAGAATGGAAAGGAAAAGAAAGAGGAAAGGAATATTTAGCATCCAAATGAAATGTCCACCAACACAATATCCTGTGAGACAGTGCTACTGCCCTTGACGAGCCTGCCTATTAATGCTCAGTCATGACTGACAAAGTGGCTCTACCACTGTAATGATTTTATTCATTTAATTCACCTCAGTATTTTGTTTTATAGATAGACATATAAACAAAATACTATAAAAATATTAAAATGTAATGATTAGTTCTAGTAAATCGAAACACTTACAATGGCAATAGAAAAACTTTCGCGCGACTAAACACTTATGATCGTCGCTATGGACGGTACTCAAGCGAGAAGAAAAAGAATTAAAAAGTTTGAGATTACAAATGCAAAGAAAGTTTTATTGCAAAGAGATGCAATAATCACCTATCCATAATGATATCATTAAACGGCCTACAAATATTATTTATGCATATTTCTTAGACCAGTGGTTTTTAAACTTTTAGTCACATTAGTGATTAGACCATTTGACAATATTTCTGTCTAGCCATAGACCACCCAGTTGGTTGAATGCAACTAAATGTAAATAATGAAGGATCTTTCTAATTATCTCTAAAGAAAACATGCTAAAAATACTTTTAGGTTGGCCTTAGGATGGCTTCTCAGTCCACTCGGAAAGATTCCAGGGATCACCAGTGGTCTGTGGGTCACCAGTTAAGAACCACTGGCTTAGACAATCATCTAATGTTAATATGTTACAGGCCAGGGGTACGGACGTGGTGGTGGATGGAGGGGCAGGCCCCGCGGCCGCGGCCGTGGCTTCGTGCCGCGCAACAAGAACACGCTCAAGTTTGACAATGATTACGATTTCGAACAAGCCAATACTGAATTTGAGGAATTGCGCAGCCAACTTGCCAAGACGAAGATTTCCGACGGTGAAGTCAAGCCAGAGGTGAGTAACCCTGAGGTAAGCAACAAAAAATCATTTTTTTTATTATTATTTATAAGAAAAAAACAAAACATTAGTTTCCTACATTTTCGAGTCTTGAATTAATCGAATTTCATAATAAATATCAGTTTTTTTTTTTCATATTTATGGCTGCGACATGTATGTGCCAAATTGAGTATTTCATTTTCATTTTTCTACATACACTTGCAGAGTTTTCATAAATTTGTCTGATGGTATATACTTTAGTGAAAAGCATCCATTACTTGGATGTAAAATCTTGTAACATACACAAAAACATAGTAAAATTGAAAAATATTGCTACTTTTTTTCTGATATGTGTTTCTTATTGTTTGCAGCCTACTATTGTGGCCCCTGGCGAAGTAGACAAGAAAGATGATTCAGGCAACGAGACCGGCGCCGGCGAGCCCGAGATTGACGACGAGTCCTCGTTTACCGGCTATGACAAGAACAAGAGCTTCTTTGACAATATCTCCTGTGAGGCTGTAGAGAGGTATATACGAAGTTTAGAATATTTCAGTATGCTAAAAAAAACATGTCTACATATTAACTGCATCCACAAACTGCCTATTA
This sequence comes from Hyles euphorbiae, assembly GCA_023078785.2. NCBI lineage: Eukaryota > Metazoa > Arthropoda > Insecta > Lepidoptera > Sphingidae > Hyles > Hyles euphorbiae. The sequence continues at coordinate 4,133,966 of CM041039.1, read as the reverse complement.
AATCAGCAGTTCTCTTTTAAACTGTTATAAAGCACTTCACTGGGACTTGAATGCTTCACAGAGCATTCTAAAAATTAGTGTATGTAATAGTAAGTGATAATAAAGAGCATCACCCAGCATGGTGATCTAGATCCTGAGCTTTCTCAATGCAACTCTCAGTTGTAGAAGTCTGCACAATGTTGGGAGATTACAGCTGTTACAGTACTAGTATAATATTTGTTACTGGTATGATACAAGTATAAACACTTGTTGAATGACTTGTATAATTACAATGCTGATGTTTTGGGTTTGAATCCCGTATCTGGCAGTGATATTGGATTTTTCCATCAGCATTCAGTTATTTATGTCCGATAAGGCAATAGGCTCTGCCCTTATCGCATTGTGGTATGGATTATATCAGTTTAAATATATCCCGGTCACCACTCTGCCTATTCCTGGTAAAATAGACGTGAATTAATGTATGAAGTATGTATGTAATGTATATTATATTGTGTATTCTAGGTCGAAGGGTCGCAGCCAGCGCACGGACTGGCGCACGGAGCGCAAGCTCAACTCGGAGACGTTCGGCGTGGCGTCGGCGCGGCGCGGCGCGTGGCGCGGCCGTCCCGCCTGGCGCCACCACAACCAAAACCAGCACAACCAGCACCACCCGTCAGTACACCACACATCTCTCTACCAACACGCATTCAGGTATTATACGCGGACATGTTGCCCTGCACACCGCTCTACTACTACAATACTGATAATGCATGAGTGATAGTTAAAAACACTACAGTGTGGCAATATGTAGGTACTGCAATTTTTATGGAGAGTTTGAATAGTTAACGCCCGAATACTGAAACGCAACTAAAATATAAGTTGCGCTTAACTGCGTTAATCCCGCTTAAATGTACTGGCTAAGTGGGCCGTGCGCTGTTAAGAGCAACTTATTATTTGAATGGCGTTCCAGTATTCGGGCGTAAGTGTGGTAGGTGGTTCTAAGACCTTTGTTACAAATTTTTTGTTCGCTGTGTCCGCTAGTATAATATCTTAAAGTCCATACTTAACACTTCTCTCTCGTCTTTTTTATTGACTAATCCTTACGAGAAAACTGCTCAGATTACTGTAATTGACCCCACCCCTGAGCATTTACAAATTTGATTGTAGATGTGTTGTCAACTGCTGAAAATGAAAAGAGTAATGGACTCTTATCTGTGTCGTAGTAGAGCGTTTTATTTTGTAGAGATTTACAAGAAATACTGGGTCCCAGCAGCGTCTTCTAGTGACAGATTTTGAATTGAATTATATTCGTGCAATTATACCAGCATTTGGAATCTATGACATTGTAAATGCCCATTAACGCAAGAAGCGCACATATTAGGATTCAACATATTAAAAATACAATTAATTATGCCTTCACGATTGGCGTGATATCGGTGGGGCTCGATTGCATGTAACTTTACTAATAACTTTGAATTTACTGATGCTGAATGTACAACATATGACTTCATCAACATCAAAGTTTCTCAATGTAATCAGGCCAATTAGCAGTTATAACATGAGGTATAACATTGCAGATGGCGCTCAAATCGCGGGGGTCGCGGTCGGGGGGCCGGCGGTGCGGGGGGGCTGGGCGGCGCCGCGCCCGCCGCGCCCGCGCGCGCCGCCGCCGCGCCACCACCCGCGCCGCTCGCGCAACCCGCCACCGCTGCAGGTATTACACACTACACACTAACATTACATATTACGATCATTCCTCAGCAAGTTTGGAGGTATTTTTTTATATCACCAGGCCACAATTAAATATCTGTATCAGACCTTATAAGTGCCACTGTAGGGCACGGCCTCTTCCACAATCGAGAATATGATTGAGAGTGGTTAGGCCTTATAGTGCACCACGCAGGCCTAGTGCGGGTTGGCGGACTTATATACCATAGAAATTCTTATAAATCGCTATGGTATGCAGATTTCCTCACGATGTATTCCTTCACCGTTTTAGTGCGTTGTAATAAACTATCAATACAATTAAATATATCTGACCTCTATTTTTGTATCAGTATGAAAATTGAAACCACAGCCTCGTTTCACAAACTGATCTCATTCAACTGATAACTAAACTAACCAGTCGGTCAGTAGTCTGACTACATTGCATAAAGTTTAAAATATCTTCTTGTACAATTAGAAAAAACACATTCACTACCCTATCTAAACATTGTCTCTTTTCTTTTGCAGCCAAATAGGCGATGCGGATCGAAGACTTCAAAGAATCTTAATTTATTATCGCGAGGACTGATCATATATGCAAAAGTAACGGAAAAGTGTATGTCTGGGAATGAAGTGTTTCACAGTGTAATCGATTTTAAAAAATGCAGTCAGTTTTGCGGGAAGTCATATCGTGGCAAGGAATCGTGTAGAAGGAACGTTATATTGGTGTGTTAGTGTTGTATCCAGTAAAATGGAAGGTGTCAGAAGGAGATTCCCGTAAGAGAGAGCTCGCCGGACTGCCGAGCGACTGTATCAATGGCGCTCACTACAAGCGATGTTAGGCTTTACCTGTATCATATGGATGGCTACGTCTCGACGTCACTTGTAAAATACCGAGGCTATGTAATGAAGTGTTGCATAGTATAATTATTGAGACTTTAACTTAAAGCCCATTGAATTATATTTTCGTAAAGCTTCTCACCGAATGTGCGCATTCGTGCCTATATAAATTAACGAAGTTAGATTGATATGTTTTATTGTATCCAAAGGGTCATTGCACTTCCATTTTTTATTTACAAAGCAATGACTAGACATTGTTTGATCAGCAGTCCTACTGTGACGTGTTGATTGTAGCACTAGGAAATTATATGAGGGTTGTGGACCTCGACACTGTCCTCTGTCGCACTGCTATTGCTCACATTTACAGGTGAGAGGCTAGTCGAGAAGTCCCAAGCCCGCTGATGACACATGTGAATGACTGTGTTTTATTGACTGTGGTTTTATTGTTGTAGTTAATAAAATGTATGATGTGTCGGTAGGACTGCTGGCGTGGTTGTTGGCAGTGCCACTGAGAGCCTCTTAGTTTGTAATTTATAATATTTTATCAGACACTGCAAGTAGTTTTGATTGGCTGCGCCGGTTTCGTTTTTCCAGATTATGATACAGATATGAGGTCATATTTTAACTGTTCTAAATTGTCACTGTGTCTATGGAAAAGGGCCGAATTTTTCGCTTTGAATGGAATCATTTGTCTTGGAAGTATATTTTATTAGTAAGGGTCCTTTTCTGATGTAAATCTGAAATAAATGTTTGACTCGATGTTTGTAAAAACCTGTAACTCAAAAACTGTACCTGGTGATTGTATTAATATGAAAATATACATTTACTACAAATCTTCCAAATGGTCATTTTATTCAATGAAAACGCATTTTGGTTGTAATTTTATTGCAAATAATTGTTAAGCTCGTACATATTTTGCAATAGCTTTAAAATATAACAAATATGAAACAAAACATTATACAAAAGTAATATCAAATATAGTTAACTTAGTTTACACTTCTAACAAGATCATACAAGTAATGTTTACGTGGCTAGGACGTAACTTACGATTTAAAAGTGATTACAAATGCAATGTGTTAGAGAACACAATATCTTGCTTACGTTTCGAGTTATAGTATACGAAGTTACCCGCTAGTTTATTCATAATAGCTTTTTTTAACCATTTTTGTATTTTCTTAAAAAATATAAAACGTTTGTTCTAGACCGGAAGGTACTATTCCTACAAAAACGGAATATTTACACAACCACAATCATCCATCAGTTACAAACACTATGTAATCAATACGATAGTTACACATTTGTAAAACAAAAGCATTCTATACTCATTCACACAATATTCATATTCTTGAGCCATTGCACGTGATCATGTTCGGCAGTTCTTATGCCAAGCAGTTATTTACTCGTGATATTAATATATTAAAACCTTACGAAATACCATAAATTCCATCCTATATTCTATAATCAAGAATATTACAAAATGTATAGATATAATCATCTCTTAATGAGGTTTTATCAATATAGAATATAAATAATAGGATCAAGCAAAATGTTCACATAATATGGGTACATTGGAGATAACAATAAATGCAACTGAACAAGAGCGACACATGTATAATTACTTGTTTAAAACTCGAGTTTCGACGCACCGTCTTTGGCCTTACAAAGGATGACGAAAGTGCAAAACAATATACATCATAGTCATGAAATAGACTTTACCGAGTTATTTCAGTAGTTGTCAGCGCTTGAGTAGAAGGGTGTATCTTTAGATGACACCTTCACAAAAGTGCGCGTTTACAAAATAAATTATATCGCATAAAGATGATAAGGATGTCTAGCCGCGCCACTCACGAGCGGGCTGTCCGTTCTCCACGATCCACACGGAGCCGCTCTGGCCTTTAGCCAGTATATCCACCAGGGATCGCCCCACGTGCTCAGCGCTGAAAGAAGTCATTTTTACCTATATTAGATATTTTTTATGTTACTAACGCCCGAATACTGGAACGCCATTCAAATTATAAGTTGCTCTTAACAGCGCACGATCCACTTAGCCAGTACATTTAACCGCGATTAACGTAGTTAACCGCAACTTATATTTAAGTTGCGATCCAGTATTTGGGCGTTAGGTGCATCTCAATATTAATAAAATATTTTTTATAATAAACTAAAACCGACTTCAAAGTAACAAAAAAATATTTATTTGATTGAGAACACATAGATTAATTTTCTTATTGACTTGACTAGCCAAAAAAAAACCTTAAATACGTCATACATTTTATAGGTGGGCCCCGCGCCCATTTCCCGTTTTTGTCCCCTATTTGTAGTAATACATTTATACTGCATCTAATTTAAAAAGAATTATTGCTACACTGTTAAAATTTGAGGAGTTCTGCTCTTCAAGTCATAATATTCATAACGTCTCCACGATATTTATGCGTTCTATCTTATATGAAATACTTTTCGGTAGAAAAGTTATTTCTTAAATTGGTTAAGTACTGCCTGAGATTTGGAGTATTTACATTTGTACCACTCCCCTTTCCACTCCTATCCCATTTTCACCATTCTTTGTAATTTAACTCAAATATAAATTAATGCTCGTCTGTTCAATTTTGAAAAGTTCTGTCCATCAAGATCTGAAGATATTGATCAGGGTTTCACGGCACCAATTTTTATTGGATCATCATTCATCCCAGTATGCTATGCTCTCACACGGCACGCAGGCACGACAAGTGACTACACTCGATAAAAAGTACCAAGTCCTTATTTACCTCGGTTTTCTACACGTATATAGCGGAATATTTAATTACTTTATGTTCCACATAAAAGTTATAGATTTCATCTTTATTTAAAAAGAAAGACAAATGCAGTAATTATGGATTTCGAAATTCGAACTTACCTTTGCATTTTGCAGTTGGCATTATCCCTTTGCCACGCCGCCTCGTACTCGGATGACATGAGCTGCTTCCGGATTTCCTTCACAAGGCTCGTGTCCGTTAGTCCAGGACACACCACCATACTCCGCACACCAGTCAGATTTACGTGGTATTGGTCCTATGGAATAAAATGCTGAATAAATTTCTTAACATTAAACAATTTACTGGTGGTAGGTCTCTCATATGTATGAGAGGCCCGACTGGCTTGGTACCACCGCAATGTCTTTTTCGCCCAAACAGCAGTGTAAAGCCCTGTTGTGTTTCGGGTAGAAGGACTTTGTAGCGAGAGTAACTACTGGATATATTAAACTTAACATCTTATGTTTCATGGATGCCAAGCATTGCTTATTGTAATTCATGGTGTTGTTGGTTTTGCTACTGTCCATTACAGCGGTCATATATTATACCATCAGGCGAATCATGAATGGCATGCTCGTCTCGCCGTTCATGGAAATAAAACAAATACAGAAGTTAAATATTATAAATTCTATCTACATAACGAAGTCGGCAACATTATATTACGGCATTATTAGGAAATTAAACCTTAAAAATCGTTCTTGGCCATCTTTGTGAGGCAGTTAAGAAGTGTGGTTAAGAATCTGGCTGTGAAATGAAATGTCGTGGGTTCGATCGCTAGGTATACCAATGGTTGTGTGAAATGTGAACTATGTTGTCAACTTGTGAGAAGAAACAGTAGCTAAGTATGTGATACCTGGTATACAAGATTATCAGATCTGACTGTTATGTTTAGGTATTTACCTAGGCCTAATAAATATACCCAACAGTCAAAAACATAGCCTTGACCCCATCTGTATCAGCCCATATACGTCCCACTGCAGGGCACGGGCCTACTCTACAATCGAGAGTACGATTGAGAGTGGTTAGGCCATATAGTCCACCACGCTGGCCTAGTGCGGGTTGGCGGACTTACTTGACCCCATACTGAAATGAATTTAGTAAGATGGAGTCTTGTGTCACGAGTCATGACTCATGACTCGTGGATATCAGAAACTGTGTGAGACTTTTCAGTCTTACAAACACCCAGACCCAAACCAAAAATCTTGACAACTTACCCCGTAAGCCCTGGTGAGTCCCACGATGGCGTAGTTAGTAGCAGTGTAGATGGGAGTGGACACCTGAGGCCGCACGAACGCCGTCGAGGCCGTGTTAATAATGGTGCCGCCCTGGCCACCGCGGTCTTTGCTCATGAACCGGTACGCCAGCAATGTGCCTCGAATTACGCCGTTCTAGAAATTACACATAATGTTATTTCATAATATTTACAAGTAATTAAATAATTAGGTACTTATGAATCCCGAATGGTCGAATCGTTAGTGTAGGTTGAGGTCCTAAGGTCGGAAAAAACTGACGTTAGATGTTCGGTTTGAATTGAACCTCTTATTATTAAGCTACATCTGGTATATCTACTATATGTATGTATAACGAATTCGAAGATCTTGCCCGCGATATTAATAATATTATCTACGGGCATATTTAATCCTTTGTGTTCATTTTATACCCTTTATTAAAGAAATAAATAATTAAAGGCTACCTCACTTTTAAGAACCCGCTATTTAAATGTTTTCGTTTCAAATTGTCTTTATTTGTGTAGTCTCATTAATTTATCATGATATAAATTAAATACAATTCAATTCACCATTCAATAACTGAATAGAGAAAAATAAGAAATGAATGTGAGGCAATATAAATGTTAAAGCATACAATCGCGTCGCATCGCATCGCATTGAGCGCATGGTATGTAGAAGATTGCGCTTTATAATTGCCTGAGTGCTTGTACATATCTAATATCAGACAGTGCAATGCTAGTTACTCATTTACTAGATATTTTCTGTTCTCTAAATTATTTTTTATAACTAAGGAGGTACTTAAATTATTAATAGCACTTAAATGTATGTACTAGGTGTTACTCCGTTATTCAGATGCTAGGTACACTAAATTCAACAAAGTTTTGTATTGTATCGATAATTTTCTGGCCATATTATAATCTAAACCACGCAAAAAACGAAAGTACCTATACACATGTTATGATAGAATCGTTTTTTATAATAGAAAAACCATCATTTGCATATTGAGCGAGAAATTCTCACCGTCCACCGAGAATGAAGCCATATGAGCACGTGGTGATCGGCGCCGCTAGGCGGTCGAACGCGGCGCACCGCGGTGTAACGCATAAAATATGAGTACAATAATTATATTTTGCTAATGCGCTTCACTTACCAGGTTGACATCAACTTCTAGTTCCCACAACCTGTCGTTCATAAACCCGGCATTGTTAATAACGATATCTACTCGGTTGAATTCCTCTATCGTCATCACAAATGCCTCTGAAAGAACATTCACATCCTTTTTAAAGTTGACGACATAAACGATTGATTAATTGATCTTGAACTCATTGTCTACTAATGCATTACTGCATTTGAATAGAAAATATGATAACATTGTAACTGCATTAGCTCCCCCGCTGTTTATAGTCTAAAAATAAAACTACAAAATGGTGGAAAGGATTTGTAATAGGCACGAGGTAGGAGCGAGCTATTTTCGTTATAATTTGGTGAGAAAAAGGCTAGTTTACTTTGATGTACTACGTCAAAATGCAACTTAGAATTATAGCATCGACGTCCTCGGGTGTAAGAAAATGAAAGTAAATAAGTACCTCTGTACTTTTATAATAGGTTTTTACGTTATTGTTCCATATCACGAAAGCCTTTTATCGTCGAACGCTATTTACAAACAAGTACCTACTATATTTATATTGATATTGTTTTATGACTCATAGTTCATAGCCACAAGTGCCTCTTAGTTTGTAGTCAAGTGTAAGGCTTACATATTTAAGAGTCAACATTCATTAGATACTGATAGTCCTGGCATCTAATGACGTCACACAGCTCACCTTCAAATTGGGGATAGTCAGTGACATCCAAGCGGCAGAACAAGACATTCTTTCTGCCATACTTTGCGCCCAACTCGTCAGCTATTTGCTCGCCGAGGTCTGAATCGATATCGCAAAGTGAAACCTATAAAGCGGTAAATGCACTCAGCCGAGACATGATCTTTTTGTTTGGTTACTTAGCTTACCTAAAATATTAACTGCTACGAGTTCATATAATATTGCATTAAAGTTCTAAACCTCTAATTGAGATCCATGTAATACTATTAGAACATTTCTTTTAATTTAAGTAATATTTAGTGCTTTTTATAGGTGTACCACTAGTAAATAAGCGTTTGTATAACTTTAAAATTAAATAAATTTGATTAAAATAATTACTCACATCTTCGTATTAAATTAAATTAATAGAAATGTACGTAGGTACTAACTACCTTCTGTGTGTAAATTGTGAATAGCCTATGCATCAAGGAAATTGTTTATTGTAAATGTAGTACCTATCGCTAATGTGCTGGTAATATAATTATATGTAGAGGAAGTTAAAAGGAAAACAATCACGCCAATGACCGGAGCGCCAGGGAAAATCAATACAAATGTGTACCGGCCGGGGAAAAATATTAAATTTTTCCTGATTAGTATTATGTCTACAAGATAAGAAACAAACAGTAAGATTGAGCACACTGTTTCCATCACAATCCATTCAACAGTTATTTTACCTTGAACTTAAAATTAGGTACTTTATCCTAAAACTGCACAAGACGGAAACAATTTATTTTATTAGCACTCACCTTGGCTCCTTGCTTCAGTAATTCTTCACTATACGCCAGGCCTATGCCGGCTGCGGCGCCGGTGATCAGAGCAACTTTTCCTTTTAATTCCATAATGAATTATTTTACACCGCGCCCCAAATACGGACTGGCTGGCTTCACTACCGCCCCCGGTTTGCTTGCGATTCGATCGAGACGGGCAAAACGGGGAAGGGCGGGGCGTGGGGTGAACGGGAGAACATTTCCTCCCCAAATGCCCCCTTGTAGTAAATGTACGCACGATTGCACTACACTCTCGCCTCACGTTGATTCAGTTTGTTATGTTTTGCTGCGCACTCGCGAGCGAAGGACAGTAACAGTGTACTCTTTGAGTTACATGCGAATGTGTGCCTGCTCAGTGCTCACTGTTGGCTCAGTAGAACGGCTCAAGTGTTAAATTACATCATTGTCCGTGGCTACGCCTGCGTGCAACTCGGCCTACGATCTAATTATTTCGCAATTTATAAGGCACCGTAAATTGTCTTTACTATATGTACGTAAAGACGTAACGAAACTTTTTTTATACACACAGCAATTACTAGTAAATATGATATAAATAATTCATTCTATATAACACCTCCTACTAATAAGTATAATTTAAAGAAAAGACGTGTAATTCGTCGACGTTATACACAAAATTTTATCAGCGTTCAGCCCGGAACTATAGCAATGTCTGCCTACTACAATCGCAGTACCTACTGAATGAATGAGCGTATATGCCTAGGTCAAATTAACGCAAGGGAATGACACCGGTTCGATTCTCAGGTTTGGCACTTCATATTGGGTTTTAGATTTGCTAAATCTTGTAAGTTACCTATTCGGAATTCGAATTTGTGGCGTGGCGATAAGAATTAAGTCACTTACTACACTTTAGAACGGACAGGCGAAATGTGGGTGTCATAAGCTGTATCTCTGCCTACTGCCTGTGGGATGCAGGCGTGAGTTAGTGTGTGTATTCTAGTCTAAAAATAAAAAGTCCATATAAACAGTTTTTTTATTATTTATTCTTTAATTTAAAATCTTCCAGTGAGGTACAGTAAATTTTTCATTAAATTACAGAAAAATATTTTACGCTTTTTTGATTTATGACTAGAAAATAGAATGATTGAAAATATCACAGATAAAGGACAACATGAAGGTACTCCCAGCGTGGCATCGTTACACATATCTAAAACGCGACCAGCATGATTTGTCCCAGACGCGTACTGTACACAAAAATACCAAAATAAAATTTATCACAAACTACACTAACCATAAAAAACTTGAAATTTCACAACAAATCCCTCGCTCAAAAACATTCAAAAAGTTACGGCATGTTTTGGTCGCTTCTATCGAAGCGTTATTCAAAAACGGATCCTACTTACATAAAACAATAATATACAAATAATATTACCGACATGATCTGTACAATAATATAATGTTCCACCATGATTTACGTTTCGTCAAACAATATAAAGTATTTACAATCAAAATATCACAGATATACGCGTGTATCACAGTCAGTTGACATAAACGTCCGTTATTTTAAAAAATAACCGATTTATTTTAAATAAAGAATCCAAAAGAATATTTTGAATCAATTGTATAGTTGGGGTTTGAGGGCAGCGAAGGATTGGCGACGGGTGTTTTTAGATGATAAACAAATGATTTTGGTCAGGAGTGGTGAGCTTGGTCGGCCCCCGCGGCTGGTACGGCCTTCGCTAAGTAGGAGAAAGAGCGAGCGTTGGGTAATCCCGCCAACACGCAGGCGCTTAGAGCTGAACGATTCAAATTCATTGGAGCTGCGTCATACCACTCTAATGTGTCGCCGTCGTAGCATTCCACGTGCGGTATTGTTGTTGAACCTTTAAACACAAATTTACTTAGTTATTATTATTTTTTTATTGCTATGAATGGCAAGACGATCTGCCGTTCGCCTGAAACCAAGCAACGCCTTGAATTACAAAACGATGCTTGGCATTCCACTGCGCTCGCCATCCTGAGACATAAGATGTTAAGTCTCAATATGACCAGTAGTTACTCTGGCTACAATGTTCTTCAATCCAAAACACAACAGTGCGTGTACAATGCTGTTTGACGGGAGAAATAGACATTGCGGTGGTACCTACCCTGACGACCTTGCACATATTATGAGAGACCTACCACCAGTAATGACATTACAAATAACTACAAATCAAGTTAAATATACCATTGAAGCCACCAATGACGAAAATCATATCGTCCAACAGCACTGTAGCGAAATTACTCCGTGCGCTGAACATTTCTGTCACTTCCTGCCAGTCCCCGCCGCGTTGTGGGTTGAACTTTTCGCCTGTATAAATTAAGCATAAAATTATGTTAAACGTGAACCACTGCGGGACCAAATCATATGCGCGTCATTGATTTAAAAAAAACAAAGCGTAGACCCTTTAGTAGATTTGGAATATCAATAAGGTGGTAGTGAAAAGGGCAGCATCTAGATATTTTTTTCATAACTACATCGCAATAAAAATGCTAAATTACTAAACTTTGTATCATTATGCTAATTTCAGTAACGCTCCAAGGCAGGTGCACTGGAGCACAGCGCCGCGCCACTTAGGTCGGAACACTTAACGCGCTCTTAGCCCTGTCCATATATTTATGTCAATGGTTCTCGCGTACCGTGCTTGCGACTATTTCATATGTAGCAAAAGACAACTAACTGATGTAACTACTCTACATATTGTGACTTAACATCTTATATCTCGGGAGGCGAGCGCAGTGTGCTAAAATGCTAAACATTTCTTTGTAATTTAAGGTGTTTGTTTTTGCTACTGTTCATGAACGGTCGTATCGCATAACATCAGGCGAACGGCACGATCGTCTCGCTATTCATAGCGTTAAAAAAATGTGTCTTGAGTGACAGAGACAAACAGAAATTACGCTACGGTATTATTACAATTTGTTCTTAAGGATCTATATCCAAATGAGAGAGAAATACTTGGCAAAACCACACACCGGTGTTCAGCCGGCTGTATCCATTAAAGCCTCCGAGTGCGTACAAGCAGTCTCTGTACGCGATGAGGCTGACTCCGGACCGCGGGCTGAGCATCGAGCGAATGAAGCTCCACTGGCGCGTGTCTGCATCGAATACCTCCGCGGAACTCAATACCTCTTGCCCGTTGAAGCCGCCCACTATATAAATCTATAAGGAAAATACTTTATGCAATCGTATCCTCCTTGTACAGGGGTATCTTTATTAAATTTCTTAAGAATAAAGTAATTCCTAAAATCCTTTTTCATATGTTTTGCCCCTTTCGTACGACTTTGGAATTCAGTTTGAGGGAAGAAACAAAAGATTTGATATCTAAAATGGTTTTAAAAATGTCTATGAACAAGGACATACATATATGTATATTATGTTTAATAGTAATAACAGCCTCCGTGGCACAGTTGGTTAGACGCCGCTTGTAAAACGAGAGGCCGCGGGTTCAATCCCCGCACCGAGAGAAAAAATATTTGTGCGGCCCACAAATATTTCTTTCGGGTCCGGCTGTTTGTAAGACCGTAAAGTCTCTCGTTGTTCCTGATACCCACGACACAAGACTCGATCTCAGTCATCAGTGTGGGGTAAAGGACTATGTATGTGACTGATGGGTGTTATTTATTATTAACTAACTCGCTCTGGTTACAGCGTGGACTAATCGTACTTAGCAGTGGCTAGTGTATCTACCGATTATAATAATTACATATTATAGGTACTATCCGTAAATAAAATATGAAATCCCGTGTCTCTGAAATTCTATCTCCTCCGGACATCACTGTTTACGGATCAAATGCCATCCCAGTAAAATGTGAGATTCTATTAAATCTTTAGAATTATTTCTCCCCATATACCTACAATGTATAACTTTTTAATCATGTTGTACGTGTGTTACATGTTACTTTTAGAATAAAACAGTCTACACTAGTTTTAAGTATACTTATGAATAGAAAGTTTTAAAACCTATTTTAGCGTTTGGTCCACGTTGGTTAACGACTTTTGAATTCAGTTAAAACGAGGAAGACAAAACATTCGATAGCTAAAATATTTTTTACAACTGCCTATGTTTAAGGCCGTTAGAATTTTCATAAAAAATATGTAACAGCAACTAACAACTCTGCGACGACGGAAACTAAGTACATGGAAGTAGATACTCATTAATGAACGGCGGAAGTTATAAGCAATTCCTCAGATTTCAGGAGATTAGTTATTTCCTGAAGGAGTTTCTATACCTATGTAATTGGTTATGACCGATAGCAGTAAAATCTTTTCAGTACCTAGATTCGTTTTGTCACATTTTGTTTTCAAAAAAAAGAAAAAATCAACGCCTTTTATGTCGCCGGAATCATAAACTAAGATAGACTTTCCGGGTGCTTAACGACTTTGATTTTTACAATCACGCGAAATTTGTCTCGGCGCGGGTTGATCTCGCGACCTCTCTTTACACCATAGGCAGTTGACACTGGGCACAGTGTCACACAAGTTGACACGCTTAAAAGTCTTTTTGGTTTTCTGCTAGCATTTACGCCCGAATACTGGAACGCAACTTAAATATAAGTTGCGCTTTACTACGTTAATCCCGCTTAAATGTACTGGCTAAGTGGGCCGTGCGCTGTTAAGAGCAACTTATTATTTGAATGGCGTTCCAGTATTCGGGCGTTAGTCTATGATTTATAAACTACCGATTCTTAATAGTTTTCAGAATAAGAAACGTTAACTGATTTAATGAATATTACGATTGAATTTAGTGATCTCGAGGCAAGAATATGATCATAGTGAGGACAAAAAATACGTGTCAATGGCATTAACTTACTTTCCCCCCTAAAGACGCAGCACTTGCGTCGGACCGTTGCTTGTTCATCGGCGTGGTCATCTCCCATTGATTCTTGTCAGGGTAATAACGTTCCACTGATGACATTCGAGTGCGCCCATTATACCCGCCAAGAGCATAAATTAGGCCCTCTGAATAACAAAATACTAATTAAAGTCATCGGAAACAGTAAAAAATGTTCATTAAAAACAATATTTACTTTTCTACAATCCATGATGGAAACAGTTTATTAGATCTTTGAATTTAGAAATAATTATGATCATGTAAGTTTTCCATTTCCGGTTCGGTGTTGCCAATTTTAATTATTGTATTCAGATAAGAATATTTAAAAATATGATAATGTGATACTAACCATGGACCACTACGCTTACATAACATCTTGCCTGATACATGCAAGCTCGTTCGTGCCATGTATTTGCCACTGGATCGTAACATCGCACAGTGTTAAAGTGGTCACTACCGTCAAACCCACCAATCATGTAGATCAAGTTATTGAGGGTGCAGAGACCGTGATAAGCGCGTGGAGTAAGGTCCATATGGATTGACAAGAACCATCGGTCTGCCCTAATAAAAAGGAAAAAGTGCTCTAATTCATTATTTATAAACCAAACAATTTCTAATCTCAAATGAATTATTCTAGAACAGGAAATGGGGTTAAGGTATACTATTACGTTTTTACATAAACGTACCTTGTGTCATATGTTTCGACAAAACTGGTGGGACTGCCAGCACTCCAACCTCCAACCGCAAATAATATTTCAAAGGGTATCCGAGGCCTCGCCAACGGATCATTTAGGTCAGCCTCGGTACCTGGTCGTGAATCAAGCAATGTTAGAAATACCACTGCCGGATACAGCGCTTCTTGGCATTTCTGAAAATAATGCAGGCTTGCATTGTTTGTTCACTTTAAGAACGAAATTATATTAAGCATGGTCACTTGTTTGATCAAATTCTTATTCATTATTACTACATAATGTAAAACAATGGCCGAAGTTAATTGGATTATAGGATGGACATAGATGTCGTCAATATTGAACATGCGGGAATGCAAGTGTTCGATTCACTTGCAGTATAGGACTTCCTTCAAATAAATTACCGAAAGTCTATACGTACGTATATATAGGTACATATAGAAAGTCTAATATGGGTCTGGTGAAGCCATATTATTCTCTTAGATATAATAATAACATAATAAACTACTTTACCTCGTCTTTATTAATTGGCTGCCATTGCAAAATTTTTGATTTAAAATATTTGTAACTGATGTGACCAAATCTAATACACGACAAAAGTGAAGGAATGTATTTCCCTCTATTTTCTAAATCATGTTCAACCCATGTTTTGACCGCTTGGAATACGATTTCTTCGTTACGAACATTCAACTCATCGTCTCTTAAAATGTCCTCTAATTCATCATATGAGAGCGATTTAAATTCGTTACATTCTTTCAGTATTCTGCTGAAGTTCTGCCTTATATAAAGCTTTCCCTTCTTTTCTAGCTCACTGCAGAAATAATATCGAGCAAACTTAAATATACCAAGGCAATTATGAGGTCTTAGTTCTTGTAAAAGGAATGTACAACATAGTTGAATAACCCCGACGACATCAAACTGATCCGCATAAGGTAATAAACATTCAACATTATCAGCAGTTACAATACAAGTTCCAGTATAAGCATAATCAAGGATTAGACTCATGTAATAGCTCGGAACATCAACAAATATTTCTGTTTCTTCGGGCTCGCCTCTCTTTAATGAATTTACAAATATTGCTTTAAAATATGGACTAACAGCTGACAGTATCGCCCGATGCACTCGAATAGATTTCATGTCCCTACACACGATTATGCCATCACACAGTTGACCATTTTGTCGCAATTCATTCCATATTGCAGGAAATTCTACCACTGAATAATTTTCGGGAAGGCACACGCATTTTCGTTTTCGTGTAACAATTTTCTTTCTACTCAGTCTGGGTTTCGCAGATGAAGGTGTACGAACGGAATTTTTATTTTTCGATAATTTTCTATGTTTCGTGTTAAATTCCATCCCTTATGAAAAAACGGCGGTCGAAACTAATCTGTCGCGATGACAGAGTTTAAGCCAGTTAGTTCATTTGTTTATTTCTTTGTGTCAAAGAATTTAAAATTCATACAATTTTCATGTGGCCTTGATCTCCGTTCATATATTTTATAGGTAATTCATGTCTTTTTTTACCTTTCTAACTTTGATCTATATTCGTTGAATTTAGTACAATATAATTCCAATAAAATTACAAATAAATTATTTGTAATAGATATCAAAGAGTATCGATGGACGAAGATCGTGGCAATTTTCGTAACTGGCAACATTGTCCAAAATAGTTCAGCTGTCAAATGTTGTTTTGTCTATAGTCTCTTTTTCTTCCGGTTGTCAAGATGGTGAGTTTCGTTGATCGGAAAATAAAATAAATCTTTGATTATCACAGTGAAACCTATAAGTGTTGAATGGTTAAAGTGGTTTTTAATTATATCGGTGATATCAATATGTGTTCCTTACAATATTTCAGGGTATCGACATCAATCATAAACACGACAGGAAAGTCCGGCGCACTGAAGTCAAGTCGCAGGATGTATACCTGAGATTGCTTGTAAAAGTGAGTAGTTGTTAGTTATGACATCAAAAGTAAACTATCAGTGAGTTGAAGATGATATAAGGTATAGCAAAGTGTACACAAATTGTAACATAACCTCGACACTTTGTTGACAGCTATACAGATACTTGGCTAGACGAACAAATGCCAAGTTCAATCAGATCATCCTGCGGAGGTTGTTCATGAGCCGTATCAACCGGCCGCCAATCTCGCTGTCGCGCCTGGCTCGTCACATGAAGAAGCCCACTCGCGAGGGTCTGATCGCCGTGGTTGTTGGTACTGTTACCAACGATGTGAGGTTGTACACGGTGCCTAAGATGACCGTGGCCGCCCTCCACGTCACTGAGAAGGCGCGTGCTCGCATCTTGGCTGCTGGAGGTGAGTTGTTTATGTTGTGAAATGAGGTTAGGAAATGTGCACACATTGTGATTCATAGTTGACTGGTCTACCCCAAAACTGAAGTCAAGTTAGTGAAGTGTATAATGTAGTATAATAAACAGAATTAAAATCAAAACAACTAATTAGTTTTATATGAGTGAAACATAACTCCATATGACCAGTACTCAAACAGTATTTACAGGTGTTTATGACAATGTTTAGTGTTTAAAATTTTAAATCATAAAGGCATGCTATGACTGAAATTATACTAGGGCAAGTTTTATATTTTGATTAACAAGAATATTAAAATATTTGTTTATTGTGTTACACTGGTTAACTAAATGAATGTAGCACTTTCATGTCATCAAAACAAATTACATGTGAAGCATTTATTGTAATATGTAAATGAAACCTGTTTGAGAGGGTATATGGTTACTATAATAAAATCATTGCTTAACATATTGACTGGAGCTTAGAAACAGATTTGTTTTACTAAACATGTTTAATGGCTTATAAGTCTGCCATATTTTTTCTTTGCATAATATACCAGACCCACATGAATGGATACTTAATAGTTTTGGCTCTATATTCAACAACTTGTCACAAGGTGGGGGTTAGGGCCAAAATATCATGATATTCATGTGACATAATTTATGGATGGCGCCTGATTACTACTTTGTATATCTTGCAATTAAAAATATATGCTATGGATGTCATTTGTAATTTAGAGAATGTTATAACAAGTTTTAGTTCCTGTAAAAATGCTAATTTAGATAAAAATACGTTATAGGTTTTATTTGTTTGGAACCTACCCATGCATGGACACGTATACACATGCTTGATTAAGCATCTCTTGTTTTTGTGGATTTAAAAATATTGTTTCCCTTTTGAAGTTAAATTTGCTCAAATTATTCAGTCATTGGAACATTTATCATTATTTTAGACTATACACTGCAAGTTTATTGTAATAAGTAAAATAGTTATAGTAATTTCTCTTTAAATTAACACTTTTTTTGTGTGATAGATGATGATGATTTTTTTATGTGTAGGCATCACACCAAACCTGTTATTTACTTACAGCCGCTGCCATAAAACAATCCCAATTCAAAATTTGCAGTTTGAGATTGACAGCTCAATCTTTTTTCTGATACTATATTGCCAATAATCAATCTCAGTAGTGAAAAAACTATGGCAACATGGTAAATGACAAATCGAAAAGTAGAAAACAATCCAGATTGACTTCAATCTATTTTTTTGATTGATTATTGGCATTGGCCGTTAGATAATAAATGTAAGCCTCGTGAGTGGATTTGTTTTGGTGCCTGGTCAGCATTATCTTTTGTTTTGCTTTAATTATATTTTAGGTTGATTTATCATAGGCATAAATAAACGAGTGTATCTAGTGGCTAGCTATGCATAAAAGCTTTAGGTTTTTAACACTAACTTTTTCTTTTTAATAACACATTAAAATATTAGAGCAAAAGCATCCTAATGGAATGTGCATTGACACCTTTTAATGTAAATACCTTCAAATCCTGATTTAGGAGTACAAATATATCAAGGTTGGTCAAAGGGTCTTATATTATCCTGATAATTCCTTTTTTTTTTTTAATAAATTTGCAAATTTCAAAATATATATCCTGCAGAACTTTTTGGCCAATTATTGTAATAATGGGACTACCCATTTAATTGTTCAGCCACTGAAATAAATAGTAAATAACTTCAAAGTCTATTGTCAAAATTGTCCAAGTGCATTTGTTACATTATTAAATCGACAGCCTTAGCAAACCATAGGTCTGTGATAGATAAAACTTATTTTGTGGTATTCAGGGATTATCATAAAAGATTTAAATCAAATGGAGCATTAAAATGCTAAGTAAATCCTGACAAAAAAAAAACACATTTACAGTGTAGAAAGCATTTTGGTTGACAGGTTCATTAAATATTTCTAGGGACTTTGACTTGTACACTTGTTGATCCTATTATGTATGGAAATTACCACACTCAGTGCGTGATAATCGTTGTACACATTAAAGGGAATAAATTCTAAATTTTAAAATATTTTACAGGAGAGATCCTGACATTCGACCAGCTGGCCCTCCGTGCCCCGACTGGCCGCAAGACTGTGTTGGTGCAGGGCTGCCGCAACGCGCGTGAGGCTGTTCGCCACTTCGGCCCGGCTCCTGGTGCACCTCGCTCGCACACCAAGCCCTACGTGCGCTCCAAGGGACACGAGCGCTCAAGACCCAGCCGTCGCTCCAATGTTTAATCTTTAATATAAGGACTACAACATATAGTCTGCAGTTTTATTTCAATGTCAACTATATAGTGGTAGTACTAGAATCACCAATCTTGGCAGTGGATTTTTCGAACTAGAAAAAAACGAAGTCACTATGAAAACATTTTTAATCACAAAATGTAAACATCCAAAAGTTTAAAAGCTGCTCATCATGTTGAGCAATGCCAAGAACTTGTTTCAATTTTACAGCTGCATCTGATTTGTGACCTGATGATGATATAGTTGCTTTCACTGCTTTTGCATTACTGTAAAAAATATTGGGACAGTTAAAATACAATTACATTGCTGATAAACTAAAGAAATAATTATGCTTCTTACCTAAGCCATTCTAAAACTAAAGATTTGACATACTGATGCAAAACTCCATCATTGAACTTGTCATTGCATATTGCATTCTCTATTTTGTTCATCAATGTTGGACCTGAAAATACACCACAGTAACATGTACACAAGTCTAGCGGATACCAAAAACTATTGAAATCAGTCTCTGGGCTTGAAGAATCAAAGTTTGGTTGTGCCTGTAGCCTGTGTACTGAGCTTCTTACCAATTGTATTACAGGTTGTCAAATAATGTATTCAGTTATTAAAAAAGGACATGTTTTTTTAGCAAAGCATTGAATATACACTTACATCTGCTAGGTAATCCTTCTGGCCATTTGCAACAAAAGTTGGATGGCTCTGTTTCTGTCAGAATACAAGCACATGAAGAAGGTTGTTCATCACCACTGCTTATTCTTATGTGTGGAACCTTTTCATCTGTTACTGGTGCCAATCTTGCTAGGCCTTTTATTATTGTGGACGCATCTGTATGAATTGTTTTTATGATAATCTGAAATGGTAATTAAACATTGAAAACTAACAAACAGACATTAGCTTTGCCAGTTCTCTAAGATTTCCGTCTTAATGACTATCTGCTGAATGACTATGTCAGGTAGGAGTTCCACAGCACATGAGTTTATTGTGGGACCCTGGGATTTTTATAGGTTCCTGTTAATAAAAAGATAATATACTGCATCCTAAGCTTACCCCATAGTTTGCGATTGTATAGCACCTAATAGGCTAATACCAATAATAATTGTGCTCAGATAGGGAAGAGGCTCTGCACCTCCCACATTGAAATGGATTACACCTCACTACATAAAATACAAATTAAATAAACTCACATGAACTCCAACTAGTGTACAGTATAATAATGTCCTAAAAACACTTTTTGATAGCAGATTCTCCAGGGCTCTAATTGATATGCATACATCACTATCAGGTACCAAACAGGCATTAGGCTCAAAAGAAGTTCCATTTATCCCTTGTGAATTTAGTTTTTGTATTAAATCTTTACTTGTGTACAAAGTTTCAGTGTATGCATTTGCCCCAGCTTTCAGCATCCATGTGAAGTATGAATGGAGATTTTCGAAAACATGATCATTTCCTGCAACAATTAATAGTGTCACTTCTAATGTGCATTTCTCTTCATTAACATACAAAACTAGTAATTGTTTTACTCATGGAGTACTAGAAAAAAATGATAGATTATTAAACCATGAAAGAGTCAAAAGATGGCTGAATAATATTCATAGTTACATACATTCTACCAACCTGTTAGCTGTGTAAGAGACCTAGACTGACCAAAGTCATTTCTGCCAGTTCTTAATCTCAATGCCCTTTGAGAACAAACCTTTTGTTCATCATCAAACACAATGTCAGCCTGCTGTTGTAGCTCTTTGGCTATTTTCTAAAAATGAAATATAAAATATATTATGAAATATAAAATATATCATTTAGATACAAGATTGAATACAATGAAAATATAAAAAGATAACATCATATTAAACCAGCTCTATGTAAAATTTGTAAGGGCTGACTGAAAATAATAAATAATTTGTGGGAATAGCCTGAAATAGTTGATAATATAACAGCAGGTGAAAGAGCACTACTTGATAATTTTCAATGATTGTCTGGGAATAGATGATTGACAAACCAGCCTAAAGACAAGAGAAAATGGTGCTGAACCAAATTGGCCACTGTGTTTACTTACTGTAGAGTAAATAGTCTATGAGTTAATACTCATATAGTTTTGTAATGCTATATATAATTATTTAATTAAATGTTTTCTTTAATGAACCCAGGAATGTGTGATGTATACCACTAATATTAGAATAAGGTCATGTCCCTTAAATATAATATTACTCTTGTGAACTGTTATATGTGTTTATCTTTGTAATTATTTTCCATCCCTTGTTACCCAATTACATCACAAGAAACAATCTCACCAACCATTAAATACCTGCATATGCTCTGATAGTAATGGTGTTATATTCATCAGCAGCATTTTATCCTTCATGAGCACTACAATGGAGAACCAGCGTTTGAGACCCCTCGCCCGAGTGTCGCGCAGTTGGAAGGTAAGGCTAAGAACATGCCCTTGTGTGTCACTGAAATATACAACTCCGCCTTCTTTATTCCAGTTTACCTGAATAAAAATATTCATTAAAATACTTACTCAAATAGAAATTTATTAACAGAGAACTTGTCAGGTGCCTTATAGATGGCACAAACAATTATAATCATGCTAGTTATGGCATTCAAACTACTAAACTCCCGTGAAAGTCAAACAAATGGCAGGTAAGGCTGGGTTTTTAACCGGTGTGAGGGTGCGGCATGCCCGGTCTATCTAGATAGTCGAGTATTCAATGAGGATTTCACCCATTAGAATAAAAAGATAAAGTTATATTTTATTTTTTATTTATTTTCCTTTATTACAATTACAATTACTTTTTTACAATCTTAGAATAGGTTTACAATTTAACATCTAAACATTTTAACCATGGTCCCCCACTAGGCATGCCTGGATCGGGGGCACCAAACATACAAACACCAGCATCATGTTGCACAGCACGTAGATTAGACATTTAATAAAATATAAAAATTAAACAATCATAACAATAACAAGCGTTATAAATCAAAGAGATCAACACATTGACAAATAAAAATAATAACGTAAATAAAATACTAATGACAAACAAAAATAAATAAATGTTAAATTTGAATTTACTCTCAACTAATATACTTTCATATGCATGGATTGTTACAATTTAACGAAATTATTCTTTTCAAGGATTAATAAGATCAAGACAATTTACTAATGATATTTTCTCCATCATCATATGTTAAACTTAAAAGCAGGCTTTGCAACTTATTTTTAGTCTCTCGCATGGGAAGGTGTTTAAAGTCACATAACTTTATGAGGTTATTGTATACATATGCGGATATAAACGGGTTAAAGCGTTTGGAAAAAGTGGTTTTAACATAGGGCAATGGAACCTTAAAAACTCTCTGTTTGACCAAGTCAGAGTAGTCAGCGGAGAGCAAGACTTTCTTATGTACAATTAATGTGGTGGCCAGTATAAAGAGCTTACGTACACTTAAAAATTTTTGTTCTTCATAGAGTTTAGTGGTTGGGTATAGTCGCAGTTTCTTAAACATGGTTTTGAGAACTGATCTATGTGCGATCTATCTGATATATCTGATCTATCTATCTATCTATCTTTATATCCAAATAAACTTTATATTATTCAAATGTTTACAAGTACTAACCTCACAAGTAATACTCCTGATGGCTGCTTGTCTTAGAAAAGACGTTACATCAATATTAGGAACTGATTCCCTGCTGCAGAATATCGTTCCATCATCATCTCTTGTCAACAACACCTTTTCAGGACCGAGCGAAGTGCACCCATTACATTGAACATTTGCTTTGGAAGACTCAGTAGCATTTTTTTCGTCGTCTGTAGTAAAAGTGCAAAAAATAGGCCGCGGACCGTGTGCTTCACAAAAATGGCAAATACCGACAATAGCATTCATTGCGGTTGGTAGAGAAATAACTTCCTATATATTATTATACTCTTTGGAAATAACACAAGAAATAAACAACAAAATGTTACAAACATCGTAAAATCAACAAATAAGATCTCGGAAGAGAAATTTTAGTATATTCAGCATGTACCCAATTGCTTATCTCATTTATTCTACTGTGTGTTGGTACAATAAACGGGATAGCGATAACAAAAAGATTGCAAAAGATTGCTAAATTAGGCTTGGGCAAAAAATATCGATATATCAAAATATCGATATTTTTTTAGAAAAATATCGATATAAATTAGCGATATTTTTTCCCGCGATATATCAATTTTCGATATTTATTTTCATATATCAAAATCGATATATTTTTAAAGCTCTGCTGTCTGCTCTTGCGTCACATCATGTTTTTGACCAATCCGATTTCTTAAATTTAGAAAATATGGGAAATTATTAAATCTGAGCATAGGTTCGTCAGAGGTTCCAAGCAGTAGCTGTGTCCCCAATGAACTGAAGCAGTATTTGGACCAACCACTTTTAGAAAGAAAATCTGATTCAATATAGTTCTGGGTAAATTGTCAACATTTCACACCGGTTCTCTTGGATATCGCTCTAAAATATTTGATTTGTCAAGCATCTTCAGTGTAATCTGAAAGAGTAGCTTCAGTGGTAAATTTGGCTGTGCCAAATGATAGGAGCAGACTAACAGAGTGCTCCTGATGTCAATATCAAACAAATACTGGTTTGGATAATGTTTTTTTTTATTTTGTTTCTTTTTTTTATGTCGAGCAATTCGATTTTTTTTTAAATAATATGACTTATATTGAAACAGCCAGATGTGTATGTGGATTTGATTAAAATTTCGATAATTTTGGCAATTTTTATAAATAATTGCAAATTGGGCAAATAATATCGATATATCGAAATATCGATATTTTTTGGGTGATATATATCGATATATTTGAAAAATATCGATACGATAAATATCGATATTTTTTTTCCATTTGCCCATCCCTATGCTAAATTTCTAAATTTGAATTGAGCAGCTGTCAAAACTCAAATGACAGCTCTGTTATCACGTCAAATGTTACTAGCGCTAATATTTCAAATGTGTGTACAGGAACTAAACGCGTTGGAAATGTCGGTGTATTCCTTCATTCTAAATTTGTAATACCTCAATGTTCTAAATATATTTTTTTAAACAATACAACACCAAACAACACCTTAAATTACAAAGTAATGCTTGGCTTTTCACTGCGCCCGTCATCCTGAGACATAAGGTGTTAAGTCTCAATATGTCCAGTAGTTAATCTGGCTACAATATCCTTCAAACCGAAACACAACTTTGCATTTACACTGCTTTTTAGCAGGATAAATAGACATTGACATACCTAGGCAACCTCTATAATAAGAGAGATATTTGGTGGTGATCTCCACAGTGAGCTGAGCATAGTATTTGATTATACTGGACCCGCTGACTGGGCCATAGTCTGGAGACTTTCCTGACCTCACACCCGCCACTGCAACTCCTGTAAGCCAGGATCAACATTGGCACGCATTTTATTGATACGGAGCATTGAAGCTCGGCGAGTCTCCGGGAATGTCTAACTTGTCTTTAACCCGCAACGAAATTAATCATGAAGTAAATAATAGGAGGACTTGGAAATATTTTTGTCCATTTTCTTCCGTAGCAAAGCGGGACAAATCAATGGTCTGAAAAGGTAAATAGCCTTTGATAAAGACTTTTACATCCAGAGAAGCCAGCTGCAAAGTACGGACCAAAATATTATTTCCTACCAGTCTCTCAAAGGTATAAATTTCTATAACCGAAATGTAAAGTTCATCCCTTAATATTTAGGACGAAGTCACACGACGCGACGCGACGTGACGATGTGGTGCGGCGCTCGCAAGTCGCAACGCCGATGGCTCTTGACTGAAATCCATCCACCGCATCACTTTATTAGTTCATTAGTATTTCAGTCGTAGGATAGGAATAGGGTAAATAAAAAAATTCAATTATTTTCGATTTTCAATAACTCATTTATTCAACTGTACACTGATTCACAGTTATTAACTTCCATGAAAAGTCACAAGCACAGTTACCGGTACCCGGAGTATGGTTAATTTCACTGACTGTGCTATATAGTCAAACACACGACGGCGAAATGCTATTAATAAAGTACATACAATGATGCCGCGCCACATACGACGCTATGCGGTAACAAATCGTATCAGCTATCACAACAAGCGGCACCGTGAGGAAACGAACGCGATGAAATATACAATAAATTAATTTAATTATAAACAAATAACATGTTACTGTGCCTATCGAAAATAAAATTGTCTAAAACGTTTGTAATTCTACTGCTGGAGTATGGGTGTTTATTTCCTAGAGACGGGTTTGTATGCTAGTTTCCTGGACTTCATGGTGGACCACTTGTGCCGCTTGAAGTAGTAGACGACGGCGGCGAGCATGGAGAACATGCCGAGCGCCTTGATGGACATGAGGCGGCGGTCGTCCAGCTCGGGCTCGGAGCACCAGCGCAGGAACGTGGCCACGTCCTTGGCCAGCTGCGACGCCGTCGCCGGGGTGCCGTCGCTGTACTCTGCCGCCTGCACACAAACATAAAGACAATCAGTGTTGCTTCATTATTGAACCCTGTACTGTTTGTTCATTTGTTATAATCCATATGTTATGAATTAAATATTGTATTTAATTAATTACATTTATCCCTACTAATATTATAAATGAGAACGTTTGTATGTATGTAGTTTCCGTTGACAAAACGTCTGAACCAATTTTGTTGAAATCTAACGTAGAGATATTGGATCATGGAGACGGATATAGGCTCCTTTTTATTCCGAAAAAATGAAATGTTCCTGTGGGATAAGTGAGCAACTCAAATATAAATATTTACTACTCTTTGAAATTCTAATGGATGGCACAGGACAGGATTGCATGCTTTTTGTGATTGGACAGAACGGGATGTAGAGGGACGTAAGGGATGTAAGGGCTGGATTGGGAAAGCAATATTGTCGACGGCGGTCACATTGAATTTAAATGTAAAACAGTACGCGCAATAATAATTGTTGATGAGCTGAACGCAAAAACTATCTGCACCTAGGTGAAGCCGGGCCAGACCACTAGTGCTTAATAGGTTTTTATGTATGTTACTCTTGTTTATGGGCAGGCGTGTCACATACAATCAGGAGAGCAATCTACACTCTACCATAGCATATCTAATGCCCATTTTACTACGAAATTTAGTATCGGTACCAAAACTTTTGTCTCTCAATGAAACCAACTTTTTTGTGTAGGGAAAAATATATATTTTTCCAAACATAATTGCGACCTAGGCTTGGAGTTATTGGAGAAGTGAACTTGAAATCCAACAAAAAGTTATATGGTGAATTTTATGCAATTTCAGATTGACATCAACAATATTTTTGACAGAATGGGCATGCTCCTTTCCGGACGATTAATTATTTTTTTTAAAATGAATTTTTATACTCACCTCGTCGAATAATACTTGTGCCATAGAGATGGCACCGCCGGGGAAGTAGGGGTTGTAGTTCTGTCCCTCTCGCATCACCACGCCGGCCGGCGCGTCCATGTAGCCCGTGAGCAACGCGAAGATGTAGTCCTCGCCGCCCTTGCGTCCCGACACGATCAGGGATAGATCCGGCGGGTACGCACCTGGAATACAACGGAAACTAATTAGTTTTTAGTTTACTACAAAATCTTAGCCATTAGTACATCTAGAAGTCTAAGATACTACAATAACTATATTTTAAGTATTAAAAAGTGATTTAGCAGCATTACAAGGTAATATACACTTTACAAATGAATATCACTTCATCAAGACAATTTACCAAAAATCAATTTTGCCCTTTAAAGACTGTTTAAAAAGAATGGTTAAAATTTTGATAAAATAAAATTGATAAAGAGATGGAAATTGATAAAATTGTATATTTATTGCATTGGTTTTTACAGAAAATATCCTTTTTTTTGTTGTTGCAATTTATGGCGAGACGAGCATGGCGTTCTCCTGATGGTAAGCCAACCTACATATTTTGTAAACAGAACATAGCGTCTACTCATGAATAACAACTCTCGGTTACCGTTGTTGGCGGCTCTCGCGGCATTCTCGTTGGGATATGGCGAGGGGAAGTAGTCGGAGAGTTTGCCCGGCCTTTCGAAGTAGTTGCCTTCCTCATCAGGGCCGTCCTTGATCATAACCTGCAAGTAGCAAAAATAATATGTTAACTATTGATATCTATGTACTTTTGTCTGTTTTTAAAGATTTGACAGCCTCAGTGGCGTTGTTGGTTAGAAGCCGGCTTTGAAATAAGAGGCCGCGGGTTGCACCGAGACAAATATTTGTGTGAGCCACATGTATTTGTTTCTGGTCTGGGTGTTGGTGAGACCGAAAAGTCTCTCGTAGTTCCTGATACCCACGACACAAGACTCGATCTTAGTGTTCAGTAAGGACTATGTCATTAATTTCAGTTTATTATGAAAAATAATGCCTATAAAAATAAATGATACTTTTATGTTTCTAAGTGATGAATATAGCTTAATTGACAAGTGACAACTGTAGCCAAAACTATAATAGAAACACGCGATCATAATAAGGTATTGATACGTTTGCATCGTAAATATTAATAGCTATGTCCGCCTACGCATTTTCCATTATGTTTATAATGCACATCCAAAATGTTAGCCCAGGTCAAGCACCATCCCTGACCTAAATACAGACTGAGCCAATATTACTGTCACTATGCTTCATGCAAAAAAAAAGTTTTTTTTCACTATTACGAGTAGTCGTTTTTGCAGCCAACATATTTCCGAATGCTCGTTTATTTTAAAACTATGTCAGAAAGAATTTAACCTAACCCAATTTTTGAGTAAAGTGCTAGGCTCATATCATCATATCTTTTAGGTTGTTAATCTTACAAAAAATTAAAACACTACAATGTAAGTAGATTCAAATGCAATGCAAATATTTTCCAGTAATCTTAAAGGTAAAATCATTAGTATTTTGATAGGCTTCAAAGCAATTTTAACATATTATGTGATCACATTGAATATTTCACTGAGCGTAGTGGCATAAATAGGTATATTGCACATATGGTATTGATGACATCACCTCATTTGATTTCAACAACTGCTTATCTCAGTAATTTAGCAGATTTAATAAATATGTCCACCAGCCTGCTTTAAGTACTAACGGTCTTATTCATAGACAGTTAAAAACCAATTTTAGTTACCAAATGTTTTGCTTCTTTTGACCAACTTCAGAATTCAGTATGAGCGAAAAAAACAAAACATTTGACTACTAATATTGGTTTAAAAACTGTATAAATAAGATTGTTAACCTAGAATACCTAAGAATCTTAATCCAACTGTTAATAATACATAGTTCCTGTCCTCAGAATTTGGCAATTATGGTCTGAAGCTTTATTACAAAAAAAAAAGTTTTTTTTTAATTGCAATTGTTACCTCAGCAGCTTCGGCTTTGGCTTCATCTTCAGTATGGGTAACATTCACCAGGTTTCTGTACGCAATGTACTGCAGCGAGTGGCATGCCTTGCACACCTGTTTGTACACTTCATAGCCGCGACGGACGCTGTAAGTACAAGAAATATATGTATTAGTATTTTAGAAAGATAATTTTGTTAATACTGAGATATTAAGGTGTCATGTTGTTTAAATATTCTGGCAATGTTTTATTTTTAAACAATACTGAACTGAAAAATAATAGAACACCACTTGAAATATTTGTCACACCAAAAATAGTTGTAAAATACTAGATGGTTACAAGCACAAAATTTATTAAATGGTAGATATAGGATATACCAAAGTGATGGAAGTATCCAGTGTTCACTCTATATTTATATCCAGTGTTTACCAATGCAACAACAAGCTTATCCATGTACTTATATTTCTCTTACAGTCCAGCCACACCTTAATACTAAGACTTATGTATTTTCTTTAATGGTTATATAATTATAAATAGGCAATAGGCAAACATTTTTGAATAATGAATAAATATAATAGAATCAAACCGAAGTCATCATCATCATTAGCAATTAATGTGAGATGGTTAAATAGCATTTATTGGAGATGTAAGCATTCGAAATTACACCTACACTGGTGACTAATTAAATTAATTCGCGAGTGGCAAATATGGCCACATTTTGGACTGATAAATCTGTTACAGTTATCCATACAGTTAAAACTGAAGTAATGATGAGGCATTTAAAGTAGTTATGGTAATAGTAGAAATAAAAACACAGTAAAAATAATTGATTACACACATATTAAAAATGAAATCATGCAAATATCTTGCCTATATTGATAAAATACTAGTTATGTTGAACTTAATAATATTGGTAGTACTTGCAATTTTTTCAGTGTAAAAAAACCACTGCAATCTTATGTAATCCACATTTCAATGAGGAAAATCGTGGATTTTGAATGTGGTTTTTAAACAATAATTAGTAAGGTTATTAAAAATATATATCAGTGGAGTAATAAATGAAAAAGAAATGGATAAAATCATTTGGTTAATGATTGTCACATGAGACATATTAGAGAGAATTACCATTGGTATAAATTGATGCTAATAAGTTAATTAGATGACAAAGCCATAGGTAACTAAAATGCTATCTGTAGATAATAATACTTTTTAAATAATTTCTTTTAGTGTTGACTGCCTTTATGCCTCAATATACTGACATACAACCCTTCTCTAGACCTAAATCGAAGAAAAATATTTTGGTCAAATGACTCTGTAGTTATTATATAAAAAGTGTGCAATGGTTACCTGGCATGGTCTAGTGACTTGTACCAGCCATCGTGACTCCAGGGTTGGTGTGGTGGATGGGCCTCAGACCCAGAAGCATTCACCGACTGTTCCAGTGCAAACAGAAGAGCTCCTACACCACCTCCCACCACACCCAGTGTGGAGAGCCACTGGAAAACATAATGCAGTATTATATAACTAAATTAAGATATTCATAATTTAATAAAAATATTTGCAAACTCTTCCTCAGATTTTAATGTATGGTGAAACATACTTTAGACATGTATTTGGCCTATAATTTTATGATTCAGTGCCTATAGTACTTGCAACCTTTCAAGGATGATTAAATAGTAAGGCATATTATTTAAAAGATTAGTTCCAATGTATTTTACATATCATAAGAACAATATATTCAATAGATGAGTTGAAAAAAGTATCTGATGGTATCATTATCGTGACAAATAATCAATTTAACTAACTGATAATTTACTTGCTTATCTCAGATTCAAGCAAATGTTAAGGTTACATTGGAACATATCCAAAACACTGATATTTGGAATAGAATTGTTAAATATGAATTTGTTTTTATGCTTCATTAAATAAACTTTAACATTTTTATATACTTACACATAGTTTCTCAAATATTGTGCAATATGAGACCTATGTAAGGTCATATTTTTTAAACTTCTAACTCAAAAAATACTGAAAAGGACAAACACTATTTTCAGTTGTTTGGATCATGTAACCTTGTAACAGACAAAAAATTATACTGCATGGTGAAGAAGATAACAATTAATTACTTACCATTTTTCTATTTTTTGTCCATCCTTGGACACTGGTGGACAGCTGACAAACCTGCAAGTACGAGCACCATTAGATGTCTTATGAACTTGTTACATAATGCAAAATAGGTTATCACTTTGCTATTCGTAAATTTTCCTCCGCACTAATGTGGAATATATAGCTCCAGTAATCTATACACTGACAACAATCAAACGGCCACGTTATACTTCAGCAGGAAATTTGTAAATTGATAAAATACACCCAATTTCCATGACACTTCGAACTTGAACTTAACGTCTTTAGTAACATACAAAGCACTCCTAGGCTCATATATTGGAAAGGTTGTACGTTGGTTTAGCCATTTTAAGCTATTATTAGTACCTGGGGTCCAATTGTCCCATAATTTTTCAAAAGACGTGCCCCACAAATCCTACCGACGGTGGCCGCCATGATAGAAAAACGTCGCAATGAAGGATAAATCTAATGACATCTACAACCTCACTGCCACATTCAAAAAATATTGTCAGCTCGTATCAGCTTGTTGTCAGCTTTCGATTGTATAATAATCGGTAATAAATAAAATATTTATAAGATCGTCTATTAAAATTAAATAGCTCTCAGCTTTCATTGAATGAAAAAAATATTTAAATCAGTTGATTAATTCCTAGCCATCTAGAAAATAAAATATATTTTTAAAATATAGTTACGACCTTCCTTTCCACCTCTTCGTAGGGGGGATGCATCGTTGGTCCATGGCGCAAGAGAGAAAGCCGATCTCCTAGGCTCTCTTTTTGCGTCTAACTCCTTTCTGGATGACGGGGGAAGCGAACCGCCGACTATCCCGTGGTGCAACGCCAATATGCCGGAAATTCGGTTTTCGCAACGGCTAGTGCGTAAAGCGCTGTTCTCCCTCGACATCCATAAATCGAGTGGACCCGATGGTATTCCTCCTATTGTTTTGAAGAAGTGTGCTCCTGAGTTGGCTCCGATCTTAACGCGTCTTTTTCGGCACTCCTACTTCTTAGGCGTAGTCCCGGGTTCGTGGAAGACAGCATAAGTGCATCCGATACCTAAAAAAGGCGAGCGCTCGAATCCTTCCAACTACAGGCCCATAGCCATTACCTCCTTGCTCTCGAAGACAATGGAATCCATTGTCAACAGCCAACTCCTTGGGTACCTTGAGGATCATCAGCTATTAAGTGACCGTCAATACGGTTTCCGTAGGGGCCGCTCGGCTGGTGATCTTCTCGTTTACCTAACACATAGATGGTCGAAGGCAATCGAGAGTAGGGGGGAGGCGCTGGCCGTTAGTCTGGATGTAGCGAAGGCCTTTGATAGGGTCTGGCACAGAGCGCTTCTGTCGAAGCTTCCTTCCTACGGGCTTCCCGAGAAGTTGTGCAAATGGCTAGCTAGCTTTCTAGCGGACCGGAGCATCAAGGTCGCTGTCGACGGTGCATGCTCGGATCTCAAGTCCGTGAACGCTGGTGTCCCACAAGGCTGTGTGCTATCTCCCACGCTATTTCTTCTGCATATTAATGATATGCTGCAAATTAGCGGCATACATTGCTATGACAGCACGGGTGATGCCTTATATACCGGCCGAGCCAATATTTCTCGGGAAAACGTCAATGAGTGCCGAAACAAACTTGTGTCTGAAGTCGAGTCCTTACTATCCAGAGTCTCGGATTGGGGCCGACACAACTTGGTTGAATTTAACGCCTCAAAAACACAAGTTTGCGCGTTTACCGCAAAAAAATCGCCTTTCGTCGTATCACCTCAATTTCAAGACACTCCTCTAAACGCCACAGCCAGTATCGGAATTCTTGGTGTCGAGATATCGAGTGACGTTCAGTTCCGCGGTCACCTTGAAAGTAAGGCCAAATTGGCCTCAAAGAAGCTTGGTGTGCTCAACAGATCGAGGCGATATTTCACGTCGGGTCAACGTATGCAACTTTATAAGGCGCAAGTACGGCCCCACGTGGAATACTGCTCCCATCTATGGGCAGGGGCACCACAGTACCAGCTTCTTCCTTTCGACCGCATTCAACGTCGGGCTGCTCGAATCATTGACGATCAGGTTCTCTCCGACTGGCTTGATCCTTTGGCTTTGCGTAGAGATGTAGCTTCGCTCTGCATTCTCTATCGCATTTACCACGGGGAGTGTTGTCAAGAATTGTTCGGACTTATCCCTGCTGCAGAGTTCCGCCACCGTACAACACGACAAACCTTCAAATACCACCCACATCACCTTGGAGGTTGGAAATCTACTACAGTACGTTTTTCCCGGCACTTTCTCCCACGTACTACAAATCTGTGGAACCTGTTGCCAGCGGCATCATTCCCGGACAGATACGACCTGGCGACCTTCAAAAAACGAGCCTATTCCCACCTCAAAGGCCGGCAACGCATCTCCATGCCCTATGGTGTTGCAGATGTCCATGGGCGGCGGTGTTCACTTACCATCAGGTGAACCGCATGCTCGGTTGCCACCTATAATAAAAAAAAAGAAAAAAAAAGACGGGTTGCACTCCGGGAGTGCCGGCAGAAGTGAAAACTTGATTATTAACGTTGAGCATGTTTGATATTTTGGAATGGTTAGGGAATAATTTTGCACCAATTGCTTTATCAGTATAAAAGTACTATCATTTATGTGGTAGAATACAATATTCATTTATTGCGCTATCGTACACAAACATGACAATTTATATTACATTAAAAATTTAACACTTTAAAACTATTACAATTATTTTACATTAAAAAGTTTATCTCTCCGAAAAATCAACTTTCATCCATAATTTCAACGACTTTTTCACCATCATCATTACCAGAACTATCGCCAATCTCTAAAACTGATAATATAGGTTTATGGTAGCTGAAGTAAGAAACGAACAGTTTTGATTCGAACCTATTTAAATGTCTAATAAAGACCGCATCAATAGTAGTTTTGTATTTCGTTGTGCTAAGATTGCGATCATTCGACATAGTTAAACCAAATTCATTATTTAAAAATTCAATTAATAGTTGATTTTTATCGTCTGCGAAGTTTATGTTGAAATCTCCACTCAAAATCATTGGCAATTCATCAAAGCTTTATAAACTGACAGCTGTCTACTCTCCATCCGTCTTACGCTTTTCGTCTTACGATCAGGTCACGTGTCCTGACGCGAGTTTAAGATTTTATACCCATTACAGAAAAAGTGCTCAACGCCGCTAAAGAAGTTTTCACTTCAAAAATACCGGGGGAAGACCGTGGGTACAGATTGCAAATTACATATAATTTTAGACTGCTGCCCCAGCCTGATCCCATAGTAAAAATAAGAAAAATCGTATTTTGCCTGCTCTCGATTGTCGAGCTCGTCAAGACGATTCCTCTGACTCCAAACACGGGGGGTTTACTTTAAGAAATGACGGAGTTATGCCTGGACAAATATTTTAGGGGAGAGAGGGAGGAATTTGGGGATTTGGTTGGGGCCAATCTGTAGAGCTCACCGAGCCGGTTCCAACGATACCAAACTCGGTGGGTCTACGATCTATATTGGCCGAGATAGGATTGGGGGGGGGGTGAGGTATATTTTCGGGGTGGGGGTAAGGGAGGGGGGGGGGAGGAAGGTTTCGTGGGGAGGCTAACTTAAATTAATTTTTTGGAGGTAAAATATTTTTTTTTGGCGGGGTAATTTTTTGCGTAATTTGGGATTTCTGGCGGGGTCAATTTGTAGCCCTCACCAAGACGGTTCCGAGTATACCAAACTCGGTGGGTCTACGATCTATATTGGCCGAGATAGGATTGGGGGGGGGGTGAGGTAAATTTTCGGGGTGGGGGGAAGGGAGAGGGGGGGGGGGGGGAAGGTTTCGTGGGGAGGCTAACTTAAATTAATTTTTTGGAGGTAAAATATTTTTTTTTGGGGGGGTAATTTTTTGCGTAATTTGGGATTTCTGGCGGGGTCAATTTGTAGCCCTCACCAAGACGGTTCCGAGGATACCAAACTCGGTGGGTCTACGACCTATGTTGGCCGAGATAGGATTGGGGGGGTGAGGTAAATTTTCGGGGTGGGGGTAGGGGCGGGGGGGGGTGTAGGTTTCGTGGGGAGGCTAATAGGCACTATTTCGGAATAAGGGTGGGGGAAGGCAGGGGGGGGGGGGGGCTATGGGACAATTTTGGAAAAAGTGGGTGAAACTGAAAAAAAAACGAAACAGTAGGCCCAGGCATACATTTTCGCCGCGCTGTAGAGAGGGGATAGCTGTCTACTCTCCATCCGTCCTACTAAGATCCCATCAAAAACATCCTGTAAAAAAATTCCAAGTCTCGCAGCTCAGGTTTTCTACCGCAAAAAGTTGTCAGATCCATGTACTACCAAGTCGATTAATTTATTTAGTCCTTAAGGGACCTTCTATATAAAGTTATTACGTTAGTTATTACCATATCAATCTTAAAAATTCTTTACGATTTAAATAAATGGATCGACTTGGCCATCGCATGAAAACATAATGTATCGTACAATTTATACATAATGCTGCTGGCCAAGTCGATCTATTTATTTAAATCGTAAAGAATTTTTAAGATTGATATGGTAATAACTAACGTAATAACTTTATATAGAAGGTCCCTTAAGGACTAAATAAATTAATCGACTTGGTAGTACATGGATCTGACAACTTTTTGCGGTAGAAAACCTGAGCTGCGAGACTTGGATTTTTTTTACAGGATGTTTTTGATGGGATCTCACGTCTTTTTGTAGTCCTACTTTTTTCCTTTTCGGTACTTCTTACTTCTAGAATATCACTAACGATTTTTCTTAAAGCCTCTGTCTTATGGATTTTTCTTATTTTTGTAGGCATCAATTTATCACAAATATAGCGGATTTGATTATTAATGTTCTTTCTTTCGTTGTAATTGATATTTTCGAGCTATTTAGTCTATTTATTTGCAAGGGCATGTGACATGCTGAATACACCATTTCCTTCTCTATATCCCCTCCTGTTATGCCTCATATATATAGATATCTATCTACAACTATTATTCCATTATATACGGGTACAATGATTCATTAACTGCAAATGTAACTTTATAATCCTATACATTTATATGGGATTACAAAGTTATCCGCACCGCCGCTCATGCCCGTCAAGGTTAAAATAGTAATACAAATTGCCCTTAGTGCGACCGAAATGGCCATATTTAACGGATTTCTAATGCATCCAAACGCGCCACGTCATGTCAACTACTAGTTGACAGTTGGTCTATCTAGAAAACTAGACACAAATTATGAAATGTTTGAATTTTCCCTTACTTTAGACACTAAACACTAATTATATTCTAAATTTGAAGGTTCTATGTCTGCTAGAAGTGCCTTAGACTTTTGATGATCGGTCAGTCAGTCAGTGAGTGACAAAATTAAGAAAGTTTGACTAGTTACAATTCTTAAACTACTGGTTCAAATTGAATGAAATTTTAAATATACCGTGTTTACACAATGCCTGCTTAGTAACTGAAAATTCAGGCTTCATGCTTTAGCCACAACGAAGTTATAGGGGGTTGAAAATGGTCTGAATTGCTTCGAGAAAAGGATGTTACGGCCTATAGCTCGACTTGGAAGGGGGGCTCGGCCGCGCCCCCAGATGTTTATAAAGCAAACGTCATTGCCGTCCTACGCTTTTTCGATCAGGTCACGTGTCCTGACGCGAGTTTAAGATTTTATACCCATTACAGAAAAGTGCTCAACGCCGCTAAAGAAGTTTTCACTTCAAAAAAAAAAACGACGGCTCACAGACCAATTAGAAAGGTAGACTCTCATTGGTCTGTGCGATAGACTAATAATGAATATTGTGTTATAATTGAGAGCTGATCTATATATCATTTTCTTTTACTCAGACTAGAACTAGTGGTCTATTCTTTGGACTAGAACATAATATACAATACAATGTAAAAGTATTGCCGAGTGTATCAGCCAATAGGATCCATAATTATTGGACTGTGTTCTATTACACGTTTAGAACATTGTTTAGAGCATTATCAGACGGTTTCAACTTGTGTCTGAAGTCGAGAGCTCTCTGGGCAGTGGCGTAACAATAGGGTGGCATAGTGCGCAAAATGCCACGGGCCCCCGACCTTAGGGGCTCACGGCGGCCCGGCACCTCAGGCCCGAGAGGCCGTGAACAGAGAAAGAACCTAGCCAATTTATTACCAACAAAATTGATAATCAAAAACTGTTTTATTAGTTTCCATTAAAGACACCAAGGTTTTTTTTGGTACATAAAAAAATGGTTATTTAAATTTACGCGAATTTCACTAACTTTTTTTTAACTATTATGTACTGATTATAGTGCGGATTTGGTTTAAGAAAGAACGAAACTTCAATATAAGGCTTCTGAGGGGGCCCCATCACCATTGCTGCGTTTGGGCTCCGGCCACGTAGTAAAGATATTACGATGACTATTGGTCTCGTTGTGGAGTTCTTTATATGGCCTGCAGGCATACGAGCATACAGCCCGCCTCACGGTCAGCGGTCACCGCCGCTCATAGACATAGATTTTGCAGATCCAGGGATTTAGCAAAATGAAGTCGCTTCTTACCGTAAGGAGAGCACTTTCTTAAAGCCTAGTTTAAAGAAAGACAGCTTATAGCGCTCAGGGAATACAGAAGCAGGGAGTTCATTCCAGAGCTTGCACGTGCGTGGTAGAAACACTGGAAACGTCCTTTCCGGGAACGGATAGTTTCCAGGTAGTAAGAATAATTCTAGTGCGGTGACGGGAAGTGTCATGGGAGAATAGCGATGGTGGCACCATCTTCCTCAGAACACTTTCTGTGGAACAATTGATAAATTACACAGAGAGAACCAAAGTCTCATTGCAATCCTAACAGCTCCACATTCTCCGTGAGATTGGGATTATCGATGATTCGAAGAGCTCGGTGCTGTAATGAGTCAAGTGGGTCGAATTAGTATTTTGGGGGCTTCTATCCAGAGGTGAGAGCAGAACTCCACGTCAAAATTTGAGACCATCTTTCTTTAACGGACCCCCGATAGAGATTCTGTAGTCAGATGTATCTTGCCTCACTTGCACTAGCATCTGCATAGCAATGCCAGCTGGTGATAGACAACATGTCATTGATATGCATGATAAACATGGTCGGCGAAAGCACCGAGCCTTATGGAATACCAGAATTAATGGTCTTGGTCTCGATATAAAAGCCGTTCAATACTTTTATGCTGCGATCATCCAGAAAGCTGGCGATGTACTTTCAGAGTTCCTCAGGTTGAAATACCAGGCAGTTAGCTTCCCTAAAACGACGGCATGCCACACTCGATGACAATTTCAAGGCTTACCGTAATCGCCTCACCCCCACTATCCAATTTCTCCACCTGATGGTGGGTGAGATAAACGAGAAGATCACCATCCCAACGACCCTCAGTTAATGATCCTTAAGATACGTCAAGAGCTGCATATTTAGAACTCGCTCCAAGACCTTGGAGAGTGAGCATGTGATAGCAATCGGCCTGCGATTTGAAGGATCCGACCGGTCACCCTTCTTGGGGATTGGATGAACATGGGCGATATCTCATGAAGCCGGGCCTAGGTTGTTTTAATAGGAAAGACGCGTGAGTACGGGGGTAATCTCAGGGACATCTTAAGAACTACTGCAGGGACACATTCCGCACCCACTCGACTAGTAGATGTGCAGTACCGCCCGAAATAGTACAGGGTTTTATTCGGTATGCTAGAGCAGATTTTTGTTAGGGACTCGCCTCGGCCGTAATTTACTGGCAGGCCAGTGACACTAATATATTCCTTTCGGTCTTCTCCGGGATACCGGAAAATCAGCTTAACAGTTTTCCTCTCCATACAAAAAGGGGGGCCCCCATCTGATGATTTTGCCACGGGCCCCAGATGGTGTAGTTACGCCACTGTCTCTGGGGCGGGCCTCCGAATGGGGTGAATTGAACCTAGTTCAATTTAACCCTTCGAAGACACAAGTTTGCGTGTTCACTGCGAAGAAGGACCCCTTTGTCATGGCGTCGCAATTCCATGGAGTTATTCTCCAAGGATCCGAGAGTATTGGAATCCTTGGCATCGAAATATCAAGTAAGGTCGAGTTTAGGAGTCATTTGGAGGACAAAGCCAAACTGGCGAGCAAGAAGTTGGGAATCCTGAACAGAGCCAAGCGGTACTTTACGTCGGATCATAGATTGACGCTTTACAAAGCGCAAATCCGGCCCCACGTGGAGTACTGCTCCCACCTCTGGGCAGGTGCCCCAAAATACCAGCTCGACCCGCTTGACTCCTTGCAGCGACGAGCTTGTCGAATTGTCAATGATCTCGATCTCACGGACAAATTGGAACCGTTAGGACTGCGGAGAGACTTCGGGTTTCTCTGTGTGTTCTATCGTTTGTTCCATGGGGAGTGCTCCGAAGAGTTGTTTGAGATGGTACCACCGTCGCCTATGTACCATCGCACCACACGTTTCCGCAGTAGAGTTCATTCCCACCACCTGGAGGCGTACCGCTCCCGAACGGTACGTTTCCAGCGTTCTTTTCTACCACGTACGTGCAAGCTCTGGAATGAACTCCCTGCATCGGTGTTTCCTCAGCGCTATGACCTGTCCTTCTTCAAACGAGGTTTAAGGAGAGTACTATCCTTGAGGTAGGCAGCGACTTTGTTGTGCTGGTCCCCTGGCACTATCAGGCGGGCCGCTTGCTCGTCTGCCTACTAGGCAATAATAATAAAAAAAAAGAACATTTTGTGTTCTATTACACGTTTAGAACAGCATGGTAGATTATATAGCCTGGGACCTCCCCACCGTACTCTCGAAATTCTCAGAGGAAGCCTGTACCCTGCAGTGGGACGTATATTCGAATACTACTTTCGTACGTAACGCAACAAAATGTGAAAAGAGAAAATCTAATAAAGAGTATAGACTGCTATTTCCCGTCATAGTATACAATTGGGATATAAACCTAAGACTTTATAAACCATACTATAAATAAAAGTAAAAACTCTAAAAGCAGGAGAATCAGTACTTCTGCCCCATCTACCGAACCTTTTAACACCATCTTCAGAACGGGTAAATTCCCTAATCGCTTTTGTCATTCGAACATAGTACTGTTACACAAGAAAGGAGATAAATCAGATTTAAATAATTACCGACTCATCAGCCTCGTATCGCACTTTCATAAAACTTTCATCAAAATGATAGAAAATCGTATTACTGTATAGCTGGACTCGGAACAACCAGCAGAGCAAGCCAGATTCCATCGTGGATTGTCAACTACTGATCACCTACCTCCAAGCGATCAACCAGCTTCTCGAAAACTTCAAGGAGTACAATATGCCCTTATATTTTGCTTCCGTGGATTATGCGAAGGCTTTTGACATTATAACCCACACTTCAATTTATGATGCTCTTCCAAATCAACACATTGATGAAATCTACTTAAACCTCATTCGACACATTTACATCTATAGTACAGCAGTAATCAAATTTAACTATGCCAGACCATCCTTTATAGTCACCAAAGGTGTTGAGCAAGACAACCCGCTTTCTCCAAGAATTTGCACTGAGTGGCGTTCCGAAAACCCAAAAAGACGACGCGGCAGATCTAGGCGTAGGCAGAGAGACGAAATCGACAGGTTTCTTTAGGATTAGTCCCAAATCGCCCAAGACCGCACGATCTGGAAGGAAAGGGAGAAGGCCTTTGCCCAGCAGTGGGACACTAATGGCTGATAATCATAATAATAAAACTATAAATATTTCCTTCAAACTTAAAGGTTACCGCTCTAATGAGCGATCTACCCGACATACACCGTCTCGTCACTCGCGGCCAACTCGTTATCGCAGGTGGAACACGGGTGAACCTCGCGTGATCCACTCGGTGGCAACGCGCGGTACATTCGGGGCTTGTGAATTGTTACTGCGCAACAACACAAGACAAGCATGCGAGCAACGGCCAATGAGTTGTCACCGAGTGGTCCACGCATGGATGGCGGCGCCGCGATCCGGTCACGTTACGGAGTTGATGTAATGAGCGTATGTCCATATAATTTCATATAAAGAATATTAACCGCGCGAGGCGAGGCTGTGCCGGGGGGTCTAATGAGTGGTAACCCTAATTTCATTCATATATATGTTATGGGCCAAGTGATTAATCAGGCATTATTCATAATGCCCGGGCATTATTAATAATGCCAAATGCCTATTGGGCAGAATGATGTAAAGCGAATCAAAATCAAAACAATGAGCCGTAATGGTAGAATTTAGAATAGGGCAGCACGAGGGGGTGGGTTAGGACGAGTGGAGGGAGAGGGAGAGTGTCGCACCTCCCCTGGTACCACTCCCATGAAAAGGTAACGCACTATTTCTGAGAAATATCTATTATAGCAACCTAAACATTAAAACACTTGTTGTCAGTACAAATTAGCTTCTGCATCGTCTCCGGCACTACGAGAGGTTCAGCCCCTTCGCCCTTGCGTAACAAAAGATAGGCATCTATGCTCACCTCCGCAGCTTCGGCTTGCTGGTCGCCTCCGGCGACCAGCCTCAGGTCGCACGGGAGCTGCTCTCTCTCCGCGTCTCTGGCTTTTTATATACACTCTAGGGTCGGTAGCCAAAAGACTACGTGAAGTCGGGGTGTTCCGAGTCGGTTTTGGGGCACAGTCGACCTAACTGATCCATAAAGTGGGTAAACTAATTTTCTTCTGAAATAATGTTTCGGACGTTTAAAAACAACTTAACATAAACAGATCAATTCAACCTTTATAATTTATGGGTCTATCGCAGATGCGACAATGCGGCAGCGCACCACGTAAAAAGTCACCTATTAATCACATTGCCCGATCATCATGTAGCCATATTCATAATGCCCGGTCAATGTGATAAATAGGTGAGTTTAGATTGTAATTTATCACTTGGCCCGACAAGGCTCGGCAATATTCATACTGCCCGCATTCATCACTTGGCCCATAACATATAGATTAGAACATTTAATTAGAACTCAAAACTCTGAATTTAGAACCACTCAAAGATATTTATCACTACATAGTATAAAACAAAGTCGCTTTCTCTGTCCCTATGTCCCTTTGTATTTGGTATTAAATCTTTAAAACTTTGCAACGGATTTTGATGTGGTTTTTTTAATAGATAGAGTGATTCAAGAGGAAGGTTTATATCGCACCCCCGGTGCAACAATGTCACTTTTGCAAAAATGCAACTTTTCAGAAAAAAACATTTGAAACTTTGACATCGTATAAAAATATGATATTTCAAGAAATAGACAAGTTGAACAGTTTCTATCACAATATCAACATTTAATTTACCGTTAAAAAATTATGACCACGTAATATTCTAAAAAATATAAGATTATTTCTTTATACCTTCCAACCTTGCAATTTTTGCATAAGTGACATTGTTGCACCGGGGGTGCGATATGTATAATGCGTACATATTATTGTACAGAAATCTATTTTTACCCGGGCGAAGCTGGGCCGGGCCGCTAGTTTGTTTAAAAAAGTAA
This sequence comes from Hyles euphorbiae, assembly GCA_023078785.2. Taxonomy (NCBI): domain Eukaryota; kingdom Metazoa; phylum Arthropoda; class Insecta; order Lepidoptera; family Sphingidae; genus Hyles; species Hyles euphorbiae. Next base: position 4,091,713 of record CM041039.1, on the reverse strand, counting down.
TTTACATTGTAGTTCAACCGGCAAATATAAATAATTTTGAGGTATTTGTAATTTACAGAGTAGTAAGTATATAGTTATACTCAAAACAATGTGTTACTCATTGTTCTGAGTAGCTATATTCATTAATAAACAAAGACTAAACTAAGCCACAAAACATCCATAAAATCTAAAAGGTTTTAAAAGAGGCACGTAATAAAAATGCTGTGCTTCCTTCTTAGTCTGTGTGTACTTCTGCTTCTTGTCTGCTTCCGTCCGATTTCCGAACGGAACCGATTTAGAGGTTATATTACTCTGTCATTTTTAAAATTTTATTTCTATCAATTTCATATTTGTGAGATTTACAATGAAAGTATAGGTATATTACAACATTTCTACGTTATAAATGATCGTACATATATTTCATAAAGTATTTAGTAATGTTTTAGTTAGCTCTCTGAGAAGGTACATACGTTAACCTGCATGTAAACAAATATATTTTTCGAGTAAAAATATCTATAAACATTTTCAGATTCAACATTTCTACTTCGCATAACGCCAAGAAAATGAAGGTTTTCACGCAAAAAAGAAACCCTATCACTGGGAGCACAGAGTGGGACATGCAAGACGAAGATTATGATTATCACCAGGAGATCGCACGATCGGCATTTGCCGACATGCTACACGACACTGAAAGAAATAAAAAATATCACAGGGCTTTACAACTAGCTATTGAAAAAATGCACAATGAAGGGAAAAAAGCCAATGTTCTGGATATTGGTTGGTATTATTCTTTAAAAAAAATGAATTTTATAATTTTTACCTCTCAATGATAAGATGAATGAAATTTCAGTTTAAAACCATTGCAGGTTGTTAAAACTAAAATGTGTTTATGATTTAAATCTTTCTTAATTTTTAGGTACTGGTACAGGCCTTCTGTCAATAATGGCAGCTAGATGTGGAGCAGACTCTATTGTTGCTTGTGAAGCTTTTAAACCCATGGCTGAGTGCTGTGAATTGATATTGAAGAGTAATGGAGTGGCAGACAAAATAACTCTTATACCGAAGAGGTCCACAGAACTGACCGTTGGGGAAGATGGTGATTTAAAACAGAAGGCAAATATATTGGTTACTGAAGTGTTTGATACGGAGCTTATTGGTGAAGGTAGTTATTTGTCATAATATATTATTATAAGAACTTCATACAGTAGGAAATAATTTTGCAAGAATATTTTTTATAAATGAGTACATTATGTATACACTAAAAGAAAATTGTCATGATTGAATTTTAAGTATTAGCTTCACTCAATCAACCTTATAAACTACTGCTGTTGCTGTTTAAAATAACAATCCAAAAACAAGGTTTCATTTATATTTTTAGTGTGCCTCTTTTCATGAGTTTTAATTTTTATGTTTCAGGTGCCTTATCAACATTCTCTCATGCTCACAAGTGCCTTTTAGAAGAAGACTGTATAGTTGTACCAGATTCTGCAGTTATTTATGCACAAGTTGTTGAGTGTCCTAGTCTTCAGAAATGGAATAAACTCAATGATTTAGTTGATGAAGACTTGGAGCTTATATTGAAAACACCTAAAAAGGTAAAATCTGTATATCTACTTTATTATTAATTTTTGATATCAATTGATTTTTATTGCTTGCCTCTGTAAATATAAAAATAATTGCGATCTAGGTCTGGAGTACATGGAGAAATGAATTTAAAAAAAAAATATAATTTGTCTTCACCACTGTGACCAAAATTTAAAATGTTATGATAATGAAGTAATGTAATTATTTTATGAAATAAAGTAGGTAATTATTTTATTAATATCTGTCGCCTGGAATAAAAATATTGTTGTTTTTGATACTCTCAACATGAAAATTAGTATCCAATGTTAAGATTGTTTGTGATTATCAAATCTATTTTTTTTAATTTATTCTGTCTACTATTTTGATATTTTTTTTAGATGAAGGACTGTGCTGGTTCGGCAGCAGTGCATGACATTCAACTATCACAGTTGCCACGCACCGATTTCCGTGAGCTCTCCGATCAAATACCAGTATTCTACTATGACTGGTCAGGCAAGTCCCCTATTGACATGAAAAAAATTGTTAAACAAAAGTTCACTGTATCGGCAACAGGAAAGGCACAGATAGTTTTTATGTGGTGGGAGCTGAATATGGATACTGAAGGTTTGCACCAAATTTTTTATATAGACAAAAAAGGAGGAAAAATAGTTGTTACCTGAGCAGATTACTGATAATATTTTTAATGCCCAACAATGTAACTTTACTGTCAATAGTTTTGGTTAGATAACACCTCTATTGTAAGAGTCTTGTCCTTAAGTGGCTCGAAAACCATATTATTTGATGTCATATCAAATGCTCAAAACACTTCTCTCTAAAATTTCAGGTAAAATAGTTCTGAGTTGTGCACCATGGTGGAATCATCCCAATGCAGACACATCAATTGAACGGCCACAAGACAGCATCCCATGGCGAGATCACTGGCTTCAGGCAGTCTACTACTTTCCACAAGAAATTACTCTTCAAAAAAACACTGAAATGACATTAATCTCATGCCAAGATGAATACTCCTTGTGGTTCTTCTTAGAGAATGGAATTAAACAGCGTAACTACGAAAGACATGTCTGTGAATGTGGCGTCCATATGGTGTGGTCAAGGACTCATGTGTCATATTTGAATGATGGCAAAAGAAGCAAAAAGTATTTAAGCAAACTGCGGCAATGTTTGTCTCAAGATTCTGTCGTTTTGGACCTCAATGGAAGCAGTTTCATGGGTCTAGCTGCTGCGAAGATGGGAGCAAAGACTGTTTACATTGTAGAAAGTTTCTCCCCAAATCTCTGTATACTAAATGACTACATCAAAGAAAATGAACTGAGTAATGTGGTGTTAATACCTGATGTGAAAGATGACATACTACCAGATGTTACTAATGTTGTGTGTGATCCTAACTACTCAAGTGCAATAATCCCATGGGACAATTTAAAGACAGCGTACCTATTATATAAGATTCGGGATAAATTAAAGGCTGGAGTGGAGGTGATTCCAGAAAGTCTGTCGTTTTGGGCGATGCCCGTCCAGTTTCAAGATCTGCACAAGATAAGAGTGCCGTTGGGTAAATGTGAAGGTATTGATATGTCAACATTTGACAAGTTAGTGGAGGTAATTTTTGTTTTTTAAATGCGTCTTTATAGTTAAATAAATAAATGCAGTCAACAGTCACATACATAATAATTCCACAACAAGATCAAGTCTTGTGTCGTGGGTATCAGAAACTACGACAGACTTTTGAAATACTCGTGGTTCATACATACAAAATATTGTTTCAGTACGGGTATCGAACCCGTGACTTTCGTAAATGAAAGAAATAATAAGTTCTCTCTATAGCTAGTTTAGTGTTCTTGGGTCGCCTTATAAGACTTATTGTGAAATAATTAAAAAATATAGCAAACGAAAGTTGACTAAATTCATAGAGAATTTTACTTGAAATAGTAACCATTATATTTTAGTCTTTAGTCTATTTTAGTTTATATGGTCCACAGGTATTTGTTCCCGGTCTAGATGTATGTGATTCCGAAATTTCTCATAGACTTTAATACTACACAAAACTCGATCTTAGTTTGGGGTCCACACTATTGTATGTGACGAATGTATTTATTTATATTTTTTTTATTTCAGGGGTCTCGCGGTATAAGCGACGGCGCGGTGGAGGCGCAACCCCTATGGGAGTACCCGTGCGTGTGTCGCGGCGAGCCTCGCAACATATTACAATTGGACCTGCATGCACTCACTCCTTCGTGTGTCGGCGATGGAGACTTCACTATCAGGTGAGGAATTTATTTATTTATGGCACACCAGCAGCTTACTTAACTTACAAAATAAAACAGATATTACAGATATACACAGTATGTATCAAAATATGTAAAATACACTAATGTAGATTACTATAACACTAATAAAGAAGTTAGTAAGCATAAGAAAAAGGGAAAAAATCTCAATATGTCCAGTAGTTACTACGGTTACAATGTCCTAATTCATACACAATAGTGATTTTCACTGCTATTTAACAGCGAAATAGACATTGCGGTGGTACTTATCCGGACGGCCTCTTACAATGGGAGATCTCACCAGTAAAATGCTATTAATTTAGACACATTCGAATATGCATATACATTTTACTATATGATTTTTATTATATTCAGGGAATCCGAAACTCCTTCCATGGTGAATATAAACGGCTTTGTTATTTCGGCTTCGTGGAAAATTGGCGGGAAGGAAATAAGTTGTGGCCCCGTTACATGGCCAGTATTCGGGGAAAGAGTGGACTGGGATCCACATAGCAGACAAGGAGTTCATATTCTGGTAAGTAAATAACGCCATACACATAACATTTAAAAGGAAATATAAGTTTCATAATATAAAGCTTAAATTCATATTTGAAATACATTTTGGTCACTGATAATTTTCCTAAAATGTAAGAACTTCATTTTACTTCTGGATTTCTAAAAAATTAGGCAATTAAACTTTTAAATCACTAAGGCGCACTACATACCAAAGCCGCCAGCCCGCCGACACAACCCGGCGACCTGTAAGCAAAGTACAGTGTCGACAACACGTGTTGCCCGCCGACATGTTGCCGACATGTCATCTACTCAAGTTGCCCGACGACGTTCAATAACATCGTGAAGTCACTAGCCCGCCGTCAAAAAATTGCCAACATAGGTCGTTGCATCGGAAGCTTTGGTGCAGGGATGTTGCGAATATTCGCATCCGGATCCGCAAATGCGGAACTTCCGCATAGATTCTGACATCTGCATCCGCATCCGCATCCGCAATAATCGATGCGGATATTTATGCGGATGCGGATGTAATACAAGATGAGACAAGACAGAAATTTAGCGGTGCCGCTGAATGGCGCGTGCCGTTCGCACATGACATTGACCAATGGGAGCGAAAGAAATAATCCGACGCGTTTGTTGTTGCTATGATGTTAGATTCTTCTAGTGAAGATGAGTCGAAAAATACCAGAAAGTGAAGCTGTACTCAACTTTCTTACCTTTCAAATTTTCTTACCGCATTAAAAAAGAGCCTATGTGGATGAAAATCCTCTTAAGTGGTGTTCATCGAGAGGAATTTAAGATATTATTGCTGATAGCACGAAGATTTTTATCCGCTCCACTAATCAGCGATCCTAGCGAACAATTATTTGCTGCGTGGGTTTAATTTACGAACCTCTTCCTAACCGCCTTGTATTAGAAAAGGCGACGTTATACTTAATAAATAAAATGGTGTTCTTTGCGAGAACTTGGGGCTACTCAAAACTAAGGTGACATTTAATTATCAATAGAAAAGATGGCTAGAACCTTGCACAAGCATGGGATAAAAGGGATCGAATTCTACACATAAATATATCGGAACCCAAAAGACCAACTGCCAGACATCAAAGACACAGTGAGCTTCATCTGCGTAGATCTAAACGCAAAAACAGACTAATGTTTTAAATTATCTTTTTAATTTAATAATTGTTTACGGGTAGTTAAATTGTAACAGTCACTGAGCGGATGAGCTTATACTCAGTCCGCCCCGTGACCATGAATCGTGTAAAGTAATCGAAATGCCGGGAAGTTAAAATATATAAAAATTAACATAGATACATCGATAAATAATAGTAAGCGATAAAATCCGTAAATAATAGTTTAATTTTAATATTCATTCATATACTATACTAGCGGTCGGGCCCGGCTCCGCCCGGCTGCATACACGTTTTAAAATGGCGGTCAAAATGTTTAATTCTGACTATCAGTTTAGAATATCGACCAATCGGACCACGAAAAACGAACAAAATTTCCTCGTATTTGCTAGAAATATCACTACTGTTTTCCTCCTATAGGTCATAGCGTGATGATATATAGCCTATAGCCTTCCTCGGTAAATGGACTACCCAACACTGAAAGAATCATTCAAATCGGACCAGTAGTTCCAGAGATTAGCGCGTTCAAACAAACTCTGCAGCTTTATAATATTAGTATAGATTTATAGAAGATCTTAAACATCCGCATCCGCATCCGCATCCGCGGATGTGAGCCTTTAAAAATCCGCATCCGCATCCGCATCCGTGGATGTGAAAAAATCGGCATCTGCAACATCCCTACTTTGGTGTGTAGTGTGCTGAATACTGACAATAACGATTGAATATTATAGAGGTGCCAATAATAGTTATAGTTCACCTAGTTTTTTTATAGCCACGTACATAGTCTTGATCCCACATTAAGATTGCCAACAAGCCTTGTGTCGTGGGTATCAGGAACTATGAGAGACTTTTCGGTCTCACAAAATCCCAGACTCGAGACAAATACTCGTGGACCCCATAAACAATTTGTCTCGTTGCGGGGATCAAACCCGGGGCCTCTCGTATCATAGGCGGCGTCTCAACTGCGCCACAGAGGCTGTCAAGAGTTTATAGAGTATTGAATCGAATTACTTATAATATGTTTTGTTACAGAAACGCACGGTCAGTGTGAACACCGATGAACACTGGAGCACTCAACTAACGGTGGACTTGAGTAAAGGCCATTACAGTTTCAGTCTTGGCTTGCAGTCTGAACAATTATTTTAATTATATTTACATATTCGTATTTCGATACTTTGACCAGTTATTAAATAAATTAAATTTATGTTACTGATATATTATTTTTATTTGTTCCTGTGAGTAGAAATGGTTGTGTGGTTAAATATATTTTTGTATGTAGTGTAAGTGGTATGCATAATGATAATAAGATATTCTATATCTTTAAGATCATGCTAGGGTCTCCGAAGAATATACTGGCTTGAGATATGCACCAACATTACTTCGACTTTGATATCTCCATCGCAATTGATAGAGCAGTCTATCGCCATACCTCAGTCAAATTTCTTTCCCGGACAACTCTTGTTTGTTGCGATAAATTCCAAGACGAGCATGCCGTTCACCTGATGGTAAGCGGGAGGGCCGGGAGTATCAGAAATTAGAAATATTTCGGTCTCGTAAACACCAAGCACCAAATCAAATATTGGTGGATCACACAAACGTTTGTGTTGAAGCGGGAATCGAATCCGTGGCCGTTCGCTTCTCAGCTTGTGTGTAACGAAAAGCTTTATATCATTAATACTTTTTTTTAGACGAGCATGCCATTTCCCTCTTGGTGGGCGATACGATAGCTCCTGGACAGTGGCAAAACCAAACAACATTTTGAATTACAAAGCAATACTTGGCATTCCACTGTGCTCGCCATCTTGAGATATTGATGAGAGTCTCAATTATGTCCAGTATTTACTCTGGCTACATTTCATGTGAGATATTTCTAATAAAGCTTACATAATAAGGATTTACCAACTGGTCTTTAAACCTACACACTCCAAGTAATCATATATGTTGGATGACACGCGTAAGATATAGAGCCACAAAGTGATCTGGCCCGGTGGCCAAAAGTGGAAACAAATACGTCATTTGGAATGTCAGTCTATCTGCCATTCGCTGACATATCGGCCATTAGTTGTTTACTCAATGTATTTATTTTTCCTGCATTATTTAAAACTAGTGAAAATTGCCGAAAACTTTAAAAAGTGATGCTAGGAATGTTAAACTTCAGGTATTAAATTTTACGTAGGAAGAAAAGCGGCTTCAGATACCAATAATACCCTTCGAAAAATTGTATCATCGTATAGCTACCGCCACAAGTTTGTGTTGTCAGCTTTTCAAAATAAATTCCACGAAAACAGAACTTTGTACGTACTAGTACAATAGATGTAAGTTCATATCATAAACTAAAATTTATCGTTACGTGCGTGGTGGCCTGTTGGTAAATGGACCACCAATGACCACAATCACATTTCACGGTGGCCGCGGGTTCGAATCTCAGGGCACCCCTCTGACTTTTCGGAGTCATGCGTGTATTGATAGTCAATAAACACACACTAAAACGGTGAAGGAAAACATCGTGAGGAAACCTGCACACCAAAGCGATTTATAAGTATTTCTATGGTACCTGTGTAAGTCCACCAACCCGCATTAGGCCAGCGCGGCGGACTATATGGCCTGTGATATGGCCTAACTACCCTCAATCGTACTCTCGATTGCAGAGGAGGCCCGTACCCTCCAGTGGGACGTGTATGGGCTGATACAGATCACTTTTTTAAGGGTTTTGACTTCTTTAAGGGGAAGCGATTGGTTAGAAATCTTGTAAAGGAAAAAAACCTGCATATGAAACTGGGCCACTCATTTTCCCGACACTATTGATCGGATTGAAAAATCTTACTTTACCCACTTTATTGCTATATCAATTTTTAATGGCAACACCAAATTTGATTACAGCGACTCTCTCACCGGGTCAGATAACTTTGTGGCTCTATAAACCGATTTAGCGCAGGACAATTTAGTTTGGCCGTAAATCGGGCTTGGTCTGAAATCGGTAACCAGAAAATATAGAATTTGTTGTGTATATTTCCTATAATTTATTTACTGTACTTGCGAAATTATAGCCATAACCATATTGGGATTTTGCAACTTGCACGATGGGACCTATAATTAAAACCCATTTGAATATTTATGTCATCAAAAACTTAATGATCTTATAATGATTGCGATCTTAAATGTTATCTATGATGGTGTAAGAAACTGTGACATAATTTCTCATCTCAAGAACACCCAGAAAGGAAAAATACTCAAGCTTCCCAGTTCCCATAAACATTTTTATAGGCGCGGGGATTGAATCTACGACTTTTCGTTTCACAGTCGTCGGTACCTATAGAAGCTATCAATACTGACTGACAGAATGTCTTTTACCTCGATATTTTATCTCCCACTCCACTATGGAGGGAAGTGGGCAATTATTTCGTTCCAAGTCCTATTTTTTTTTACACGTAATTGTTTTTAGTGATTAAAGATGAGCATATCTCCCTGTGATACTCGCCGTGCTTCATTGATTGGTGTCAATTCGATCTGTGTCTGGATGGTGGAATTACAGTGGGAAAGAAATGTAATGCTAAATCCCTAAATTGATTTTTTGGTAGGACTTATAAATACAATATACATATTATATAGGTATTGAAATAAAACTATTATTCACGGATTTTATCGCGGATTTGGTTTTATTTTAACATGTTTTCAATGTGTAACATTCGCGTGAATCTAAGAAACCATTACAATATTAGGTACTTTTTCGAAATTAAAGTGATTTCATAATAAGTAGATATTTGGGAAAGTTCTTATGTTCGAAAAAATCGTTCGCCTATTTGAATGCGATGTAAAGCCAACATCGTTGATTTGCAACAATGATTTGCCTTCTCGATTTAATTTGAATTTCTCCATTCACAATGGCATTAGATTTGCATAATACATGATTTCAACTGTGTCGCAGGTAACAAATTATAGCGGCAACTGTTCGGTAACAGGTGAATGTTGCTTCCAACGACGACGTACATTTACCAAGTGATATGTTTATTATTAATTTATTAGTAGTAAAGAAATCGTGTGTTCCTATTCACAAATCTATTTATGATGTTGTAACGTTTTGACGGTGGGAAGTTGTAAGTAGTCGGCAAGCACCGCGGTCGTAAACAGCCGTTGTGACATCTTTATAGGCATAAATACAGCCTTCTTCCGGATAGGGTTCGTGGAAGTAGATTTATGCACTTGAGATACCGTGGCGTACGTAAGTGTTACGCGGTAATATTAATTTTATCGCGTTTAATTGCAAATTGTTTCTAAGTAAGCGAAGAGAAAATGTGATTTGAATGCCTGGCAGCGTTTCTTAGTTTGCGTAACAAATGTTGTCATTAAGCTTGTTCGGCCTTTACGTGTTTAAATTTCTTATTACAATTCAAATAGCTTGAATTCTCAATATTGGGCTATAAATATTACCGGTTATAAGGCAACAGGGTTTACACGAATAATGTCTTAAATCATTATGCCAAGTGGTTGATTTTAAATAGAAAGAAGTTGAGCATAAGTCATATTCATATGGTAAATTGTAAGATATTCCACGGTTACAAAAGAATTAATAAAGCATAAAAATAGGTATTCATAAATAAGCAATAAAAATACGACATGAATAGGTATCCATTACATTCGTGTGTAAACACATATTTTACTCTCATTATGCGATCCTGTTATTTGATTCCTACTGTACTGCAAGTTAAGTTTTTATCGATATTATTTTGTTCGTGACATTACACATGTCCTACCCACCGCAGAATGTTACTAAAAACTTTAATAGCGACATTATAATTCAACATTGGTCGTTGGCAACTAATGTTTTTGTCGACTATTTCACGCAAACGCTCATTAGCCAGCGGCCAATGCAACTCACACGATTAATTAATTATTTATGGCTTATTAGAAAATCAGTTTAGCGAATGATCGCAGTATCTATCTGTACTTTTGTATTAAGGATATTTTATATGATATGAGCGCAGTGGCGGCGTAAGGTAGGTTGGCACCCGGGGCGGTTTTGTATTGAGCACCCATACATAATCATAACACCCAATACTAAACAAGCCTACGCCGGACATATCGTGCACTTATCAAATCTGACTTTTATCGGAGGAAAGCTATTGTGCTCTTCTTTCGGTGGCCCGGAGGCGGCTGGAACTGTATGTTAGTGTCACTGGCTTTCTTGATGTTTTGGCCGAGCCGGGTCCCTCAGAAAACCTCCGCTAGCATACCGACTAAATTCCTTGGATGACCGTCACACGCATTATGGGCGGCCCCAGACATCACAAGGCGAGAAGCGCATCAGCGTCCTATAGAAAATCATTGCTGGTGGGTGCGACTGTTTCAAGACGCTGCGCCGGTTAAAGATGTTTAGGTCGTCTACGTCAGAGATGAGGCCATGCGCCCTGTCGCTCATATCCAAGTTGCTGTAGGTAAGGGCGCACCGCCCCCTGCACAGTATGCCCAGCCCAACGTAATGTCGCCTCTTATGACGGTTAGGAAATACCGTGGCGAAATTCTCATACCCTACGACAGGGTAGAGGCGCCGCAGCGGTTCAGCCATTTATTGCCCGGCAACCCTTTTGTGCAGGTGGCGGTGAGCAGGATCGTTCACTTCGCGATCCCGTCTCGTGCTCTTCTTCTGCGAGATTACGATCTCTCGCAGAACGAGAGTTTTGCTTGCCAAGCCTTCCCAATCTCGACCATGGAGGGCATCACGGCCGAGAGCGAGAGGTCTACTCTGGCGGCTGCATGGAGTACTCTGCGCTCGTCACCCCAGAGTGGGCACTTCGAAAGAGTGTGTTTTTTCACAATTATGGCACACAGTGGTTTCATTCATTCTCGCCACCCGCCACATATATCTAACGAGGCAACCGTGCCCCGATAGAACCAGTGTCAGATGGGCCGCAACATGCCGTGGCGCCTGTTCGGCCACTGGTAAAAAAAGGACACGTTGCCAGATTGGTCCACTCACCAGCACTGGGATGATTGTCCATCCTAGGGTACCACGCCTCCAAGACGAAATGTATTTCTCTCTAAGGCAGGGTTTCTTAAGCTTTTTGCAGTCACGGACCCCTAACAAAATTTAAAATAGTTCACGGACCCCGCCAAAAAATATTTAAGAAAAACAAACTATGTATTGAATACTCATTTTTATTGAACACGGGCTTTTACTGGTAGTTTACAATAGAACAGGGTCTAAGTCTTTCATTGATAATAATTATTTCTACATGCTTTTCAGTGGGATTTTATGATTACAATTCTTTACTTTATAGTGTTTTTTTAATTTTGAAGTTTTTACTTTTTATGTCGAATTTTAGTTATATTATTTTTAATAATGATAGGGATTTAAATGATTATTTTTCCGACCCAAATATCGAACAATAGAATATATAAAAAACAAAACATGATCCAGTCAAATTAACCACACGTCAAACTGACAGGTTGAATTCAATTGTGAAAATTGGAGATTTTGCATGAAAATGAGTTTGAAATTAAAATTTGGGACGGAAAAATAATGCCCCGAATACCACACGAGCTTCAAAATTATCTGGCATTTCCCTCAAGGTTCCCTGCAAACAAATAAAGTCGTCAAGTTTTGACTCCTTCATTTGTTTGCAACGAACCTATCGGGAAATACCCGATAATTTTGAAGCTCTTGTGGTATTATAAGTGATAAATTTCTGATAAATATATATTAAAAGTTTACTGAGCTCCTGCGGACCCCTGGCACACATATTACGGACCCCTAAGGGGTCCGTGGACCCCACTTTAAGAAACCCTGCTCTAAGGGCTGGTGGCTCCCCTTGACATGACGATTCCTGTCGCAAGTAATAAACCGACGACGAAAGGGCTTTGGCGTCTACGTCCCAAGGAAGAAAATCAGCCAGAAAACAGGCGGCCCCTTGGGAGATTGTACGATATCCTTTGAATAATGATCATCCGCTACGCCACCACTCGAGAGAACAGCACAGTCTGTTCAGAGATTCAACCGAAACGGTATATGTTCGAATTAGTCTCAAAGAAGCTTGATATACTCACGTTTATCATTTACGGAACATTGCACCCATCTTTAGGTAGGGGCAGCCCAGTACCAACTTTTCCCTTTCGACCGATTTCAACGTCAGGCAGGTTGATTATTGACGACCGAGTTTTTTCCGATGTTCGGAATTTTCTCTACTGCTGAGTTCCGCCAACGTACAACGCGGCAAACCTCCAAACACCACTTTAGTACCTTTCTCTCGAAATTTTCTTCTACGTACAACAAATCCCGAGATCCAATTGCCAGCGTATTCTCGCCTTAAAGGTCGTAACGCATCTCTATGCCTCATGGTGTTACAGATGTTCATGGTCGGCGGTGATCACTTACCATAACGTAAACCGTATGATCGACTGCTACCTATGATATATAAAAAGAAACCGTAAAAGGCCATCGATCGCACAACTCCCGCGTATAGCCTCTGGTAAGGGGTGCCGGAATTTTCGAAGTTGAGTTGGTTAGACCAGGACCTCCCGAAGTCATTTGTACGGTTCACACATAAACAGACATTCACAGACCCTTAAGAAATTATATTTTTTTCGCGATTCCCTCAGACCAGACCCCTAATAATAGATTATCAGAAAAACTCTTAATTTTACATGACATTTTAATTAGAAAAACAAGAACAGATATATTTATTTTATTTTTGGTTAAATGATAATGGGAAGAATGTGCTTGCTTTTCTGAGCAATGCTTCCCAAAACGGGTTCCAGTTTGGCTCACTCGACTCGATCGCCCCTGGGACAATGCTACGACGCCCCAGGGCGTCGTGACGCTTAGTTTGGGAAGCCCTAGGTTAGAGAATGCGTCTGCTGCCTTGACTAGTATCGATCTCAGCCTTTGAAATGAACATGAACATTTCATTGACTATACAAGACAACTCTAACATACTTCACCAAGAGATGATAGAGACCTCCACGCCATCAACTGTGATGTGGGCCCCTACAAGTGGTTCCTAGACTCATGCAAGCGGATAATCCAAATTCAATCAAATTTATCTACTACGAGGCCCAGCTACCGAATTCTAGAATTCATTCTTTTAGAGAATGAGACTTTATATTTAAAAAAGAAAATATTTACAGTTGCGATAAATTTCAAAATATACTATTAGTATACAAATAGTTAGATACAAGGGTTGGTAGTTATTTCTGGATATAGGTAGATTTTGTGTGCTTTCTGTGGGTGTCTTTGGCACCCCTTGGTGCTTGGTACCCGGGGCGGACCGCCCCCCCCCGCCCCCCCTTTACGCCGCCACTGTATGAGCGGTAGGCATAGCCGTTTAGACGCCAATCGCATTGAAAGCCGTGTGTTGACTGGCCGTGCGCTCCATGTTACTCGGTCAATGTTTCCATTCCATTTTCGCTGTCAATTGATGAAGCCTTTTAAAGGAAACATGTATCTGTATTAAAGGATGTGTAACTGAGTCACCATGCAATATTTATCGTTCAATGTTGTTCAGCTAATCGATGTGCTGGTGTTGTGATTATGCTCCAAATATCAACTAACACTGGTTACAGCCAATGCAATTACTGGCGATTACTGCATGTCAAAACTAGCTGGACCCCCAGAACACTTATATGTAATAGTTACTTGCTATTTTTTCGCTAACAGCAAGCATTAGGACAAGGTAACGTTTATAAAAGGTGTTTGTCTACATTTGTCCGTTAAGAAATTTAAAATTCATTAACTTCTTTAAATCGAATTAATTTTAACAAATAGCCTACTTACCGACTGGAGCTGTATAATGTATAAGTAATTGTGTAAATCAGGTTACTAGGCGTGTGGGTTTGTGTGAAGGATAACAGATCAGTTTGTTTGTCTCGTTGCAAATAAATGTACGTGTTAATACGTATCCATTCTCAAATACATTTACGTATTTGTACTTGTATAAAGTATCAACTAGGTACATATTAATATCTCTGACGCATAGATATGTCTAAAATATTATTATTGCTGTTTTATTATGATAATATCATAAATGGTTAATATGTATGTCTGTTAACGTCGAGGCCTATTCAAATCTCGTAAAAGATTTTCTACAAATTCCCAGTATAAACATTTCTGGACAATAGCAGCTCTAATGCGTTACCTACTAATAAATCTCAAAGCACCTGTAAGAGGTATGCTGTATGAAACAAGTAAATAGAAAATCCTTTCTCCCATGTTTGCCGTTCGCATGCAGTTTATATTTCATTTTGACACGAGGCAACTAAGTAAAAGCTTCCTCAGTAAATGTAAGCGTTTGAAATATATGAGGGAAATAGCATGCCTCAGTGATTGTAACGCGCAATAAATCATTCTTAGGAATAAAATAAAAATCAATGTCGCTCAAAAGGTTAGTGGATTGCATAAACGGCGTTCATACATTACTGGAACGGGAAGCCGGTGTCCAACGCATAACTTAAATCAGAAAACATTGACGGTTGATGTTGAAGGCGGATTCGACAACTAGCTATTTTATAGACTGCCCGGGCATGTTTTGAAACGCTGGGAGCTATGAAACTGTTACTTCGTCCTTAATGAAGCCTTCCGATGTAATCGTAAGACAATTTAAGTAGCGAAAATGTTGGTAAGGTTTTGTAGTTGCAATAAATCTTTAGTCAGATAGAATTTAAACCGGTTGGTAGGTACTAAGAATTTCATGGGAAATATTGGACGCAACGAGCTTATGTGTTGCCGTAAATTTAAATAATTGTTATTGATCTCGTGAAACACTTTTAATTTGACAGTATCGCTGTCACCTACTACTGCAAGTCCTTCACTCAGGAACAACAGTGGCGCGCAAAATATTGACGATGAACATCGAAGATCAACGAGCCTTTTAAAGTCGTACCTTGTCTTTAATCTGCAAAAAAAATAATACTTATTAATAAAGGCAAAATTAATAGAACAGATCTTGAAAATAATATCAAACTTTATAACTAGGTTACACAACCAATACATTTTGCCACCATTTGGCAATTCCGTGAAATATCCAACGCTCTGATCTGCCTATGACATTTATTCGCTGTCTTTTATGGTAATACCAGTCCTCTACGCCTCAATCTTGGGTTGTTTGCTACATAAATCTTCTGGTAATGGTCTATTAGGCCACTATTGTTAGCTCTGATGAAAATGAATGTACGCATTAGCGAGTGCAATAGCGGGTGCATGCGGACTGTATAAAACGGGAGGAGTTCACGAAGTATATAAAGTCATGTTTTTGTCACGGTAAAATATAGTTGTGGACAAGAAAGTAACCGCTTTTAGACCAGGAGTTGGGTTATAATTATAATTTACTATTTAACTTTGCATGTGTATGATGATCTATATCTATATTTATTGAAAGCGTTAGTTCTGAAACTGAAAGCCAATATATTTTTGAATACAATTTCAGATGATAATATAAGTTGAAGATAATATAATGTATACCTAATAATAATTTGGGGAAAATGATTTTTCATCGAATCAGCTGAAATAGACTTGTAATAAGATCTCTTTGGTTGTGCTATTTCTATCTGGCTGGTTTTGCTGACATTAAAAATGTTTAATTTAAAAAAAGAAATAAATTAGTAGAATGCTGTTTCGAACTTTTTTTCATATGTTTTTCTGAATACATGACTGTTATAGCCAAGGTTATAGCTGTACCAACCATTGATTCTCATCTCTAGGTACTGTCGGCAAAAAGTTGAGAGGAAGTGGCCGCAATTGATCAATATAAAGTGTGTGTACTTTCATCACGATAAAGCAGTGGTTTTAAATTTAAGTTACGGGGAACCATTTGACAATTTTTTTGTTTAGATATTGACCATCCTGTTGACTGGCTGGTATGGTTGTTTGTTAATACAGTAAAAAAAGAAAATAAATAAAGGGTATTCTTATCTATGTATAAATAAAACATGCTAAAATATTTTTAGAATGCCTCAGGAGGGCTTGCCGGACCGCTGGGGTTGCTACCAGAAATCACCAGTGGTCCATGAACTACTGGTTAAGAACCATTGCGATAAAGCTAGACCACACACATTGAAAAATTGCAGGGTGTCAAAGATTAACATACACAACGGATAATTCAGATTTTAATGTCTATTAAGCCTTAGGTAAAATGTTATTATCACTACCTTTACATGCAAGCAACTGTCACCCATATTAAGCGTCTAAAATGTTTCATACCCGGTACCTAGCATTTAAAAGTGCGTTAGCTCCTACTCTAGCATAACAAAATGCAAAACATTGCCACAGCGAGACGCAAACACGCCAAAACGGCACAAGCCACGAACTAAATGTAAAAAGCCGCCTTTCCATACACACATAGCCGCGGGCAAAGAGCTCTCTTGCCCATTAATAGGACACAATTTGTCATGTACCAGGTACGACATAGTTAGTTTTTCCGGTATTCCTTATGGGGAACAGGCGTTAAGGATGGTACTGGATAGGTGCTGGGCTTTGAATAATGCAGACGTGCGCGCCACCTGAATGTCGATGGAAGCGACAGGTTGCGCATACATTGCGTGTAAGCCCAGCAACTAATGCCCCCCGCTGGTTCAACAACGGGTAATAATACTGCTTTTAGTTATCGGCTTCCCTTGTGTCGGCTCTATGAATTTGTATTTGGAACTACAAGTGAGCTTCGGGTTTCTTTACTTACATTTAGTCTAGCCTACGGAAGTGTTGGGAGATGTGTGTGTGTGTACATGTTATTTTATGATGTGGTATTAGTCTGCAGAGAAACTGCTGCAGTGAAGAGCCGAATTGATCAACATTAAGATCAAATTCAGCACCTAGCGAATATACATCTATCTTAACCTCAGATGGCATTTATAAGGTGTGAAAGAAAATATTAAGTAAATTTATTATTACACGTAATACAAATGTTCGACACGTTTTACTTTCACAATTCATGACTGATGATTATGAATTCATGATGAAATCATGATATTATTTTTTAATGAAATATTAAACTATGTCACAACTCAATTCAATTTCCACGCATTCTCACCACAATAATACAAATTAAATTTAAACTGAATCCCCATCGTTTAAAGGAAACCGCTTTGACTATTAAAAATACACTTGGGTGCATAAAAATAGACATCTTGAACTATTGTTCTTATATCTAAGCACAATATATCGGAAATAAATATGAAAAATAATAAAGTTTCAATAGTATGTACGTGATTAAAAAGGGCCTTATTATTATAATTTTATTTTCGAACTAGAAATTAAGAAAAAGCACATATTTTTTTGCATTATTTATTGTTTATCTGACAATGAGTATATTTCCAATGTAGAAGAAGCATCCCTTCAGGCCGGCATAATTGTGTCAAATGGTATGAGATTGCCTCTGATGCCATTCTGTCTGGACGTCATTGCGCTTACCATCAGGTGTAGAGCAGTCACTATGCCATGCTGTGATAGTAAAAAAAGGATATAGAGGTTGCCCGTTTCTTTTGTTCGTAAGTCTATTTTCTAAGTCGGATACGTGTTCAACATTCATTGAATTGCCCGTTTTTGTTCCAAATAGGTGTACGTTGATGGATAGTGAAGCAACGGGGTGCTCGTTTGAATACACTAAAAATTACTATCGACTTCCTAACGTATTCCTTATGTCGCATTAGTACGTGTCTAATGTTACCCCCCGTGTACATTTTAACTGTTTGCTATAATGAAATGCAATTTGTTTAAAACACGCATGCGGATAATAACGGTGGTAACGTCTTTTAGTATTGTCTATGAGTAGACTAGATGTAATTAGATATATTGAACCTCTTTATGTTTACTGGTTTTTAAAAATAGAATGTGGATTGCGCTTGGATTGCGTAATAAAATTAATTATACAGAGCCGTTGCTTCTTAAGACGGGTCGGCCTGTAACCGTTTCTTACAACCCTAATCACAGGGTTGGCAACAGCTCCTCCTGCTAAGATGCCGTGGCAACAAAATGTTTGTTAGCTTAATAGTTTTGACCTAAGCTGTATCCAAGGAGTAAGGAACCTTATCGTAGTTTTTACTTGAAAGTTGGTTCATGGTAATATGCGCCCATAAAACTGTACACCTATAGTTGCACACTTAATAACAATATTAAACCGAAACGCGAAGTAATATTAAACCTGTTATTGGTTTAACTAACTGGAACATTACATTTAAAAACTTAGAAAAAATATGTCATACTTAATGTACACCTTATTTAACATCTAGTACAGAATCTAATACCTAAGGCGGAAAATCCATAACAGGCTTGTAACAAGTTATATAAAAGGTAATATTCATGCCGATTCAGATATCATTGGAACAGATCTATGCAATCTTATCAATCGGCCATATGTGTTACCCAATCAGTGTAGCGACTAGCGGGTCACGTTTTTATCATATTAACCGACCTAAAAGGTCACGGTTCCCTTTACGGATTGAGATTTGAATTCAAAGAACAGACACGAAGCTGGAGGAACTATTGGCGGTAAGACCCAAGAGGAACAAAACTGAAAAATTGTAATGCGTACACTGTGTGCGTATATAAATGTATGGCGATGAAATAATTTTGATTAATGAAGCTTGTTCAATATTAGAACGTGAAGTATTTTAATGAAGACCATTGAGGTATTATACTAGAGCGGACATCGGGAACAAAATCTGTGCGTATGGTGCGTGCACACGGGTACACGTTGAAGCGAGAGGGAACATATGTTACTTTGTAGGCGTGACAGAGACAGAAATAGAACGTACCCTTCATTTTGTTACAAACATTTTGTTTGCAGTGTCCCCTCTAGTATATTATCTCAATGATGAAGACAAATATTATCTTGTCAATACCATAATGAGATAATTTATAATTAAATATTTTTTCAAGTTAAGGATATTAAGGATATGATTAAGAGTATTAGCGTATAGTAGATTTTGAGCAACTATTTAAAATGTACTCATTTTAACTTCGCATTTAAGCGAACAAAAAAAAAACATCGTTTACACTAAAACTAAAAAAACTGCGAATATTTAAGACATCAACGAGTATATGCACGGTATAATCATCTATTGGCCTCATTAGAATACGACTACACGTAGTTAGTCTAAGATTAACAGCAAGGGCATAATTGAGTTATAGGCGTCGTTCTATTACGATGTTCCAGGTAATCAGATATTTTCTAATCAGAAGGGTAATATGCTGCCCAGCGTGTCCCTAGCTACGTCCCTGCCGAAAACGCTGGGCTACGTCTGAAATTTCTCAATAGCTGCTTTGCCGCGGCAGAAAACGACATAATGGCTCGATGTGACGTGTTCCAGCCGTGTTCCGATTAACCTTTGCCGTCGCTCCGGGCGCATGACCTTATTCTGCGAGATTATAAATTGAATATCGGAATAACAGCCGGGGGCTCTGTTTAGTAACATCATATGTTATGGCATTGTTAAAGATCGTCTCGAGATGCTCGCATGGATTGAGTTGTGTGGATGCGGTTTTAGGTTAAGGTTTAATGTCTATGTTAACGAATGTAATCATTACAATACAGCTTGATTTGTCTGTGATTTTAATTTATTTGTGATTAATGTTTTTTACGATATACGATACGATTATATTTTGGGATATTTTGTCTCTATTTTAGGTATTGACTGATTTTATTACTAAAATATTACAATTTACAATTGGAGCTTTTTTATCGTCATCACTATTTTCTTCGTCCACAGTAATTTCACTGCTGAACTTAGGCCTCTTCTAGGATTTCCACAGCGATCTGTGGGAATCGACTTGCATCCAGCTGCTTCCTGCAATTTTAATTGGTCGTTTCTTTGCATTATAAGTTTTCTGATGCTGCGCTTTCGTATTAGAATTTTATTGATGGTATATGTATATTGTATTGTATATATTAAATATGGGACTAAATGGTTTCAACTATCGAATGTAATCGGATGGATTTAAAGAAATCAGTTAATGCCACCATTTTCAAAATTAATTCAAGTATCAAAATTACCTAATAATTTTATAACCAGCACCTGCTAATCATTATTGTAATTCAAATAATTATTAAACCTAACATCAAAATCAATATCGAGAAATAAATCATAAAATTAAACAACATTACCAGCGATATTGTCATGTCGGTTTTGTAAACATGAGTTAGTAGTGGCACAGGTTACGACTGTAGGTTACCGTTGCCCATTTAATACGGAGGATTTATGACGTCCCTGCATAATTGAAATATAATTACGAAACGATGGCATTAAAGTTAAACAAAAGGTCAATAGAATCGATTAATATATGTACTTTGCAATAGAGATTGAATCGGCAACATCATTGATTTAATTTAATAAGTATGTTGTGTGCTTATTTAATTTATTTTGTGACCCTGTCTATTTGGTTCGTCTTCGCTTGGGTGTAATTATTATCAAGAATTCCTGTAAAAAAATTTCTTCTTTTCTTCATTTTAATATTTTATGACATTAACTTTCATGGTTATAGAAAATAACTGGAATAAGTTTCATTTCAATCTGTTGAATAGTTTTAACCACGTAGGTATTCGAGGAAACAAGCATTCATGATTTTTTTTTGCAATTAATGGCGAGACAAGCTTGCCTATCGCTTGATGGGAGGCGACGTGAGTGTTCACGAACAGTAGTTAAGAAAAACAATACCATGAGTTACAAAGCAGTGCTTGGCATTCAATGCGCTCTCTATCTTGAAATATAAGATGTTAAGTCTCAATACGTCCAGTACTTACTCTGGCTACAAAGTCGTTCAAACTAGAACACAACAGTGCAACATTTTTAGGTTTAAATTTTTGGCTGCTTTTACGAAACTTGTTATTTATATAAACTGTATAGACTAGAAACAGTAACTATTTGGAATCTTGTGTAAATATAAAATTCATTTACATTAGTATGAAACAAAACATTCTAATAAAGGAGTATATTTGGGTCAATAGAGAAATGTTTATCATTAAAATTTAAGAAGAAATTATAGCGTCAATCAGAAATAAAAAATGACCAGTTTGTAGCAACATTACATTGAATCTATTGTAAGAATCATTAAGGTTGTTAATCATTAGAAATATCCAATAGGTATAAGTACTTGAATAATAAAGTTGTAGAATGTAGCCGCTGTGTGGGATGGGCCTGAGAATCGGGTCACTAGATATACCGCGGTGGCGAGCAATTATCGATATATAAATCGAATATCGTAATACAATAATACCAATCGTTCCTATAATAATTACGAAATTTTAATTAATCTATTGAACCGAAAAGTGCGTGGTGGCCTGTTGGTAAACGGACTAGACGCGGCTGCCCACATGTTCACGGTGGTCGCGGGTTCGAATCCCAGGGCACACCTCTGACTTTTCGGAGTCATGTGTGTATTGATAATTAATCACCACTCACTAAAACGGTGAAGGAAAACATCGTGAGGAAACCTGCATACCATAGCGATTTATAATTTCTATGGTATGTAAGTCCGCCAACCCGCACTAGGCCAGCGTGGTGGACCATATGGCCTAACCACTCTCAATCGTATTCTCGATTATAGAGTAGGCCCGTGCCCTGCAGTGGGACGTATATGGGCTGATACAGATACAGATATTGAACCGAGATACTCACATCATATTAAATATCGAATGTAAGTGTTTGTAGGTTCATATGTGAATCAAGATTTTATTGAATAGGAAAACTATTTAGATTTTCTTTTGCTGTTTATTTAGTCCTTTTGTCAGCCAGGATCAACAGTGGCACACAAAGATTTGACACCAAGCTTTAGAGGTTGGCGAGTCAGGGACACTAGCTTGTCTTTAACCTGAATCGATATTAAACAGAAAGAAAACCAAATAGGATGAGTTGGATTTGTAACTGTAGCTATGAAGAACATGCCTACTCGCACTAAGCCAGCGTTGTGGAACCTAGTCTAGCACCTCATGACCGAAATCTCAATTTGGAAGCCCGCGCTCTGCAGTGGGACGTATATGGGATAGATTACTAATAAAATAAGTTTAATTTGTTATTAACTAATCGGTATACTATTCCTGTAATAAAATAGAATACCGTTAACTTGATAAAATCGATTTAAGCCATAACCATTCTGTTAAATAGTGCTAATAACACGATATAGCAATGATTATAAACAGTTTCAGATATTATTGACATTTCACGTAGGTATCATAAAAGCAAACTGCTTCGGCGAAGTCGTGAAACTCTGAATATAGCATGCGGAGATATTTCGACAATTGTTCGATTGAACGGGTCAGCAGATAATCAGGGAGTCGATAATATTACGGAATAAACTGACCATGTGTCAATATCGAGTCGATGTTGCCAACACGTAACGGAGTATACTATTTAGTAATATTTTGCGATTATAAATTGTTGATCATTAATATACCCGTCTAGACAGCGGCCGTGTGTTATAGATGCTGTACGAAATAATATTTTTGAATTTATCAAACTGTCTATTAAATCATCGATATAATTAACATTAATAAGGCGTTTAATATTTATCGATGGCAGTTACACACGGGTAATTATTTTTATAATTGATCCAAGTATGTGGTGCACATCATTAACATTGTACTAATTTACTCAGCGGGAAGCGTGTTGCACCTTTAGCCGTGTTGCCAACCTCATTAGCATGAGATTTAGTAGGCCAATATCAATATTTCATTGCGATTAGAGTCCAACTATAAATACCGGAGCTGAAAGGTCAGTAAACAAATTATACGCTGCTCTCACAGTCGGCAAGCACTGTTATGAAGTGATAACACTAAATTAGCTTCAGAAAGAGAACCGCGCCGCTAACACCGGGGTTGCCCGGCTTAAAAATAAACTAAATTGTTTAATGTACGGCGGAGATAAGATTGCGATATCATTTGTTCATATAATATGTTACATATAGGGCGAAGCAAGCAACTATTATTTCTTATCTTGGTACCCTTCTGTTGTGTAGGCTCGAAGTTTATTACAGCTGTTATGGAACTATTTGGCTTGTAATTTTATGACTGGATAGCTTGACATGATCTAAAACCCAATTACTGTTAAATAGTTGGCATATTTTAAGTTTTATAAACGTGGATCATTATTTTTAATGAGGTCAGAATTTTACCGGTATCTATAAATCACATAATGTCATATGTTCACTTAATAAACGTTTATTACAAATTTTCATTGAGCCTTAAATCGCATTTATGCTGCTTAAAATATTTTGCAATATTTATTTTTATGTGCAAAATGCAGCGCGACACCTAAGAAACAAGAAAAGGAAGAGCTCAAAAATTCAAAGGCATAAATAAAGGAGTTGTTTTCATCATCTGATTACTATTCACAATCTAAATATTGCGTCGGAAAGTGTATCGGCATTGGAAGCGGTATAAAAGCAACGTGAAATGTTATTAATAAAGTATAAGGTGGTTGGTGTCATAAAGAGAACTGGCTGAGTACGACGTGTTGGCGGACGCCGAGCGACAAATAAATAATCATTTACAAGCAACTGGGAAACAACAAATTATTGTCGTCTCATAATTATTAATGTTGTCAGAGAATAAACGAGCCACTCTCAAACATCTAGATCAGTGGTTCTTAACATTTCGTTTGGAGAATATTTTAAATTGTTTTGCTTTGGATCGCAGAGTTGGGTAATTTTTATATTTTTGTTGTTGGATGGGTTAAAATAAGAA
Organism: Hyles euphorbiae; assembly: GCA_023078785.2. Taxonomy (NCBI): domain Eukaryota; kingdom Metazoa; phylum Arthropoda; class Insecta; order Lepidoptera; family Sphingidae; genus Hyles; species Hyles euphorbiae. The sequence goes on along the minus strand of CM041039.1, from coordinate 4,067,587 downwards.
GTTAGGTTAGTTTAGGTTTTTTAATGTTTTTTTTTTTCTAAAGATCATTACACATATCCATCTATATCCAATGGTTCTTGCAGTCCTGTTTTTTTTTCAAATCTTGTAAATGTCCGTACTGTCTTTATAATTATTAAACCGTCAATACTATCCAATTATCAATGAACCTTTATTGACAATTTAATAATATTGAAACTTACTACTCCTTGTTTATAAAGATATTAGTGTAGATTACCAGCAGTAACTGTCGTCACGAGTTTCCGCGTATTTCAAAAGTTATTTCATTCAAAGCATCGCGCATCTTATATTTTGCTGGCTCGTATGATCAGTAGCTCTTTACCACATGTTCAGAACCACTGATCTAGATGAATCGAAGCCGCTATAGCATCATTACCATGTTAGGCTTATTCGTGAATACCTGTATATTCTGTATCTCATTCTGATATCTCAATACAAAGTTAGTCGATGCTCTTTGAATCAACGATGGAATTCAACACGTTTGAGGTACTTCACTGAATAATTAAATTGCGTATTAACCTTGTAATTTATAATGAAAACTTGTGGTTCAGCATAATGTGTGGATATTATGATTATTTCTTTGCTTTTCCTGCCTGTAATCGTTTGTAGACAAGGCAACTTGTGTGTATCGGTCTATTGATTTGAATATACATGTATTCTACAAAGATTACCCACATTGCTTTGCAATCTAGCATGTCGAATTGTCATGTGAAATTGAATGTCATTACCCGAATCAATAACTCATTACAACAAAGTAGCAAATCAAATAAAATACAGCATGAATTGATAGTGCAGCCATGACTAGCACATGGCTAGATCAATTTAGGACTTTCACTGTCCGGTAGCTCGGATTTCTTGCTGCAATAAACAATAATTTTTATCTACCAATAAAGTGTGCTTTCTCGAGAAATTGTACTCAATCAGAACGCGAGTAAAGCAGCCGGCAACACCTCGGTTTTTATGAGGTGTACTTGCGTTACAGATGCCATAACTTTATTCACCACTTCAAAAGCATTCCGATGTTTCGTAGCTCGGAAGAAAGGTGAAGTGATTTGCTCGTTAAACCAACAGCACTTAAAAGGTAAATAGCCACTGATGAAGTGCTCGCCGGCCAAACGGTATCAACAGGTTTGTGTTTTTCTAAATGACTATATTTCAAATGAGCCCCCGGGCCGGGAAGTGTAGTTATCCTCGAGCTTGTTAAATGCAGAATGTAAATAAGTTACGGAATGACAGATAAACATATTTACGGACGTTTGCGTGTGCATCCAAACTTATTGACTGAACATCGCCGCAGGGGACGCTGTTAACTAAATACATTTAAATTAAAACTGCATCTCTCTATTGTTTATGTGAAAAATTCACTCATACCCGAAGCTCATACGTTTTTATTACTACTGTAACTGTCATACATGGTACTGTGTACATGGCTTGGTCGTATTTCAAAAATGACGTTTCTAATCGTGTGTTGCAAGACTCGATACAGCGTGGTAACGATTAATGACGTTTTTTACCCGGGGCATTCAAATAGTATGATAAATGTATTTGTTATATCTATAAATTAATATCCGTCATCAATTAAAACGACATTACATTATAAATTGTTATCATTTATTAGTTATAAATAATTATAACTTATGTTTTATTATACTTATTCAAATTTCTAACCCAGATAATTTACTCACGCAAAAAAATATTTTTTATTAAACATAAAAAACGTTGTTTTCCATCACATTAAATTGAATTTAACACATTCGAGCTTATAACCACGTATATCTAGGCTTGTATTTTGATAAAATTACAAATTCTACTCAGCAGAATTGTTAAATTGAAGTTGTGTCCAATTGCCTCCTAAAATCAAAAAATGGATGTTAACAGAAACGACACATCTGCATCGGCTTAAACTATTGCTTGTTTAAAACTGAATAACTTTAAAACAGATCTACTAAGTACCTATAGGGTAGATTTTACATGATTCTAGAACATAATTTCACAGCAAGCAAATAATCTACACAAAGATGTGACGTTAGACAGGTTCTTAAACAAATGAATATCGGAGGATAATACGCATCGGCTTCATACTTTACCCGTATACTTCCTTATACTGCAAACAGTTCGGTGGCTTATCGCCTCAAATGTCTGTCGATTTGATAAGATTGCACGCTATTACAATAATTTTATTTCAATTCTAACGGAACGCTATTTGCAGTTGCCTCTCACTTGCTTTTAGTTGTCATTTTCTTTATTATGATAACTTGGATTGTTATTGGTTTGCTTGTTTTCCGTTTTATCTACAATTTCTCCTGTATTTTATCTGTAAGCTGTGCAAATACAATACTGCTCATATTTTGGGAATTTAATTATATTATGCTTGTTATAAAATATCGTACAAGTAAATTCGATTGCTATGTTTGGTTTTTCCTTTTGATTTTACTTTGAAATAATGGGAATATTAGGTTTACTACTATAATTTATTTTTAGCTTTCTCATTTATCAAAGTTTGGTATGTATCTAGTAATTAATATGATGTAATAGTTATGTCTTATTATGCTTAACTAACTGCTAACTCTCATATAAAATTAACAAATGCCTGAGGGCTTTTTAACACCATAGACTTTTACGTGTATTGCGAATTGACAGCTACATTTGTGAGCCACATAATAATTCAGCCGTCGCCTCACATAGCTGTTAAGTATGCAGAAATCGTTAGCCGATATCGGCAGCATCTGCACTGTGCAACATCATTCAAACGTTCATGAAACGTCTAATGTCATACTTATTCATTCGTATTGAACTGGCCTAACGAGTTATTTGCACAAATTCATCTATCGATCCATCTGTTAATGTGTGCCATCCATCACGCGCTGTATCCGGATGGAATAATTAGTTGCACGGACCCTAGCCTTTCGCAATCATCGGCGCACGTATCTAAATACGGCGGACAGCTTCCTTAGTGCCTGCGATTAAAAACAGATAGCTGAAGGCAATATCATTTGTTGGTTTAGCAACAGCACCTTGCCCGCAGCACGGCACCTGGACTCCACTCCGTGGAAACTCCTCGTGATTTGTTACGTTTTTATTGAAAAATATTACATCTAATTAAACACACGATAATCGTAAATTTCAAAGCTGGTTTGTTTTGTTTTATGGCGTCCGAGCCATCGCAACAACCGGCAATAAACTAAAGGTGTTTGATTCACTACGAGAGAACAGGGACAATATTTGCACCGTAAACGTGTTCGGTTTGCATAATTATAATATATTCTGCAATATTTGATGTTGTTGTATAAATATTCAGTGAGCAATAATAGTAAAGTAGAGTAGCGAGATCGCTACTGCATTGTTGTTAAAATATGTTATTACTAGCACAGAAATAGTTCTGAATATATGACAAGAAGTTGGTGAAACAAGCTATATCAGAAATATTCAAAATATTTTTATGTTTTTGCAAGCTCTTTGAATTCCAAGTAGTTAATAGCTGTAAAGGTGTAATGTCGAAACGGCGCATGAAACTCCCGCAGCAACACAAAATGTCATATTTTTAAATTAATTGACAATATAATTTATTACTTTGAATATCTGCAACAACTTTTTGCACAAGGCGATACATCAAACGACGTCTGCAAATAACAAATCAATTTTTGTTAGCTTGACTACAGGCTATTTGCGGCTGTAATTTAATTTATAACATTATTGAAAGTAGTAATTTTTGATAAAAAATATGATAAAAGTTAGACACGGGAGAGAGTGTGGATTTTCAATATTAAGTAATACCCATTTTGCTCGAACTAAAGATTTGCCAGCTGCGACTACTAAAGCTTCAATTCGTCGAGGCCGCACCTATTGAGAAAGGTACGTAGGTGCATTTATTGTCAATTATAATAATAGGCAATAATTAGAATAGTAATAACAATAAATATTGAGCTCAGTTAAAACCTTTTCTTCAACTGTCTCCTGACTATAAAATCCAGTTTACTAGCAAGCTACTGTCTCAAATGAAATATATCATTTGAAATCGGTCATGAATCACACGGTACGTGCCACTGAAAAGGAATCCGGTAATTGTAAATTATCTGACGCTTCCAAATAGGCAAAATATTCGCCATGGCCACGTCTTTAATAGGCTTAGCTACGTGACAATTTTGTGGAGAAAAAGAAGTCGGCTCACATCCATTAAGATGGTACTTGTAGGTTTTCTCAGGTAATTGCATGGAACACATCAGTCCGCCGTCACATTCAGAAATCGAAGCGAATGAGTTTTTTTCTTTAATTTATTTAGCGGAAATTCTCCGTATACCGTTCGCTCGATAACGGATTCCGTACAATTTTTGTGCAAACGCGCGATAATTAGCCTGTTTCGCGAGATATTGCTGATAATTCCGGTGGCATTTACTTAAATTTCCACACAAAGAAAATTGTTTTTTATGATACGCGCGTCTGCTTATAATAATGTACCAAGAATTTGACGTTCCGATAACATCGAAACACCTTTTCGACTCATTAGCCATCATTCTGTTATACTTTGAGTCGTGTGTGTACTTTTTGGTAGAATTAAGAAATTGTAAGGCACACAACTTTCTAGTGTTGACAGAATTATGGTGCTCTTAATAAATAAAACACATACAGTGTTGTTGCGTTTGTCTGTTTGTTCGTTTGTCTACTTAATGAGTTGGCCGCTTCACACGTCACGGGCATTAACTTTTTTACTTTTACCAAGTGATTTGTTCTTTTCATTTCGTCTTTAACACTTGGGAGTAAGGCTTGTTTTAGAGAGTTTAATCACGTAGATCGTTGGCGGAGTATAATTTGTCTATTTGCGATGAAGTTTTGAGTCGATTGACTGAATAAATAGAAAGGTTACGGTGCGTGTGACCTTTGGAACGGATTTAGAGCCCTGTGGCCGGTTGAGAAATCGTTTGTTCATTTCATTGGTTCGTTGCATCAAGTATCGGTGGCGTGCTGTGTCGGCTCACACCCATCTCGGAAACAGCCTTCTACAAAATTCAAATATAATTGGTGTTAATTTGAATGGATATTCTATTATGCCGTCACACTCGATTAGGTCTTATTCAATTATGCTGTCAGCCACACAAATATTACTGAATACCTTGTAATAAAACCGTATGATTATAAGAATGTTTGTATTGATAAATACATTTTGTGGTAAATTGCCGTTTGTATTATTTGAGTAAGGCGGAAGATTTCATTGTTTATTTATTGTCAAGATACATCCGCAGTCATACCTCTGCAATCTATTGTAGAAATCTAATAAATCTTTGTATTCCCACTGTTTCGTCTTCGTTGCATTGATTATATATATAATGTTTATTTTATATATAATCAATGCAGCGAAGCAAGTGCTAAATAATTTACTATATCCGCGTCCATTGCGGTTCGTTCACAAAGAATTGTGAAGCCACCATTTATCGATGCGCTAATGGTGTGTGAATGTATGTGAAGAAACGAGGGGTAGGGACGAGGTGGAAGGGCCGAGGGAAGAGATCAATTAGCCCGATGGCCGCACAATACCTCCCCTTGTCCAAAAGCAATTATATTGCGCAAATTATAAAGCGCGGAGAAACTGAATGAATTACGTTTGATGTTTAGTCGCCATAAAGATAGTTTGAACACAGAAATTCACAACGCTTTTGAATTATAAGATCTGTCATAAAGATTTACTTTCTATTTCCTGAACGAAACAAGTGTCCGTTAGATACATGAGGCGTTGTGGCGCAGCACACTGGTTCATTAGACGTGTACCAGTCGAAGCAGGTGGATCTTTTTATTTCCTTACTCGTACTATTAATTGATTACAATATATTATTCTAATGATTTAAATAGTTACGAATTGATGAATTTTAATCGGTTCCATTTGAAATTGTCTTCAATTATGGGAAAATGTTACTTTTATGTAGTTTGGTTTCTATGTGAAACGATATAAATACCTATCTACTTCTTATGAAGTCTCATGGTTTAATAAAGCGATTTTACGTTTTCATAGAATACATCGAAGTTACGAAATTGAAGAAACAGTTAAATGAGATAAGTAGTGTTCTGGCACATCTTTAGTTAAACGAGACCAAATGCGGACCCAATTACTTTGTTATCATACTTATCTAAACAGGTCCACATCTTTAAATTCCTAATGAGGACATAACAAGTATTCCCAATTAAAAAAGTACTAAACATATTACCGAAAGTACGTGAATAATTGCACGCGATACAAAGCTACAAACTCTGCACGTAGGCATAAAAGAGGTCTAAATTCGTGAAACCGCGTAGCCGTTAAAAAAACGAGTATAATTTGCAATTGTAGGCAGGCATTAATATTAGGTATCATTGTGATTGGAACCCGCTGCGTTCCCCCATCCACTTATAATTGGTGGGTTGACGAAGGTTTGACGCCAGCAGGCAGTTTTTACCGGAGCATACCACTCATGGTTTGATTGCAATGCCCAGTAGTCTTTTTGTGCAATTAGCAATGTTTGGCTCGCCATTTGAGTAATTATGCCCGAAAACAGGTGTAATATAATTATAATGAGGCTTTGACGGCGCTGTCGGAACACCGACGCCGGATCGCTGACATAATTAAGAGCAATTGTGATCAAACTGATTAGTTGACGGTATTCAATAGGATTTCGCATTGAATTTTAATTGTCCGTCGACTCCGTGAGGGTTATTAGATTATTAGTCAGGCATTTGTTAATTGGTCGTTTGGTAAAATCTAAGTTGGCAAGCTGAATAAACATTTTAGGTATTGTATTTATGATGGTTATGTTTGGTGTAGGGCCTAATTTAATTTTCTCGTGAATCATATACGAATTTCAGGTATAAATAAATAAATAAGTACACCTAACAGACACGTACGTGTTTCTGACCCCAAATTAAGATCGTGTCTTGTGTCATGGGTATCTGGAACTACGAGAGACTTTTCGGTCTCACTAACACCCAGAAACAAATACCTGTGGGTCACACAAATATTTGTCTCAGTGCGATCGAACCCGCGGCCTCACGTATGACTGTCGGGGTCCAACCGACTGAGCCACGGAGGCTGTCAATCATATCAAGTATCAGGATCGTTGCCAATGGACCCATAGTAGACTTCCGACATCATGACCTCTTTCTGATTAGTAATCCATTTAACGGCATCCCACACTCAATAATCACAATTCAATTAACAAAGATACTTCCCAACAAAGAAGCTAGTGTCTATTAAGTTCGACAGCATGTCATTTTTTCGATATATACGCTGGTGCACTTTTGTATCGTAATTGTGAAACTCCATATCAAAAGCAAACACTTGGTAATTGCCCGGGACCGTTAAATGAAACATAGTGGTTAAACTTTAACGAGTTAAACAATACACGTTTGACGTGAAAATATGCAAGAGATGAGTGATACCGACTCGCTGTCTCGTCGGTCATTAACTGGACGGGTAGGGCTGCCCGGTGCATTAACTTAATACGAATATATGTAATAGTATAAAAGAAAAAAAAAGAAAAACAGCCAGCGGCCCGGTACAGCTTCGATTCTATTCGGTAAGAGTTTCTATGGTTGTAAAGCTACCGCACTAGGCCAGCGTGGACTATATTATGGCCTAACCAGTCTCAATTATACTGTCGATTGTAGAGAAGGCTCGTGCTATGGAGTGAAACATATACGGACTGATACCGATAATTAGAGGCCCGGTATAGCTTCGCCCGTATGCAGAGGTTTTTTTACTGGAATCTACACCAGAAACCACTGCAATAATAAAATATAACTATACGTATACACCTTTTGCTTCAATCACTCTATTGATAAGAATTGTATTCAAATCCGTTGCGTAGTTTTAAAGATGCCAGTGATCATAGAGACACGGAGAAGGGTGTTTGTTTTAAACTATGTAAATATAGTACACATAAGTAGTGTATCTACTATCTATTGCCAAGCAGCTGTGTGTAAGCTTGTAATACAGTTTGAAGGTGGTAGCCACAGAGTGGTAGAAAAGTCTATTGTGTATTGGAAACTACAAATGGAATCATGACGTGTCGGAGTGATGAGCGTAGTTAAGTCTTGGCATTCTCGATAAATTCCTATGTTAAACAAGTTAAGGTGGACAAACGACCCCATAAAGTTTTTAGGAAGTCAATGTACGCAGGCTATTCCTATAAGTTGGAATATGTTCTTAGGAAGGTAGAGAGTGATCTTCTGGAGCTGGTAAGAAAGGTTTTAGGCCTAAATCTACCATTTTTTTCAGTGCAGGTTTGTTGACTTCGTGTCGTATTAGAGAAATTTTATTTATTTTTCCGATTAGTGAGATACACAGGCTGCTTTAGTATATATCTACGACAAGCCGGAAATATACGTTACACCGAGCCCAAATTAAGTATTTGGTTTTAAATAATATTGTATGTAACGATTACACTAAACTAGCCATATATTTTTACTAATGAGTCACATTTGATTCTCCACTTATTTGATAATATTTTTTATTATTTTATCATTTAGATTCGGTGGTAAAAACAGGACATCATTTCACATTTCAACTATTATAAAACATCTGAAATGGCAATTTGCACCGTCTAGGCGTTATTTATTCCCTCTAATAACCAAACAGTAGATAACACACACTTGTAATAACTTGCGTATTTTTCAAAGTTATCTCAACATAGACGCATATTAATACATCGTAATTCAATATGAACCGTGGCAGTTTATAAAAACATTTTCTATTTAAGGTCTCGCTGTATCTTAGATGGTGAAAATTTCAATGAATACATTACTTTGGTGACTTAGAGAACATATTGTCTAGAGGGAGCACCGTCATACTCTTGCGTCATCAAAAATGTTTTTTTTATTGCACTGAAAGGCGTAACGAGCATGACGTTCGCCTGATGGTAAACGATACGACCGCTCATAAACAGTAGCAAAACCAAAAAACACCTTGAATTACAAAGCAATGCTTGGCATTCCACTGTGTTTGCCATTCTGAGACATAAGATGCTAAGTATCAATATGTCCAGTAGTTACTCTGGCTACAATGTCCTTCAATTCGAAACACAACAGTGCATTTACACTGCTGTTTGGCGGGAGAAATAGACATTGCGGTGGTACCTACCCAATAAATAAATGTAATATTTTTTTGCTCATAATGTTGGTAGCACTGTTATATTAGTGAAAATTGATCTAACGATTTCTAATTGTATAAAAACAAATTGCATTACAAAGTTATCATCCGCCCAAAAATATGAGTGGAATTCTATAGCACTTTAATACATTTTTTCAGCTAATTTTCGTGAATTTCAAGCTGTCAAATGTGTACCAATAGGATGACATAAAAAGGTGATGGAGCACCACCATTTTTCACTATGTTTTGAAGTTTGGATACTCCTTCTAGATATTAGATATTCTAGGCTCACTGGTTTATATACGCGTATCCACTAACGGGCATAATATGTTATCGTCGATCTTGCTTCAAAATGAACACAATGGTGTTCTGTTGCGTTCTTGGGTTAAAATGCTGGACAATGATGGCTAAGATGGCCGGTACAGTTGGAAGCCAATTTTCACCTGCAGTTTGAATAGAATATCTCTATCCAAACTGCACACACAATTTTTTAATTTATCGGTGACTAATTAGAATAAGTACAATTATAATTTAAAAACATTTATCTAGATTTAAAATCATTATAATATGTTAATTAAGAAGAGTTAATAAACAGTATGCACTGGATTAAACCATAATCGGTAAGTCCAAAATCAACTTATTAATACTTTTTATAACAGAAAATAGAATGATTTCTTAGATTACACGAATGTTACACATTGTAATAAAACTATTTTTTACGGATTTTATCGCGGATTTGGTTTATTTTTTACATTTTTTAACCGACCTAGACGTTTCGAATTCTCACAGCTTTCACGGTCACCTGGTGGATGTTGGAATCGTCTAGAAGTTAAAAAATATAAGAAATAAACAAATCTGCAATAAATTCTTTAAAAACTAGTTTTATTTTAATCAGAAAATATAAATTAGAATTTCACAGCAATAACTCATATACTCTTGTTTACAGTTGTTTTACACAGTAAACCTTTTAAATTAAATTAAGTAAAAGTAGAGACGTGGTTCGTTTTTTGGTCATAATAAACGGTAGCCAAGTAATTTAATCTATCTATAAATATCGCATTGTTAAAGCTGCATACATAAAATGCATACAAGCAATTATTTCTTAAACATCAAACATAAATTTTTGAAGCCGTCACGCCTATTATCTAAGCATATAATGTGCGTGTGATCTAACGACGATAATCCCTTCACTTACTTATCCATACAAAATAAATGAATATTTATTGAAACCTCGTACATTAATAGAAAATTTATATTATCCATTTATCACAATAAATAATGTGTGTTTTGATGTTTACTTGATTTCTATCGCGTGTCTCTTAAAACAGCATAATGGTGTATAGATTTCTACTGTACTGTTAGTTCATTCGTTGGTCACTAGCTTTAGAATTATTACTACTTGATTTTCTATTAAATGAAGATAAATTGAAGATTACTATTAAAGTATTCAAAATCAAAATTCGTATAACATACCGTAATCCTTATTTTAACACCGTTTGTTTCCTCTCTTTGTTGTTATTTTTCTTTATTAAATATCATTAAAATAAATAAATACATCAAATTAATAATTAATCCGCCTAACATGCACATAAATGGTTCTAACCCCACACTAAGATTGAGTCTTGTGTCGTTGGTATGAGAAATTACGAGAGACTTTTCGGTTTCACAAACACCTAAACATTTGTGTCGGTGCGGAAATCGAACCCGCGGCTTGTCGTTTCATAGCCGGCGTCTAACCAACTGCGCCACGGAGGCAATTATGTTCAAATTATAATTAACCAAAAGAGTTTTCAGTTTTTGGAATCTATTCAAAAATAGCGATCAACACCATTAATTAATTATGACCGATGATGTTTGTTTTAGGTAGAGTCGTTACTTTACACGTTGAATGTTGGTTTTAAATTATAAATTATTATTATGATATGTTAATTACAATGCTTATGCTACAGCATAGCTGAAATAATTATCTACGCTTCTACTACTTTCACAGTTTTTCTGCTAAACAACTTTAATATTTTCCGTCAAGTTTCTTTCAGCAGAAAGATTTCAAGAGGCCCTGTAATCTTGAGCATTTCGCTTTCTCATTGTTTCCATTTTCGAATTCCGGCAAACACCTATGATTTGAAGCTGATTTACCCATCAAATAAACTACCAGCTCATTTGCTGCGCTAACTAAAAAGGAAAGCTCCTTTTCCAACGCAATAACATCGTAGAAAATCACCAGATCTCAAGAGAACGGTAGTTTCTTCCAGCACTCAATATAAGTACTAGTCTATGTGTGAGTCTATGCTATTACTATGAGTGCCACTTTCCTAAAGTGCCTTAAAATGTTCTATGTACGGTGTAAAAGCCATCTGGTGTTAACAAGTTCTTGTTATTGGAAAAAATGCCAAGGATCCCGTTGTTACTGACCTGTACGACCTAGCGGCTACTTTGATGTTTAGTCGCATTTACCGACACATGAGTAAATAAACATTGTTTATCGTGATATTATAGTGGGAAATATGGTCATTGGACAATCAAATGGTTTATATTTGTTGGAATTGTTCGTGCGTTTGTTGCTGTAAAATTCTTTTGTTGCTGAAAAATAATAATTTTAAGTAGATTATTGTAATGTTTTAAGAATTATTGCAATCATTGTAAATGTTATTGTTTAAGTAAGGCCTAAAATAACAGATTTGTCCCTAGGGCCGTCAGTTCGTAATGAATGAGTTTTAGGTATAAATTAAGCACATTTGTAAACTTCTAAAAACCCACTATCTTTATTTATGGGTTTGTTTTACTACCAGCAGAATTATCATAAACGGTACAGATACTCATGTCCCATGAACATGCAGTTGTGATTTACTCCGCGGCAATTCATCTAAACGGACCTTAGCGTAATAGCCTGGCTGATGCTTACATAATAATAGTGGAGTATAAGACTAGGTATTCCTCGTGGACTCGCCTGCGTACTTGAAATTACTTGGATGTCGGAATAGTGTCTTTTCCATACATATTCTCGTCTAAGATACTATAGATTCCCGCTTATGTTGGGCATTAAGCTGCAATAGATTCATGGCGATAAGCCTCGTTTTTATGCCAGTTTTATTTTCGAACGTCTAATAATGATTTGCGTATTCATCATATCCAGATAAAAAAATCGTATATCCTTCCCTTGACTCTTGACGACGTGTGAGCAAATTTTATAACAATCGGTTTAATAATTAAGGAATGCAAGTGAAACAAACAAATTCTCGGATGTTTAATAGGGTTATCAGCTAACACGGGGGAGTTGATGTCATCATTACAGCATGACTTCCTACTGCTGAATAGCTATTGCGCGCCCATATTGTCTTTTTCGCAAATGGCTGTGGAAATATATGTGAAAATTTATTTTCTAAATAAAAAGTACCCTATGCCCTTATCTATATTCCTGACAATGTATATACCAAATTTCACGAAAATCTGTCGAGTCAAAGCGCAACAAACAAACTAACTTTCGGATTTCTAATAACTAACACGGGGGCAGTTGATGTCATCATTACAGCGTGACTTCCTGCTGTTGCTGAGTCGTGGGCCTTGGGAATGGGATCGTGTGGGCGCGCCCATATTGTCTTTTTGGTAATTGGCTGTTGAAATGTTTGTGGAATTCCTAGAGTACCTTTCGCTTAGTACATTTTTAACGTCCCTTCGGAATAGCTTTCGCATTGAACGGAGGCAGCAATGCATACCTTATTTGTTTAGTTGCAAAATTGTTTCAGAGTAGCTTTAAGATTGAACCAAGATTGATTCATGTGGATAATCGTTTTAGTTATATTTGGGAGGCAGGCAATTCGCTGTATCAGCCCATATACCTCACACTGCATAGCAAGGGCCTTCTCTACAATCGAGAGTACGATTGAGAGTGGTTAGGCCATGTGGTCGACCACGGTGGCTTAGTGCGCAGTGTGCGTAGTGTGGTTGGTAGGCATTTTTTTTATTGCAATGAATGGCGAGACGAATTTGCCGTTCGCTTGATGGTAAGCGATACGACCGCTCATGAACAGTAGCAAAACCAAACAACGCTTTGAATTACAAAGCAATGCTAGGTATTCCACTGAGCTAGCCATCCTGAGACATAAGATGTTAAGTTTCAATATGTCCAGTAGTAACTCTGGCTATAATGTCTTTCATGTTTGGCGGGAGAAATAGCGGTAGTACCTACCAAGGCGGCCTCTCCCATATGAGAGACCGACCACCAGTACCAGCAAATAACTGAAATAAAATAATTCAAGATAAAAATTTAAGAAGCAGAGCATATCCTTCCGTTTGGTCAGGATTCATCAGGAATTAACTGACACATAGGGGTACAACTTATTCTTCGAATTCTCTGTTAGTTATCGGTAGAATAATTGTGGACACACCTTCGAGCTTGAGAGTATTCCAAAAGGCGTTCGTAGATATCGAAGACTTTTCAGATTATTTTTAGAATATCCATTAACTCAAGCTTAGAAGCATATCCAAAAGTATAAATCTCTTCCTCTAATGGTGATCTAAATGGAAAACAATAAATTGCTATCACCTATTAATAAGCCGGTTGTAAGAGTAATAACTCAACCCGCGCCCGTGCCTTATAAGCATTAACCTGTGACCGTAGGGTCGCCGGTTCGGTTCCCGTCGCATAAACCTCTAAGAAATTAACATAACTTTCAATGAACTAGGATTTCGCTGAGGTTTAGTGTTCAGATAGTGTGTTTAGTTGTTTACTGATGGTGTTGGATACTGTTACATATGAATTAATTGAAGCTTCTTTACTGATTAGGAAAATATTTATTTTATCATTTAACCATAAAAAATACTGCTCAAGTTTATTTATTTGATGTCGACAAAATAAGGATGGATTAAAACAAAGAGCTGCGTTCAAATAATAATAAATATCACTGATACATGACAATGCTTCACTAAATTCCAGCCACATTTATACCCAACAAAAGATAACTGGAAAGTTCAAATTCTCTCCAGCCTTTACCATAAACATGGACAATCTATATCGATTTTATACATGACGAATTATGGATTTATACAGACGATGTAAAAGGAAACCTAAGGAATTTCGTTACAATAATAACAGTACTAAGATACCGATAAAGGCAGACGAAATATGAGAAAATTTACTTATCTGCCTAGTTTAGGGCCGCGGCAGGGCTGGCCATTTTGAACTTCCCGTACAGCCGCAAACGCAAGTGTAAAATGGCGAGGCGATAATTTCAAACAATTATTTATTGTGTTGGATGCACTTAATATCTAACCCACCGGTGTGGTTGCCGTGGCCAATCGATAAGTTGCTATTGAACGAGATAAGTGTGTAGTAGGCGACTGTGCGTTATTATTTATGTGTTAAAGTTTCAAATAACGGATATTTAATGCGGCAACACTGTTATTGCATGGCTGTATAGGCAATGCCTGCGAGTTTAGTTTCCATAACTATTACTCGTCTTTCGTATAATGGTTTAATTGTCGAGTGCATGTTGCGGTATTAATAGGCGGGCTGTGGTGTTTAAAAGGAATATGGATGTGAGAATAATTATTTTTATAATTACACGTCAATTTAAACTGGCTGGTTCTTGGCTAATTCTGATTGTGTTTTTATAGACTAACTGTGGATAACTACTATCTTTTTTGTATTATATTTTGTGAATATGAAACTAAAAAAAGTATCCACAAAGGATAGGTTATGACTTTCCAACATCGTGTACGTTGCCATCCTGACAGATACCAAAATTCGATCTGAAATGACATACATCTCGAAACGAAATATCACCCCAATTTATGAGGTTTAAGAGATTTTAGCATATAGTTTGACTTGTAACACATACATGATCCAAGCGTTTTGGATGTTCATTTGCGGCAGTGATTACTTACCACCAGGTGACCAGTTTGCCTATTTGTTCGACCTACGCAATAAAAAAATATAAATATATTCGAATACACATTTTTAAAATTTGAAGCTTTGAACAGAGAACAAAGAAGGCGGCTAAATCGGTTTTGGCGAAATATGTGATTAATGGTCAATCGTTTTTCGTTGAGAATTGTTTTTGCTGCAAACCTATCATATAGTGTATTTTCGAGTAAGGATTTTTATCGATCATAAAAAGTCAGCGAGTCTTATCAATGAGGACTAGGAAATCGGCATTTGTACTGTTTGTGCTAAGTGGTTAATCTTTTTCATACGACAGTACGTAAGATCCGATGTACAGTATTTCAAGTGGAATAACGGGCTCACACAATGGTCGGTTGCCGCAGGTGAAAGAGCATGTAGTAAATATGGCTTCTTTACCTAGTTAGAGCAACTGGTCGCCGCGTTCGTGCTACATTATACATTCGCAGATTACTGAAGGCTGGTATCCCTTTTCATTTGACAAACTGGAAGTTGTGTTCGCAATTTGTGTATGGGAATTGATATCGGGTGTATCTAACATAGTTGGTTTTGATAATAACATGATTTGTTTATGATTTCTCGGCGTATAATGAAGAATCTTTAATGTTCTTTTTACTTTTTCTTTTTTTTAACGTTAAGGTTGGAAAAAGTTTCATCAAACCTTATTTTTTTTATTAAAATCACTTAAACATAAATTCACTTTCTTTACTTAATTTCAATATAAATCGAATAAATCACTCATCTTTTTTATAGATACAGAAATAAATAATTATATTTTCAGTTTGAGCTAGCATAAAATATTTGTCTATAGACAATCAAGTCATTTTATAGGAAGTGCGTCTATAAATCACATCCTTTATAGGTGGCTATTGCTGACATCCGTCAAGGCACCGTCGTATTCTATATTTAAATAATAAAACCGTCAACCAGGTGCATTAAATTTTTATTCTAGATTTAAAATGTTTTGGTAGCCAGTTATATTTTATTACAGATTTATTTATTAATTTTATAAAAAGGTCAGAGGGCATGCTTGACGGACGGTTCAGTCGTAGCTTAAATTGATATTTTTTAGAAATAACACATTTTTTTAACCTGTATCGCGACATACATATACTTGCCGCATATTAGCTTTGTGTTTTATCACATTGCGGCGGTAATTTGTATTTGATAGCTTCATAAATTATGCATGAGTGCAGTCTTTGTTCTTTGTCTATGGACCTGCCTATTGTGATCCGTAGGTATTTTATTTTTAATTTAATAAAAAGAAAAAAATATTCCATTATTGTATCTTAAAATGAATACATAATATACACGATTGAAATTTGCGATACCATACACGCAAATGTAAAATTCAATTACAATAAATAAATGTAAATTCAATTTGGACTCGTTCCGCTAGAAATAAGTGTCTCTGTCAATAAACGTGGTGTAGTCAAATAGCGTTGGATACCTAAAAGCGTTGCCTGCCTGTCTGATTCCTTATAGGCGTTTAATTAATTGACAGTCCCACGACAAGCAGCCCGCATAATGCGACAGGATACGTAACGTCGTCTGGACTGTTTAGTAGCTAATCGTATAAAATATACTAGTTTGTCATTCCCGGCGCATATACTATCGGTAGTCGCTACCGCAATTGCTATGGCCATATAATTTCTATTACATTGCACGCGTCATAACCATCATAACAACCAATGAGCTGTCAATGAGTTATCAACTTTATCACATGTGAGTAAAGGATAAAATTGAGTATCTGGTTGAAAACATGTGACGTTGCGTGAACGTGTGACGTTTGACTGCGTTTGCGCACCTGCAGTGCTTGACTGATCGTAGGGACGTGCGGAAACTTATTATTCGTGATGTTTTAATGAAGTGATCCTATTTTATAGTATGTACAAAGTATGGAATTAAACTTGTTCATACCGTGACATGCGTGACACCTGCCTCTGAAGCCACCGACGAAATATGAAACAATAAAAGACATATAACTCGACATTTTGCGAATTAAACCGTATGCAATTTAATACTGTCATACAGCGAACAGGCATTAAGCGGTAATTGTGTAGAATGCGTTTATTTAAAAAAAAGGTGAAAATTCAAATAGTGATGTGCGATAATTAATTACAAAGTGCATATTCATGTATTGGTTTACCCGTGAGTTTATTACATGTAAAAGGATAGGGAAAATATGCCGTATAATGGCGGCTTG
The DNA here is from genome assembly GCA_023078785.2 of Hyles euphorbiae. Classification (NCBI taxonomy): domain Eukaryota; kingdom Metazoa; phylum Arthropoda; class Insecta; order Lepidoptera; family Sphingidae; genus Hyles; species Hyles euphorbiae. Next base: position 4,050,355 of record CM041039.1, on the reverse strand, counting down.
ACATTTCACAGCGCTTCTAATGTGTCTATCATTCATGTCTGATATGCATTCTGCAACATTAGATTGTTTCGCGCGATTAAAGTTTTATTCGTTGTTATTTAAATATGTAAGTGTACACGATAATATACGGTTCGAGTGGCTCGCGATAAAATACTCCGCAATTCCATAATCATTAAAAAAATTCGTTATCACTCTGAGTTCATTCGATTTTAAATGCAATCGATTTTGTGACAGGTTCTTACCATAGATGGCATAAAGAGATTACTTATCGATAAAAGGTAAAATTACGATGGTATTACAATATCGTCACAATCTAATGCAAAAAATATAAAGTTTTTAAGTAGGCCGTTTGCATTACACCTTGCGAGCGCCGCGAGGTGTGCTGCTATAGGACAAAGAAAGTTTCCGGTGCGCGCGCGCATGTCCACTGCCCATCTTTATGCATGAGCCTTATCAATTTGTTGGCAAACCGCACGCATATAATTTAAACATCCACAAACTTACCTGTGCGTTCGACAACCCTATACATGTCTTTACGTATTCGCGTTTTGAACAGTTATGTCGAGTGAAGGATTTTGACAACCGCATCGGCAATTTTGCGTGCTCATAATACAGGGTTGCCACTACGCAATTACGCGAATATTATTAACATGTGATGTGTAAAGCCGGTAAGCCGTTGTATTATAAATTGTTTTTGAAACATTTAAAATATTTTTAATCAACCACTGGCTTGGATCAAAGCGTTGTTGTGTTTTATTTATGCGCTCTCGGGGGAAAATATTAACGTGTGTTTTTCATAAGCCGAATTGTAAACAATATTTATCATATTTCAGTGATTTAAGGACTGTTTCGTGTACACTCTCTTTTAATAAGTTCAATGTTCTTTATTATCCAAGCATTGAAGGTGGCTTTGTTTCTGTGTGCATATAATCGGATTAAAGGATAAAACCACATCATTTGGTAGACGTTTAATATGAAGTGGCATTTAATTTCGAGGAGCACGACTTACGCCCGACCTTTGACGGGTCTAGCTGCCGTGCGTACCAATATCGTAAGTTGTCACTTTAATAATTCCTGTTGCTTGTTTCATTTATATAATATCTTTTGTTTATTGAATTTTGCGTGTAACAGTAGTAGAATCAAATTTAATTTGGATAATTTTATAGTTAAAGGATAATGTCAAAATAGGACCTGTTTGAAAATATTGCGTCGGTGGCACCTGTACTACGGTACAATAACAACGCTATGATCTCGGGTTCGTATCCAGGGTCCGACAAAGTGATGTAGGATTTTTCTATTCATTATCAGCTAGGAGTCAGGAGTCACACAAGGTGAAACGTGGATATCCTCTTAGCACATCTGCTTACCCCTTTTGGGAAAATAGCGTGAGTTTATGTATGCAGATATGAATACTGTAAATAAATCATTGTATCAAACTCGATCCTATTGGATTAATTTTTGCCGTACTAGAAAATAATAAATACATACAACAGTCACATACCCAGTTCTGACGTCACACTAACACCGAGTCTTCTGTCATGGGTATAAGAAACTATGAGAGTTTTCGGTCTGACAAACACCCAGAGCCGAAATAAATAGTTGTGGATAACCCAAACCTGGTTTCGGTGTGGGGATCGTATCCGTGGCTTCTCGTTTCATGGCCGTTGTTTAAACTACTGCGCTACTTGCTATTGCAAATGATCAAACACATTAAAAACTCTGTTAATCATGAGCATTTGTTTTTATATCCCAAAAGGCCCTCGCAACAGTGTGTACCAACATCATAAAACATATAAATTACAATGGTAGAGCATAATCATATTTTTGTATTAGGATCAGTTCCACAGTCTTTGAAAAAATCTGTCTCAAATGCGAAATCAGCTAAAAAAAAAAACACGAAAGCATTTCGCAGTCACTTAGAATTTGGAGATTGTACCACTCATATAAACCAGGATCAACACTAAGCATTGAAGTTCGACGAGTCTCCAGGAATGTCTAACTTGTCATTAACCCGCAACAAAATTAAGCATGAAGTAACTAATAGAAGGATCTGGAAGATACTTAGAATTGAGAATTGTAAGTGATAGAGCCACCTTATTATCATTAATGACACGGCATCAATGGGCAGGGTCGTCCGAGTTGGTACTCTGCCTCCCAGGAAATTGACATGAAGCGATAGCTTTGCTGTTGCGTTTCGTTCGCTGACTGACATTGCCAGATGCCTAATGCTCCCGTCCTGAATTGTTGGACCGGCACCACATCCATGACTCAGGCGTTGTGGGTGTTCATGGGTGGCAGTGATCACTTATCATAAGGTGACCTGTGTACCGACATTATAAAATAAAAAATAAACCTGGGTTAGTCCAAGCAGCAATGCGAACTGTCTAATAAGTACTACATAAGTAGGTTTTACAATATTTATATTGATAATAATTAGCTATTAATGTAACTTATCTCCGAAAACTCATAGTGTTGTTTTATGATGTTAGATCAATGTCTTGGTTCATTGTGCTTTGATCACAATTATATCCCATTCCATGAAATTATAATATAAATAAATTTCAATGTTTTCCTTTAAATTTTCCCTCTCATTACAATTTTCAAAATACTTCGAATTGTCTCTACATCAAAATATGACAACTAACCTAAAATCAAAAGCAAAAGCACAACTACGTTCGATGCAGGCTACAGTACTCATTACTACAGCTAATAAAGTCTCAGAGCTCTCCGCAACTTATTTGGTGTGAAATGGAAACGATTTGACGCGAGCAAGATTTATGGCCGCCGATAATGACGTTCTACATAGTTGGTATAATTGTTTGCCGGCGACCACGTTTAAGCTTGTTTGGCAGATGCAATTACGCTGGTCGCTAGTGAATCTTCATGTGTGGTTACCTGTTAGATGACTGGTGTGAAGTTTTATAGAATAGGTTTAATTTTGAAATTGTGTGAAAAAAATTGACTTGGGATGAAGGGTTGGTCCGATGAAATTGGTGTGTGTAGACGCTGGATTTTTATGGTTGAAAACAATATTTTCGGTGTGAATGGTGAAGGACTTCGTAGTTTTTGACAAGATATATAATTATGGAGATTGGACTATATGTGCATTAATAGCTTTAATTTTTACGTTTACGTCACATATTCAAATATCTGCTTATTTTAGTATTCAGTGTTAAATCGACATCATCGGCTATGATGACACAATATTGAAATGAGGAGTATTTATCGCCACCGGGTCATCGCTTAATAGTCGCCTCCAGTGGCGTAACAATAGGGTGGCATAGTGCGCAAAATGCCACGGGCCCCCGACCTTAGGGGCCCCCGGCGGCCCGGAGCCTCAGGCCGGAGAAGCCGTAAGAAAAGAAGAACCTAGCCAATTTATTACCAACAAAATTGATAATCAAAAACTATTTTCTTAGTTTACATTAAAGATACCAAGGTTTATTTTTGATACATAAAATCAATAATAATAGTGCTTTAGATTTACGCGAATTTTACTAAGTTTTTTTAAAACTATTATGCACAGATTATAGTGCGGATTTGGTTTAAAAAAGAACGAAACTTCAAAATAAGGCTTCTGTGGGGGCCCCATCACTATTGCTGCGTTTGGGCTCCGACCACGTAGTACCCCCGCTCATAGACTTATGAAGATCCAGGGATCCAGGAAAATGAAGTCGCTTCCTACCGTAAGGAGAGCACTTTCTTAAAGCCTAGTTTAAAGAAAGATAGGTTATAGTGCTCAGGGAATACCGAAGCAGGGATTTCATTCCAGAGCTTGCACGTGCGTGGTAGAAAAGAACACTGGAAACGTACTTTTCGGGAAGGGATAGTTTCCAGGTAATAAGAATGAATTCTATTGCGGTGACGGGAAGTGTGATGGGAAAATAGCGATAGTGGTACCATCTTCCTCACTTTCCATGGAACAATTGATAGATTACACAGAGAGACCCAAAGTCTTACTGCAATCACAACGGCTCCACATTCTCCGTGAGATCGAGATTATCGATGATTCGAAGAGCTCGGCGCTGTAATGAGTCAGTGGGTCGAGCTGGTATTTTGGGACTTCTACCCAGAGATGAGAGCAGAACTCCACATCGTGCTGGATCGGCGCATTTATAGAGTAATAACCAATGATCCGACGAAAAGTACCGCATGGCTCTGTTGAGAATACTTAACTTTTTGCTGGTCAATTTACCTTTGCCTTCCAAATGACACCTAAACTGCAATTTTATCAATAATTCGTGTCAATGAATACTTTCGGATGCTTAGAGAGAGTGTCTCCATGACAAAAGGGGTCTTCTTGCTTGTAAATGAGCAAACTTATATCTTCGTGGGGTTAATTTGTGCTATGTTCAATTCACCCCATATAGACGCCTGCAACAGAGAGGTCTCGATTTCCGACAAAATTTAAAACCATGTTTCCTTAACGGATCCCCGATTGAGATTCTGTAGTCAGACGTATCTCCTCTCACTTGGACTAGCATCTGCATTGCTATGCCAGCTGGTGATAGACAAAATGTCATTGATATGTAGGATAAACAGAGTCGGCGAAAGCACCGAGCCTTGTGGGACACCAGAATTAATGGTCTTGTTCTCGATGCAAAAGCGTCCAATACGACTTTTATGCTGCGATCATCCAGAAACCTGGCGATGTACTTTCAGAGTTCCTCAGGTTGAAATACCAGGCACGTAGCTTCTCCAAAATGACGCCATACCACACTAGATGACAATTTCAAGACCTACTGTAATCGCCTCACCCCCACTATCCAATGCCTCCACCTAATGGTGGGTGAGATAAACGAGAAGATCACCATCCGAACGACCCTCAGTTGGTGATCCTCAAGATACGTCAAGAGCTGCATATTTATAACTCGCTCCAAGACCTTGGAGAGTCAGCACGTGACAGCAATCGGCCTGCGATTCGAAGGATTCGACTAGTCACCCTTCTTGGGGATTGGATGGACATGGATGATATTCCATGAAGCCGGGCGTAGGTTGTTTTAATAGAAAAGACGCGTGAGTACGGGGGTTATCTCAGGGGCGGACATCTTAAGAACCGCTGCAGGGACACATTCCGACCCACTCGACTAGTAGATGTGCAGTACCGCCCGAAATGCGGAGGCCAGGGTTTTATTTGGTATGCTTGCGCAGATTTTTGTTAGGGACCCGCCTCGGCCTCAATTTACTGGCAGGCGAGTGACACTAATATATTTCTTTCGGTCTTTTCCGGGGTACCGTAAAATAAGCTTAACAGTTTTCCTCACCATACAAAAAGGGGGGCCCCCATCCGATGATTTTGCCACGGGCCCCAGATGGTGTAGTTACGCCACTGGTCGCCTCATCAATCTTAATGATGTAGCGATGAGCACAATCGTAGATGCTGGAGATGCGAACCTTGCTTATTATAGAATTTTGAAATTTTCAGGCGTTTATGAAATTGTTAATTTAGTAATTTTCAAAATTGTTAGTTTTGACAGTCTCTCGTAATTCCCAATACCAACGAAACAAGATTCGGTCTTAGTGTGGGGTCAGGACTATGTATGTGACTGTTACATACATACATAAACTCACGCCTATATCCCAGAAGGGGTAGGCAGAGGTGCCAGGACACCCACATTTCGCCTTGTATGTTCCGTCCCATGATGTGATAGGTGGCGAGCCTATCGTCATATCGGGCACAAATTCCTGACTCTGGGCTGATAATGAATAGAAAAATCCAATATCACTTTGCCCAACCCGAAATTCGAACCCGAGACCTCAGCTTTGTAACCGTACCGGAGTACAACTACGCCACCGAGGCAGTATGTGACTGTTGGGTGTATTTATTTATTTCATTTATTTAGGAAAACCAAATTTAAAAAATCATTACCACAATTGATACATATTTTAGTTGTTATTTTGGTTGCTAAGGATGTAAGTTTAAATATAGTCCGTAAAGATCTCAACACAGTCATAACATGTGTTTTGGATGACAAAAAAAAAAACTAATTCTGATTTAACACCTTTGAATACATGTTAAGCCACATCCAGCAAGGTTCCATTATCATCATTACCCCCAGGCATTTTAAATTACAAAACTCGAACTAATTCGAATTCTAAAAAAATTGCCACACCCTGTATAATCTTATAATCAAGAGACGAAGTAATTCCAATTCACTCAGAACACAAGTTTATCTGGATCTCAGGATGTGCTATTTTTATAAAGTTACAATGTAAGATAGGTCCGCTGTCGACGGCGCTGGCGGCTGTTGGCATGGCGCGATAATCATCGCCCTCCCTCCTCAATGTCACAGGTTACTTGTCTATTAACCCCTCTGCCACACCGAGAGCATATATTCAACACCATTTGGCGCCTGGCGTTGTTAATGGCTTCAGGTCGCTGGTTATCTGACAAATCTTATTCTACTAAAATTATAAACCCGAAATGTTGTATGTTTGTTACTTTTTCACGATCAAACGGCTGGACCAATTTTCATGAAATTTGGTATGAAAGTAGCTGATACCCTTTGTTAACACATAGGCTACTTTTATCCCGGAGAAATGTAGTGTTCTCATGGTATTATCGAGGAGTCTTCCAGTTCAAACGGCTGGACCAATATTATTGAAATTTATTAAAGAGGTAGCTGATACACTGAACCAATTAATAGGCCATTTATATCCCGAATAAATGTAGTGTTCCCGTGAGATGAGCAAGGAATTCAATGATGTATACTTGCTACTCTTATGAACTCATAGGGATGGTTTGCGATAGAATATAGGGCGAGTGAAATGGGATATAAGAGGACAGGATTGCATGCTTTGAGTCATAGAACAGATTGAGACGTGACACGATGGAATCTAACGGGGTGGGACGAGAAAAGTAGTTTAAAGGAAGGCAGTCACGTTGAGTTCACATACAAAACAGTTAATACGTGAAATTATATGTGTCAGATGTGGATTGGATTCAAAAAGTGTCTGCACCCGGGCGAAGCCGGGCCGAGTCGCTAGTTTGTAAACAATTGGGTAAAGGTGATGTGCAATTGTTTTTGTGTCTAACTTGTAAAGTGGTAAAAATTGAGTTAGGTACGTAAGTCTTTTAACGAAATTACGTTCTTGTTCGTTTGCTTCTCGTTATACCATATTTATTTATGTAAGTTCGGCTTAACAAGTCTTTTCCACGTACCTGTGTTTCAGAATAATTTTAATTGCTTTTTGTTTTACAGGTGGTATATGCCTGAATTTTGTATTGCCAACAGATCATTTTTATGGGAATAAGTAGAGTATAGAATTCGCTGTATTAAACACTTTAAGCACGACATCATTTTATGAATAACCAACTCTCCATAATACTTTCATCAAAAATAACTGTAGGTATCTAATATTTATTCGACTGTCATTTTTGCTGCGTGTAAATTGCATTGTTGAGTCATAAATTCGTATCAGAAAATCTCGTCAGATCTCTTAATAGATTGTACACAAGCAGAATATATGTTTGTCCGTAGTGATGTCATAATGATTGATTAGATTTTTCCTGATGATTATCTTAATGTATGCTGTAACTGCAGATGAATTCTAATGACTTACAAATATGTCATACCTTAATCGTACACGACTAATCTCGAATACATTGTTAGATAAATATAATATTAAAACAAATGGCAGTCAAGAAATAGTTGGTAAAAAAGTAAAGTTTACAATTTTGAAATTAAGTATTATTGATAGGGATAGTGCCTGTAGCAATCTTGAACTATTGTAGGAATGGACCCGCTCGACGAAGTGTTGACATTTTCTCAAAGAAAACCGACGTGTAGCGACGCCTTCGCTTCCATGTTTGGTTTGATAAATGAGATTACTGGAGACTCCATAGCATTTCTTGCCCACGTCATTTTTTCATCTCCTTTTCCTTACCATTTTGAGACGATAATGCACATAGGATCTAAGTTTTATATAAATTCAGGGGCAGTAACCATATTTCACATGCTCTGCCAAGCTTTCTAAACCTGATTTAAATATATTCTTGAAAATTATCGCTCTAATATTCATTATTAACGTGTCAAAAACGTTCAGTTTTATGTATTTTTTATCACCAAACTTCTAAGAATATTTGTTCACGAGTGTAAAGTAGCTACAGTGGGTTCATAAAGATTTCCAAGAATATAAAGTCGTTTAACTTGAAGTCAAAGATTGTGAGACTTCTAGTATTGTTTTCCTTAAACATTCTGCCGCATTAGTTCTATGAAATGGCAGTTATGATATGCCGCCGGCGAAGGTTGATTGCGGCTATTACGGTATTAGTGGACTATTGAATTATTGTACTTACTATGCTGTATTATGTATATGTTCAGAAAGACTATAATAGCTGCGGATTATGGTAAGCTTATCTATGGAGACTTGTAAGCTGTCCTGATTAGGGTTTCTTATAATTGTTTCACGATTGATGGAAAAGTTTTTGTTTTCGAAAGTAAAAAGTACAATTCAAATTGAGAACCTCCTTCTTTATGTGAAATCGGTTAGAAATAAAATATATGTTCGTTTTTTTTGTGTTTTTTTTTATTGCTATGAATGGCGAGACGAGCAAGCCGTTTGCCTGGTGGTAAGCGATAAGACCGCTCATAAACAGTAGTTCGTTGTTTTTTTGGTCTTTACGATTTCCATAGGAAAGGATTTTAAGATTTTCTTTCATTACTTTATAATTTTCACGTTACGAATTGTCATTTATGCACGGAATCATCATTTCTGTTTCATCAGCTTTTTAATTCCATGATGACCTACCTATAAAACGTAGATGACTATAAAAATACACCAATCATTCTATATTACCTATGTAGTTGATCGGGTAATTTTAAAACCATAATTAACTCTTTAAAATCACTGGAAGTTTAATAAACACTACATTATGAAATTCATAATTAGAACATCTCAAACCGGATGTGCCTAGTACACCGCGATCCTTAAGCATTTCCATAGAGGCTGTTATTTATCGAGTGACGGTTTGAAGCGTGTCAGCCGACTCGCAGGGCGTGAATGCTTCAATCATTTTGATATACAACCACCTTTAGAGTAAATACCGTCGGTTACCTTGTAGCGTTGGCCTGGAGACTGCGCGACGTAAGTCGTGCGACGGAAGACGCTTCTAATGTTGCAAACTATATGACAGTTAAAGACTCCACAAAAATGGATATTTAGGTAGTTAAAATTTACTATTCTGTGTTAAAGGCAGTTGGGTAATTTTGTTGATACTTAGTCATCAGCAGCGGTAGCCGCTTACCATCAGGCGGGCCGCTAGCTCGTCTACCTACAAGGCAATAAAAAAAAACAGCAGTCTGGTATATAATAGGCATGATGACTGATTTTGAAAAACTACCTCTGAATGTTCGTATACATTAACAATACTTAAAATGAATTAAATTTTAGAAAAAAAGTAAAGATTTGCGCGAAAAATTACGTTTTAAATTTCACATTTTAATCTTTGCTCAAAAACGCCGTAATAGTAATGGCGTCCGAATGTGACGTCATGCTTTTGTAAATGCTTGCTCGTGCAATGTTTATGTGTATATTGTGATATATACATCTTATTATTTTTAATAGTAATGCCGAGTTTTGGAAGTATTGTCAAAAGGATTATACTATCTGTTGGATATATAACTTATTTACCCAGTATTAATTAAAATTCTATCATAGTACATTACTATGTATGTGCTATTGTATAAGCTGGCAATATCAAATGTATTTTCCCGAAAACTAAACAGAAGATTGAAAAAAGTCCTTAGAGGCAAATTTATGGGCAAATTCACTAAGGCTCAGTTGCACCAAGTAACTTTGCCAATACCTTTGCCTATGAAAATGTCATCGCCATACATTTGAGATGTATTTGACCTTGCGAATGTATGGAATTGACAGTTTCAAGGGCAAAGGTATTGGCAAAGTTAGTTTGTGCAATTGAGCCTAAGTTAGCAACATTATATGACGTCACCATTAGTTCCAATTTTGCCCGCACCCAGAGTTTACGAGCGCATCATTTAGTATCATTCGTGCGGTGCATGCTCTTTAACTTGACTGAGCACTAGTAATTAACTATGTAACAAGGTGCTCGTGAAAATATTTAGGTGTTAATGCGGGAGGACGCCTTTAGGTTGACAGGTGTAGGGCCGCAGGAAACGCCTTGGAATTTCAATGAAAGCAGCAATTTATTAAAGACTAAGCTTGAAGAATGTCGAGGTGTTAGTTTTATATATGCTTATTGTTAAAATTACGAAATAGTAAAAATATTAAATTAAGTATCTACTTTGCAGCATAATACAGTATTAATAGAAGTTTGAAAAAGCAAACCTCAGATTTTTCAAAATAACGTATGAATTCACAGTCACATTGGGTCGACGAACCTGACTTCGTTATTTTATAAAATTACTGATTTGGCTTTTATGACCTGCTGCTTGCTTGATATTAGCAAATTCCTTACAAAATATGCAGTAATTTAGATATAACAGGTATTTTGAAGCTTGAAGAAAAAGTAGTCGTTTTTCAGACAATTGTTTATACGAAATGGAAGTACTTACTACAGGCAATGGATCATCCATATTTATATTTTTGGTTTTTGTTCCTGCAGTCGCACCCTGTTGACTTATAATTATCGGTATTTGCTTTTTTCTTGTTTAATTAGGTTATTTGTGTAGGCCATTAATGAACATATTATCTCGAATGTGTAAAACGGGAGCCATTTACGGCGTCATTATCAAATAATCAATACATTTCTATTCAATTGTCTGCAGTTGCTACATAAAATTCCAATCATGATGTACTCCATTGAAACACGAATATATCGTGTACATTGTAACAAAGCGTTTAGCATCGTCGGTTACATCGTATAGATCACAATAAGTACCGCCATTACTGCCAAGCAATGAGTTTTCTCACATCTGGTAACGAAAACCGATGCTATCTTCATTAAAGTGAAAGCTGTAATGGGTAAGTGTCGAAAGCATTGACCTAAGCCCTTTGACGCCCTAGGAACAAGAGACACCGGCCTTATATTAGTGGCTGGATTTATCCAAGCCCCATCATTGACCACGGGGTCGACTACAATTGTTGTTTACATAAATTGCTAAATAATTCCACCACAATCATCCATGTTTGCGTTGTTAACTTTCTATTTATTGATGGTATGTTAAATTGCATGTAATCATAATGTTAGGAGTATGCCTGATGTTTATGTCATTTGTTGAGGTATCAAAAAATTTAACACGGCTTTGGAAAATTAGGAGTAACAGTGGAGAGTCAGTGAAATTACCATTATTAATGAACATATATTATAACATAACATATATAGCATATATTATGAACAATTTTTGCCGCCCTTAAGCATACTTGGGCAAAATGTTTTGAAACATGCACAAACTTGACATATGTGTTTTAGTGATGGTTCAGTAAAGTGGTAAGTGGAATGCCATGCAGATAGACTATCGGTTGGTAATATACAATAATTATCTCACATCGCTTGACGAAATTATGATTGCATGCTAATTAGTAGCTAGTTTAAACTACTATAGAAAAACCCAGGATGGGAAGGAAGGAGCACGTGAGTCCACAAATATATCCTTCGAACATGAAAAGTTTTAGTTCCTCCAGCAATTTTTTAATCTTAACGAAAGGCTGTAGCTTGTTCAGAGCTTTGTTATTTTTAATTCCAAGCAATACTACACTTTTTTTTATACGTACCTAATATAAAATTTTAAGTCAAGTTTTTAATTGAATGGACTCAATTATAATTTCATACGTGTCAAGCTGTCATTTTAAAGGTCTTCAAAACAAATAATGTTTTGTAAATGTATTTTTAGAAAGTTGTAATCCACAAATTGTTTTTAGTGTCGACACAGGTCGCAACCTCCATGCCCGTGACGAATTGCCGAGTTTCAATCAAACTGCCCACGCACTAAGCCTTTGGCACTGTTAATATTGTAAGCAGTATTCAATAATGTTTATAGATAGGTATTCGCTTTTTTAATACGATAACTGTTGAATAAAAATAAAGTTAGAAAAAAATATTATTGCAATGTTCGCGAAAACATTATTACAGGTTTCGATCTTTCAATTTTTTACTGTTTGTTACGTATCTTATTCCTGAATATAAAAACACTATATTATACAATTGACTGAAAAATCTTAAGACTGAAGATTTCATTTTGTCATGCCATTTGCCTGATGGTTATACGATCTCTCATGGCAGTGGAAAACTAAACTCAACCATGAATTACATCACCATCCTGAGATATAAGTTAGGTCTCAATATGTCACGTAGCTACTCTGAAATCGATATTATTAATTTTTGAAATATTCTTTATTTATGAAACATTACACGAAAACTTTTGCACAATGAATTGCTATTATTTATATATATATCTACAGTGGTTACCCACGATACAAGCTTAGCTTAGTGTGGGAACTACGCATCACTACAGCTGCAGTAAATGAAACCCACAAATATCCACATAGCATTTCCAGTAAAAACATAGATTAGAAAATTTTAGTGTAATACTTAAATTCTAAGTTATATTTGTGTAATAAGGTAAACAATAAATATTATTGTAATTCTATTACAGCTACCTGAAGCTTCGTAGAAGAAAAGTCACAAAATACTCCTTTAGCAACTCAATGTTTCTATTTATGACTTTTACGAAAATAAAATAGAATTCTTTTCGTTTCTCTAACTATGAACTTAACCAAAAAATCAACCTTATTGTTTAACTTTTGTCACTGATTGGAAAGCTATTTACTACTACCATCTACTTCAAAGGTTTCGATTTTCTAGCAGATTTTTATTTCTTGACCCCTTAGGGGTTGAATTTTCCAAAAAATATTTCTTACCCAGGAGTACAATTTCACATTCCTCCTTCTAGTAGGTGCGGCTATGTCTTGATTTGTCAGTCATTTAGTCAGTTAGTTAATTAGTCAGGCTCTCCTTTTGTATTTTTAGATTATGATGTATTATTGAAAATGTTTTAAATCATAAAAGCAATTCCAATAAATGCTGGGGATATAAAATCTCCACAGTTGGCAGCGTAAAAACTGCCTATCTATAATTAAATCGTGCTATATTACACTTCTCTGAAGGAAGCCTCAATCTTGGAACGAGTTTAATCATTCCAAAGATCTAGTAAATTATGGGAAATAGCAGAAACGCTACGAATTATCGCAATACAAGCTGAATACCCAGAAGGAATCTTACGCAAAATCTTTGCGCTTGACTAAAGGAAAGGTGCGCGCAATTGAATGGGAACGTAAAATATCCTAATTAATGCAATATGTGAAACTATTTGTGGTACGCGCCTTCCTTTTGTTAAATAGATGACATTGAATAATTGTTAATCTGATTATATACTTCAAATAAATCCTTAGATATCTGACCGATCATTGATATTTTTTTAAGTTTTTGAATGGTATGTACAAATGTATACCCCAAACACCTCAGTCTGTAGACTATTTTATCACATTAATTACACAGCAAATATTTCTGCGTATTGACTGTATTACCGTCATTGCGTGTTTTACAGTCAAAGAATAAAAAATCAACATGAATGGCGGCGTGAATTGAATGTTACACAAATATGAAGAATTAAAACAGCGTCAGTTCCGCGTATGTAGAAAAGCCTCTCTTTATTCTTACTAAACGTTGATTGATGTGGTTATAAATTCTGAAAACAAGCCGGGACCAGCAAGTTATTGTTGGTAGTATAAATGTCCATAAAGACAGAACACATCGATTATATGCCCTGTCAAAGATGCTAAATGGTTAACTGGTTACAAAGCTATGAGGCAAGCGAAAAGACTCAGGTTATTTGCGGTGTCTGGAGCCCCAGGTGATTTGATAGCCACTATTTCGTGTTAATGAGGCAGTTACAAAATATTTATATTGAATATTGGTAAAAGTAGGAAGTTTATAATAAAGATTCAGCTAGGCGATTGCGGAATTTAACTATGAACGTTAGCATAAATCATAAGTGCGACATTAGCACTATTTTATCAGTAATACAGATTGTCAGAACTTATTACTGGGTGAGATTTATATGTCCATAAATAATATTTAAACTGTAGATCAAATTATTTTTACATAATGTAATGAGTAAGTAGTATGTATGGATTTCATGCTATAAACAGGAGTTATGAGCGGACGTTTATTTGATTTATTGAATAGATGTAAGATACGTTCGGTAATGACGTTGTCACAATAAAGAGGTTCCCGTGGCTGGTGCAACAATCTATATCTTTAGCACAGCAAACAACAAATCTCCAGGTACCGTTAAACTACGCAACACAATAGACATGTATGTATGATAGGCGGAAGCGAGCGTAATGACGGGCGAAATGGAACATGGTGTGGTGGTGTGAGCAAAATTATTGGTTCGGCCAGGTGTTCGTGATCGCGGCGAGTGCGCAGCTTCCTACTGTTCCACGTTTGTTCCAATGTGTCTGTGTGCGTCATTATTTTGCCTTCGACATTTCTAAATTACCGTTTATTGGTAGACACGTTCCGCTGCCAGTATTAATTGCAGGTGAAAATTCACACTCGTAAATTTAATTCAGTCGATGTTAACTCGAAAGCACTAAAAACAAGCGTCGGGATGATGCATGTTTCAATCGCACGCATGCGCGGCGACAATGTACCCGCTTAATTGATAGACTTGGCTTTGATGCGTAAGTGGAGAAATGCTTTTATCGCGCAAAAACTCATAATTTATTACTAATTTGCTCATTTATTGTAGAATGCGGCGCTGTACTGTATGGACTTTTATTAATTAGTACATACATAAGTGTAAGGAGGTTTGTTGATTACGGACCGGAAAGCAACTGCGAATACCAGGTTTGATTCCCAGGGTACACCACTGAGTATCAGGGTTTTTTTAACTGGCAATACAATGTTGCTGAAGGTAGGTGCCGGCGTGTTCGAAATCGACTTACTTGATTAAGCTATTGTGTTGGGATTTTTACCTTCATGTACGGTTGGTTTATGAGGGGATTCGAATATTATAGAAATTACTATCAGCTGTAGGATTTCTGACTATCTTACTGAAAGAAAACAAGGATAGTATATTACGTCGGGTTTCTATAAGATAGTGGTATTCCCCGGTCAAACTGATCCTTTGGTATGCTTGGTAGTCTTCGGTAGCTTTAATTATCAACATCAATGCTATTCTCCTTCTCGCATCGTTTTTCTCATCATCGAGGTTTGTGCTCTACTGAAAATGGAGTAGTCTTTGTTCTGACTATGCTGCGCTATTGTCATTGCAATAAATGGCGAAACGAGCATTATTTTCGCCTGATGGTAAGTTATACGACCGCTCAAGGACAGAAGCAAAATCAAACAACACCAAGAATTACTAAGCAGTGCTTGACATTCCACTGCACTCGCCATCTTGAGACATAACTTGTTTACCTAACACCTCCACCGTCCAGTCCCGATGTCCCTCAAACCGGAACATAACAGTGCATTTACACTGTTGTTGGCGGGAGAAGTAGATGTTGCGGCGGCCCCTAAACAGGCGGCCAGTGAACCGCCTGTTTCTACCTTTTCGTTCGAGCTGATTTGGACCGACAATGTGGTGGGACATTAGCCTTTCGGACATTTGCCTTCGACTTTGCCGGTAACCATCATTTGTTATAGATTATTTGCGTCCTTTCGCACATACCTTTAATGACCTTCAACAAGACTCCCACTTAATAAACTGTACAGGTATTTTATTTTTCTCTTAATATAAACAACATATAAATAAAGATTCTAGTATTAGATAAAACGGTCTGTACAATTGTTTCAAAGTCTAAATTACAATCGCAACTAAATAATTGAATTGTATATGCCAATTCTCACGTCCATTGTCCTACAATGAGATCAGCGGATAATTCAGTCGTCTTAGAAGACCAATATGGTAGGCACCACTATTATGTTCGGACATTACTATACTTATACTATTACTATAATAAAGTGGTTGCATTTCTGTTTGTTTCGATATTTTGAGTAGTTGACCGTTCGATTTGCCAGGGTGTAATTAATCCGCTTGTTTTCACATTTTATAATACCTGGGCTATTTTTAATTTATAATGTACTGCAAAATCATGTATACGCATGTTATAAGTTTACACAGTGTTATTAGTGGTAAATGAAACATTTCTGATATATTTATATGAAAATTAGAGCATACAAATAATTTTCCAATATTATTGTCTAAATCAAGGTGACTTGATAATTGATGAATAATATACGAACAAAAACAAGAATTGGTTGTGGGCTACGTAAATAGGATCCGGTATAAATGACTACATTAACTTTTTCAATTTCTAAAGGTCATAGCCTGAATAAATTTTTATTAGAAATTAGTTTGTCTTTAGAATTCATTCTCATCCAAGTAACAATTATTTTGAAGTCCTGGGTTCCTGGGTTACAAAATGTACTCTCCTCGTATAAAGTTTGTTAAGTTTGAAATTAATGTTAAGAATTTAATAATTACCAGAAAGGATGATGGTCATTTATAAAATTAGCCAATTATTAACAAATAGCCGCATACAGCGGACAAGCGTCGAGTGAGCGCGGGTGCTATAACTCGTAATTTATTTATTACGATACAATATTATCGTAAAATCAACAGCCAGTTACTTATAGTGGGTCAGGAATGGTGATTCGAACATTTGACCTCTGTGAAAACTTAGAGCCGTCGACATAATTCACACGTTTTTGAATTACTACATTTGCTACCTAGTGCCTAAGGTTTTTATTGCCTGGGAGTGGGAAACTAGTATTCCATTAGTGTTATGGGTTGGATGGCAGTGACAACATACTATCAGGTGGCCCTTAGACTAGTTTTCTTTCTGTTCCATGTAGACACATGGATATCGCTAAACGACTTACTTATAATTGATGTTGAGCAGTATTATGAGTGCTAAAAGCTACTTCCCAAAGTGATGGCCAAGCGTGCAGAGTTTTGGCAGACTCCACCCAACCCTCATACGTTTCTTTGCACTTCATACATACCATATTAATCGATAAGTGGATTTCTCGATCCTTGGCAGTTTATGACAAAGTGACACCGCCCGGTCAAGACTACTTATTCTTACAATTCTCCAATTGGCTGGCTAGCTCACCACCCGTTGATAAATTATAGGAAATGATCTTTGGTTTAGTAATAATGATATATATTGTAATTCTGTGGAGAATGTAGGGCTAAAGGTCGTGGGAATGTTGGAAGCAAACTAATTAATGGTGTGAGTTGTAAACGTTTCTTACTTCGTGACCTCAGCTTCTGACCAGCGACTGTAGACTAAAGAACAATCAAATAACGGTCCTGATATTTTTCATGCAAATTATTTAGTAATGAAGACGATTAGACTTAGAATAAGTAAAACATACGTGTCCTTTAAATTAGTATACAATGATTTAAAGAAAACAATGATGGTCTAAGTTAGCCCTTATATGTTCTACAGCCTCCTCTACGTTAGGCTGGAAGTAGGATAGGTCAAAGTGTAGCGTATTTTATATACAATAGATATTCTTGTATAATCTCTGACACATGTATGCTGCGTTACGATGATTCCAACTATAAGGTATTATAAAATAATAAACCCGTATAAGTCCCAAAATGGCTGGTAGCGGTTGGAGACGTTGGGCTGAAGATCGAGCCCAGTAGCGTGCTATAAGAGAGGCCTATATCCAGCAGTGGACATGGATAGGCCGATGATGAAGATGATGATAAGTCCCAATGGATACCGAGAAAAAAAAATGCCGGCTGAAATGAGAGTTTCGATCCTCGCACCGAGACAAATGTTTGAATCACAAGTATTTCTTTCGGGTTTGGTTGTTTGAGAGACTGAAAAGTCTCCCGTAGTTCTTGATACTTACGAGACAAGATTTAATTTTAGTGTGGGATCACGACTATGTAGATGGCTAGTGGGTGAATTTATTTGTTATTTGTAATAAAGAATTAAGAAGTATGTGTCTTGGGATTGCATCTGCGCCCTCAGTTAAGTGAGGTTCGTTCAACCCTATTCCTCATATTAATAGAAAATAAATAAAACTTTGAAATAAGATAAATTGTCCATGTTCTAATTTCTATCCCATGCATAAAGATATCTTAGCAGTCTAAAGTAATGTCTATGCATAACGAAGCAATTTGAATTAAAAATCGCTTGGTTACAGTGATTGATTCAGTTTATTATTAAACTATGCAGATATAATAGCTTCTTGCTTTTTATTTATGTTATTAAACTAAAACAACCGATTAAAGAAACATTCAATTTTAATATACACTCATTTGGTATTTAGATAAGGTAACAAGACAATTTGTATCGTAGGTTCTAGTAATTGGCGCTAGTGAACCGTTATTTATCAGCGATAAATATAACCGACCTTTAGATAACTCTTAACCAAATATGCAAATTGGCATATTTTGAATGTCAGTCATGGTTGTCAGTGTTTTGTGACCCCACCGCTAGATGTCACTGTAACAACTGTCATTGCGCGGCATTTAGTTGCAGGTACAATCCTCATCCGAGATCGAAACAAATAAATCACCACGCCACCTTTACAACCCACATTTTAAAGTACAATATCGAACGGATATTTTACATGTAGGATGCAAATAGAAATAGTTGTGCATTATACAACACCACACGAAACTTCGTGTTGTAAAATACCAATTTACTTTAACAATATAGCGATTTACTTCCAGCATTTCTTAGCCATTTAAGGCGGAGTACATTTAGGCCACCGTCTCGAATAATGCTCGGAGCCAGTATAAATAAGCTCTGTGAGTTCCGTTCTTTGTGGTGGTTGCCCATTTGTTAGCTATTAATTTTACTGTCGTGCCATCTGTACACAGATCGGGAATGTAGCCGAGTTGTTTACTAGCAGAACTGTGGTGATACGATCGATTTTATTGATCGTGACGACATCTCGCGCTTTGTACGACATTCTGAGGGACGCCACGTCGCTCCGAGCGAACATTACGGTAAAGGTTTGTTCACGTCGCACGTAACGATGTTATTCACTAGACGACATTGTTCCGTCGTGGCTAAGTGTGGACAAAAGTCTATTTCACTCGTTTACTTGGCTAAATCTGGGTTTAAGGAACGTTAATGTGCTGTGTAGGTGATATACACTGTCCGCCGCCGCGAAACAAATGGGTTAACGATTCCGAAGCAAGTCTTGGAACCGGTGACTGCGCTGTTTCTAACAAACCAGAATTACACAATGATTAAATGACACTTGTACTCACTTAAGTGTTACAACTCGTGTAAACGTTTGTTGATACCTATAAGATATTTATTTATTAAGCTTCAAATATAGAAAAGTATAGAGGCGGAGCTAATGCAGTAAGTGTATGAACATCTACTTGATTTAACTGAAAAGAGAAAACAAAGCGAAATAAATGTAAAAGTAAATAAAATAAAATTAGAATGACAAATATAAATAGCTATTATAACATAAATGTATATTTTTATATAATATACACATATGTTACATACATAAATAAACAAAACTATTGAGAGGATACTGCAACTTCACGAACCTCCATTTTAAATAAGTGATACATATATAGTTTACGTGAATATATCAAAGAAGTACCTTGGTACAGGCCGCTTGTAATATGTCGCTTTGTTCAGCAGTGGTCTTCATGTGGTTGCCTCTTTCTTAGTCACTAACATTCATGTGATTCCAACTAGCTACTAGATTCTACCATTTCCATCCATCCATCCATCCATCAGCCAAAGGAAGTCCACTGCTGAACATAGGCCTCCCCCAATGATTTCCACAGAGACCTGTTGGAGGCAGCCTGCATCCAGCGACGTCCCGCGACCTTTACCAGGTCGTCGGACCATCTTGTGGGTGGACGTCCTACGCTGCGCTTTCCGATACGCGGCCTCCATTCGAGCACTTTTCGACCCCATCGGTCATCAGATCTCCGCGCTATGTGCCCTGCCCATTGCCACTTCAACTTGCTAATCCGGTGGGCTATGTCGGTTATTTTAGATTCTACCATTTACAATATTAAAAATTTAATATTTCTCCAATACAAACAACCAAAATAAACATTAATAGTTACTGTAAAATTGTCTTGGAGTAGGAAT
This sequence comes from Hyles euphorbiae, assembly GCA_023078785.2. Taxonomy (NCBI): domain Eukaryota; kingdom Metazoa; phylum Arthropoda; class Insecta; order Lepidoptera; family Sphingidae; genus Hyles; species Hyles euphorbiae. Next base: position 4,030,267 of record CM041039.1, on the reverse strand, counting down.
CTGACCAGCGGCTTCTCCTTTTAAATTATTCATCATTTTGCCACGGACGGTATTAACGTGAAAGATCAACAGTAGTAATCGCTTAGTCAAGGATTAATTAAAAATTAATTAATGAACGTCGCTTTCGTGTCGTGTAATGCGACGCAACCTTTACAAATGCATAGTTATGTCCAGTTGGACTCATTCAAATGCACTTAATGTAAAATTATAATAAAAGTATGCTTTCTGTAAAATAATGCTTTTACATTTACAACGGAATGAAATCGTTGTTTTCATCAATAAGATAATGGACCTTATGTGTTGAATTCACCTGCGTTAGAAAGTCGGTTGTAAATTATTTGCATTTAAATGCATTTTCGAACAAGAATAGTTTTGCATAAAAATATGTCTTTGTGTATATGAAAGTGTAAATGGGCGTGATTGCTAGATTATTTTTGTGAAAGTAGGAATATTGAAAATATTTAAACGTGTTTTTTTTAATATGCCAAAAGTGTTTTATTGATATACTTTGTTACTTATGACTCAGCCTGAATGGAAAAGTTCGTCCATGGCGGTACCACTGCCTCACCAGAGATCAAATAAAGCGACAGCTCTTCTGTCGCGTTTCATTCGGCGAGTAAGATTGTCGGAGGCTTAAGGGGTGTTAAGTTGTAAGTGTAAGTTGGTCAATTTCCTCTTCACATTATTTTTTCTTTCCTACGAGAGACTTTTCAGTCTCACGAATACCCAGACTTGAAACTAAAACTCATGGGTTCACATCAACATTTGTCTCATTGCGGGGATCGAACCCGCGGCATCTTGTTTCACAGCCGGCGTCTAACCAACTGCTTCCGGAGGCTGTTGAAAACTTTTTACACTTAAAAGATTGATGAACATTGATACCGCAAAGTGTAGATGCATAGTCTGTCCTACCATAATTGATTAGTCCTAACATTACGTAGCTACGTAAATAAATATGAATCCGTGACTTATATCAACTCCTGTATCAAACCCAATTACTATAGTAAAATTGAGATCTTTCTGCAATACACTTTCAGTATTTTTAGCGTATAACCGAGATGAAAGCTGCTCGATAGTGTGAAGGAATCAACCGATACTCCTTTTACGACGAAGCCCGCGGCGCTATCCAGTTTCATACTTAAAGTGATAAACAGTAAATCTTAGTAATGTTCGTGACTCCTGCAAAATTGCAATTTGATTTCAATCTTTAGTTATTGGAGAAAATTGAAAATAATCTAGAGTTGTTAAATGAACTTGAGTTTGCGAATCAAGAGGAGAGCGTGAATGCGTGTTATTATGGAATTGGGAGCTTTTTTGGTGATGTTATGCAGTTTTTTGTACAGGTTTTTGAGGGATGATGATATATGAGGTAGGATAAGGTGGCGAATATATTATAGTATGTAATAGTGACAATACTAGGTAATAATGAATTGAGAGTTTTTTGTGTGAATGATACTTCGTCGTAGGATACGTCACCAAGCCCGTACCATTTTTTGAAGGGTTGTTCTCTAAATTTCTTCTAGTTACGATAACTGTATTAAGCCGGATTTTGATTTTGGTTTTGGTCCCTATATAGCATGGAAATGCGGCTTTTAAGTTTAGTCACTAAACACAAGAAAATAAATATTATTGTGGTCGGTCTTTCTGGGAAATTTTGGGCAATTAACTATGAGAATATTGGTATGATTAAATCGTTGAAAAATTGTCATTTAATTAAAATTGTAACGTTATATTGCTTGTGCAGTCATTTGGAGTAAAGATTTAACTGAGGACTGCATAAAGATTTATCTATTTATTATGCAGGTGTGTTTTATTCTAAATATTTTACATAACCTAATGAACTACCCAAACTCAAATACTTCTCGTTAAAAAACAAGGAAGCTTACATTAGATCAATTTAGATAGCCAAATAAGTAATGAAACATTGTAGCAACAGAGCATTCGTTCAAGCTGCCCTGTTAATCTAATTGTACCGATTCCGCAACGATTCCCTTTGGGGTCAATCTGATACCATCAATCTACGGTCATTGGACCGTCCCTAGTCCGCTAACATTTACAATCGATTACTGTACGTCCATAATCGAATGACAGCGATTATCGATTGACGACGATTTATTAATGGAAACAATTCAGCGATTGACATCGGCCCCTAATTTTGTGTGTTTACGTACAAGAGATACGGAGCGTTTGAAGCAGATGTTTGGTAAACTACTCAGACACTTGTTGAATCATAAATTGGTGGATGATTGTAAACAAGGAAGCGCACGGATGCGTCAGCAGCGCGGCAGCGGGCATTGTTTTAATAATAAATATATGCATCGGCCACTGAATCACTTGGGTGCGAGCCAACTGACACTGATCCTTAGCTGACGCCTGACGCGCTCCTCTCTTAAGTGCTTATTGTTTTTTAAGCTAAGGGTTTATTGTTTGGCCGAGGGATATGCAACTGACGTTTTGGCTCATCGAAATTGCCTTTAATTCCCACTTGGCGTATAAACTGCAATGAAGTGCAATTAAAGAGAGAGTTGGATGTTTGCTCGATTATATATTTGGGGAAACACTGTATGGTTGTTGCGGTTTACTTGCATAATTATTTGAAAACTTTATATAATTTGGGAATATTTTTATTTCGATAAATGATACAGTGTGGACAGATTGAGGTGGGCAATTACATGTGTCCGACTCCGTCAATTTGTTCTTACTGATTCATTTTGTTGCAGGTTAAAGACAAGTTATTGTCCTCAAAAAAATCCCGTACTTCAGTAGATATTCGGTCGGTCGATTATTTATTTGCGTGTTCTTGTTGATCCTGGCTCACAGGAGTCGTATTACTGGGTGATTGGGCGGTACAGATACTGGGAATGTTGCAGTTTCTTAAATACCAATAATGCCGATTTTCTAACATATTTATAACGATATATTTGGAATCATCAATGTCTGGGTGGTGTTTAATAGACGCCCATAACACTTTAAATAGGCTTTGAAACCGAGATGAAATTCTCCAATGAAAGGGACCAGGCATGGTTAGGCGCCGGGCGATCATAGGGAAGGAATCAGGACGTTTCTCGCCATAAGGTATCTAGTGTCGCCTGAAATGCGCGCGAAGGTCATCGAGGGATTTTAGTTGGTATACTTGTGTAAGATTAGGGAAAGCGTGCCGGGCTGGAAGGCGAGTGACACTAAAATACCCCTTTCGGCCTCCTCTGGTGTACCGAAGGAGAAGCTTGACAGTTTTTGTCTTACCACAAAAACCCTCGTTCAAATTCGGCAAAACCGAAACACAACAGTAATTGCTTTGTAATTCAAGGTGTTGTTTGATTTTGCCACTGTTCATGAGCGGTCGTATCGCTCACCATCAGGCGAACGGCAAGCTGGAGTGTCTATTCATTGCATTTAAAAAAAACGGTAAATTTTAAACTTCAAAGTGCAAACTGCAAACAGCACGGGTTATTTACATAAAAAGCATTATACCCATCAAGTTGTATATTCTCGGCACCGCATAACATCCAGACTTGTAAACAAATTACTGCACTTACAAATAAACATTTAAAAAGACAGGATACTGTTCAGACTTGTATTCCGGTGTCTCTTTCTATCTGACTTATCATTCCGATATTAGATACGTGAGGACAATGTTAATTTTGCTTTTGGTTAACTCGTTTTACTGGTACATTCTAAGGGTATTTACTGTTTGGGATCGGCAAAATAAGTTTGTAAAACGAGAAGGCAGCGCGGCCTGACGCGGCGTATATCATTGACTAGAATTCTCGTAACCGAATGGTGTTTTTCGCAATTTGCATCGATCTTTTATAATGTATACATGGAGTATTTTCAATTATATTATTTGTGATGATATAATTTGCATGTTTAAATATTTTAATGCTATGAATGGTGTGACGAGCATGCTGTTCGCTTGATGGTAAGCGATACGACCGTTCATGAACAATCGCAAAATCAAACAACACCATGAATTACAAAGCAATGCTTGGCATTCCACTGCGCTCGCCATCCAGAGACATGAGATGTTAAGTATCAATATTGCAATTAGTTACTCTGGCTACAATGTCCTTCAAATCGAAACACGACAGTGCATTTAAACTGTTGTTTACCGGGAGAAATAGACATTTCGGTGGTACTTACCCAGACGGCTTCTCACAAATGAAAGACCCTCCACCGGTAACTTCTTCTATGTCAAGTGGTGGTTGGTGTCATGAAGCCCTTTACCATGTCTTATAAAAACTTTACGGTATTTAGGTTTAGCAGGTATGCCCTTTTTTCTATAGGGTGTCACAAAATTTATGCAAGATTTGAATTATGTAGAAATCGATTAATAAAAACATATTTCGATTTTAATCGCTGTAAATTACCTTATTTAGAGAGAGCTACATTACAGTCTATAGATATATTTCTGTAAATATAGAATAACTGTATAAGAAGCAAGATTTCGATTGGACCAAGTCGTGAGTTTGTTCAAGTTCATTATACATTTCCGCTTAGCGAGATAAATCTGTGTATTCCGCTATTTTTAATGCATTTCAGTGGAATTAACAGTGACACAGCGTGCCGCTACGCCTGTCCCCAGCTCGGACAGCTAACAGTTGCTGTCTGTGTCCAATAATCTGATTTTAGCCTATCCTAGTCGTTAGGATTTGTACACTGTGCTTAGCTTATTCCCAGGAAATTCTGGAATTTTTAATGATATTCTTAGGTGATCGAAGATGTGGAGTTTACAGGAAACTGAGGTGTTTATTGGAAATAAGTATTAAGAATACAGCCATAACTGTATTGATATCAAATGGTATGTCACGGTTAATAGTAATAATTACTTTACCGTGCCTTTATAAATTACAAATTTTACTCCTTAATCCTTTTTATCCTTATATTAGTTAAACTGCTAGAAAATTTCATACAATGACTCCTAGCATATGGAATGTAATAATCAATCCTCTTATCATTAATTGGTATTATATTGTCTGTCTTTGCTTCCATTCCATTGACTTTTATTGACTTGTCCCAAACCACGCGGGCAAAGGAGCAATCACCGTCCATTTGTAGTTGCCAGTTTTCATCAGTCAATATTTTGATAGGTACAAATAAGCCACTTCCGCACGAAGTCCGCCGTCGTCCAGCTCTTTGAAGTGCATCACCAGTTCAACATAATTTAATCGCATACACGGCAGAGGGCGCGCCAAACGTTAGACCCGTGCCGCCAACCTGCCCCTTTGATGTCGTATAAATAACATTTTAATACTGTCAACGTAGAATTCGCTCCACTTTGTTATGATTGAAAATGGTCGCGGCAACGTGAGGTATGGCTGTAAAATACTGCACGGAATGGCGCATTTCAATGTGCATTTTACTAGAAACCACAGTCAATACAGCGGTCGTTTAGCAGATATCGGGATAGTCAGGCCTATAAATACAGGGGAGCCGGTGCATTCAACGCAAGACAACAGAAAGGCTTTTGTCAACGCGTCTGTCTCTTGTAAAATTATGCACTACATTCACAGTTTCTGCATTAAAAACTACATATACCAGAAATTACATTAACTCTAATCTCATTGCTATAATAATTGTATAAAATTCTAGAATTGTTTAGATGCAATCTTGGCAAGCTCGCATTTTATGTTAATTGGGAGGAGCGGCAGAGGCAAAGAATGCGAGATGTATAAACACTCGGCTTACATAGTTTTTACGATATAATTACGTGATATTACGTGGCATACTCATGTAAATGTCGAGCGCATAAGGACGTTTTAATGCACGGCCATACTGCAACAATCGCGCGCCCGTCCGATCGTAATCCCGATACAACATCAGTATTCTGATGCACAGGCGGTTATCAATATTCAATTGTGAATAAACAAAATGATATTCCCCGCGTTCGTATGGCTTCCTCGATTTACGATTCAGCCGGCATGCGCGTGTAACGAATCAACTACACAATCGGCAATCGAATAATTGTCAGCATCGATACAAAGAGTCGAGATAAGGATCTCGTCCGTTTCATTCCGATGCATCGATACGCTGCAATCCGACGTTGACAAATTGCAACTTGAGGAACTTTACGGTCGACAAATTGAGGCTACTCGTATTTGTTGTGGATTCCGCGGAGGAACGATTCTGTTCGGCTTATATTTTTATCGATGAAATCTTTATCGATTTAACATTGCGGTTTCGTAAATTATCGATGTAAGTGTACGGGGTAAATTAGCGTACATTCTAAAGAGCAGTGTGTTGAAATAAATGAGGCAATAAATCCCATTGGATACGGGCATTTTTGTTGGTAATTATGATGTTTATGTGTGGGGCAGTTTGGTATTTTGAATATTTTTCATTTGTTGCAGATGGAGTTGTTGAGTTTTTGGAGATGGCAGAATATCCCTTCAACGCGATAGTATATTTATCTCTCAGAAACAATTTTCTACATCAATATGTGAAGATATTTGTATTGTTTCTTTTCATTATTATAATTGTACGTATGCCTCGTAACTTGCACTTTTCACCAATAAACTTTCATTGGTAATTATTTATTAGAGGATGTCCGCATGAATCTAAAATTTTAAGAATAATTTGCCCAGGATTGAATTATTCCATTGAATTATTTACAATATTTTTAAGAGTTATACTAATTTAATCCAAGTTGTACTCTAGCTTATTTCCGGATGGTCCAGTTTTCATATTTTTAATTTATCTATGAAGTATTTTAAGGTAGTGCAGTTTTATAGTTCATCACACACTACAATGGTGAAAGAAAAAATCGTGAGGAAACCTGCATACCATGGCGATTGGCGATGGCACCCAACAGTCACATATATACTAATATATTAAGATCGGGTCTTGTGTTGTGGGTATCAGGAACTATGAGAGAATTTTCGGCTTCACAAACACCTAGACACGAAAGAAATATTTGTGGGCCGCACAAACATTTATCTCAGTAACTAAATATCTTTATAGTAGTTATACACCTATATAAGTCTTCACACGGTTAGTATCTTTAACTTGTAATTATAATTTAGTTACTTTCAATACTAAGGTATCATCCGTATGCTGATAATATCTTTTCGTGCAAGGATTAGGTTGACAACATTTAATTACTCTACTGGTGACATAAAAAATTGAAACATTAATCGTCTATGATATAATATTACTACAAATCTGGAACAATACTCGCAGTCTTTCATTTTCGACATTCGGTGCCTAATCCTTGACATATTTATGAACACCAAAGAACATAACTTTTACGTAGCAGTCATTAAAACGACCATATTTATTTTATTACTGTTTTTATATTCGTTTCGTAACTCTGATCTATTTAAAATATACTTAAATGTTCCTGGACAAAACTAATAAATTGTATTAAGTGGCGTTTCGTAAGTGCCTATGATTTGTTTTATACCGGGGGCATGGTGCATGTTATAATTATGGCTTCATGCTTTTGACTACAAGATAGCATATTACTTTGCTTGATCTAGAGTCCTGGCACCTTCCTGGAATTGTTGTTTTACTGGTGGTAGGTCTCTCAATTGTGAGAGACCGCCTGGGTAGGTACCACCGCAATGTCTATTTCTCCCGACAAACAGCAGTGCTAAAGTGCTATTGCGTTTTGGATTGAAGGATATTGTAGCAAGATTAACTACTGGACATATTGAGACTTAACATCTTATGTCTTAGTGTGGCGAGAGCAATATAACGCCAAGCATTGCTTTATAATTCAAGTTGTTTGGTTTTGCTACTGTTCATGTGCTGGCCTAACGCTTACCACCAGGCAAAGGGCATGCTCGTCACGTCATTAATTGCAATAAAAAAATACCAAGTTGACAGACACAATAGCGAAATAAAATATCATAATTTACAAATCAAAATTAAGTTTATCTGGTATGAATATAAATCTAATTTTATGATTCCAAGTCGGTCGTCGGGTTACTTCTAGGTAAGCTGTAGAAGGGTGCCCTTGAATACGAGTAACCTTTCACCTTGATCTTAAGTTCTGGGAATGCGTGGATCAAAAGAAAATGAGAATAAATATTAACGGTGAGCCTTAGCCTGAGAGGCTTACCGTCAAAATTATACCGGGTATATCAAGACTGCTACCGAAAACGAAGCTGGGTGGTAGTTTTAGTGATTTCAAACAGCTAAATTTTGAGCAAAACTTTGTGACGAAATTTTTTTGTTATTTTTTTCTGTCGTCGTATTAGGATGGTAAATACATCGTTTTTAGTTTTGTTAGCAGTCTTGATATAGCCGGTATAGGATGAAAGTTGAATATTGGTTTGATAGTAGGATACACTTGTTATGTTCTTAAGATAATGTGGAAATCAAAATGCAACCTAACAAAGTAATTGTGATAGCTATATAAATGAAAGAGATTCTTTTGAATATTATTCTTACTATTTTCGCATAAAGTACAGCATACACAGACAAAAAAATATATACAAAGAAAACAAAACACTAAAAGGAGTTCTTGGTACTCGTATAACTAAAATAACGGGTTTAAAACAAAATAATTTTAATTAATTACCTAAATAAAGTACCTCAGACTGTTACTAAGTGAAAACCTTAGAAAAACAACTAGTTAACCAACTCGTACTACAAGATAGTTAGTCAGATGTCAATGACACCACATAAAGTTGACCGTTATGTATAACGATGTTTTTGGCAGTATGTAAACACATTAACATGGCCGGTAAATACTACGAGCCGAGGGCTGCTAAATGCAGATAACATATTGTGAATGAAGTGGTATCAATGAAAGCGGTAATTTGTGCGGTACACCTGACGGTTATTTTGGACTCAAAAATTTCCACAATCTTCCTTATACATTTCTCATCACAAAAATCGGAACATCTTGCATGTTTTGTAATGATTATCAGAAGAATGTGTATATTCAGAAATATATTATGTCAAATTTCGTTTAATAGTGAATAAAATGAGTTTTTCAAATCTTAATGTTAATGTTCTATATACAAATTAAATGTATATACATTTTTCTGATAATTCATATTAAAAATATAAAAATAATCACATAGTGAACTGCAGATAGTTTTGTGGTCTATTTGTGAAACTTTTCAAATCTTTTGGCTAGAATCAAATTTGTTTTCGAATTAGTAGATTTGGTTATGCTCTTCTTCTGCCTTAGGACTACTGAAGGTTTGTTAAATAGAACATTCGCTTTAAAAAACCGTTGACAAAGATCTGCGGTAGATTTCCACTGTAATTATTTAAAACCACTAACTAGTAACAATGCGTAAGTCAATTTGCATTGAATTACCCACTAACCTTCGTAGTTCTAATAAGTCACAATGTACATTGGTGCGTGTTTTCTCACGATCATTTCCTGCCTTTAGAGAATACCGTGGAGTGGCAGCCCTGCGCGGCTGGACATCAGAGGAGCCGCTATCTGCGATCAAACGGGCCGCGGCCTTTCGGCGAGCGCGACCCCGCGCTAGGGCCAGGGCACACTGGAAAACGTGGAATTAACAAAAATACGCAAAATTTGTGTCTTCTTTTATTTTAATTTTGGAAAAAAATATTATCTTATATCACTAAATTATTCTATATAAAAGAATTTTGTTTTATTTCCTAATAATAACAGTATAAAAAACTTTTAAGTAAATGAAATTTCTTAAAAAACTATACAAACAATTTTCCAGTCTATAATATAACTATAATACGCTTCAGAAGATTAATTAATGAGAAACTAACTTTGGTTGACCGTCGCTGTTGTACAGAGTGGTATAATTTTTTGTATTTTTATTATTATGATTAATGGCGAGTGTGCTATTCATCAGATGGTAAGCGAGACGACCGCTCAGGCAGTATCAACACCAAGATTTACATAGCTATGCTTGGCATTCCACTGCGCTCGCCATCCTGAGACACAAAATGTTAAGTCTCATTATGTCCAGTAGTTATTATGGCTACAATGTCCTTCTATCTGGAACACAATTGTGCACTTATAGTATTTGGCGGGAGCAAGAGACACTGTCTAATTTCACTGTTTTTCCTCACCGCTCCCTCAGTGTGTCTCGAACCCAACGAAGTGCTTAATTGTACGAGGAATATTCAAAATAAAGACCTCCTTACCGATTGAAATCAAGATGGCCTCTAATGAGAGGCTTGCCGGCGTTCGTCTACCAAATGTTGTGGAAATTATACAAAGCTTAATGATCAAACGAGCGGCACGTTTCGAGAACTAAATGGTTAAGCGTTATAGGAAAATAGGGTTTATCTTATAAAGTTTTTTTGGCTCCACAGCACTTGATTGTAAGTGTAAGGAATTTTCAATGATTTTTTTAATTGCTATTAATGGCGAGACAAGGATGTCATTTGTCTGATGGTAATCGACAGACCGCTCACGGACAGAAGCAAAATCAAACAACACAATGCATTACAAAGCAACGCTTGGCAATTCACTGTCATAATATGTTGTCTCAATATTCTATATTTTTGTGGAATTTAGTGGCTCTTCGGAGTCGACTCTATTTAATGTATATAATAGTGTTTTACTCCGTAGCAGTATGAAGAATGAAAAATCGACTATATTCTTTACCAATTATCATATTAGTAGATGTAACTAATTGATAGAGATATATATATATATTTCTGCAACTTACATGTTAATAGTAGATATTGCTATAGGTGGTAATATTTGTTTAATATAACATTTAAAATCTCATTGATGAATTTTTTTTAACGTGTTGGAGATACAATCTAAATATTCTGCCAAAGTTTTCAGAGGTCAAAAATTGTAACACCAATAGTTGTATGAGACGGTCAGTTGAAAATATATCATACTTATTTCCATTGAATCTGCACAAAGTAGGTTTCTATACAGAATAATTTCATATAAATCGCAGCTCAGTTTGCGCGCAACCTGCACAATTCTCGGAAATTTCCGTTGATTGACACCGTAATGGCGCATGGCTCTTCCGTGAACCGATGCTACAAAAACATCCACTTCGCCCAATGTTATCTCGGCGTCGTCGCTTGAAAATAATGCAGATGTGTGGTGATATTAGACTAGCATTGAAATCGTCTTCTTGATTTGTTCTTTTTGGATTAGTGGAAAAGTGGATACATAATATGTGAATCTTAAGGTGTCATATATTGTAACTCACCTTTGAAAGAATGTATTATGAAAAACCTAGCGATAGTTCATAGTGTCAACACGACGCATTGTTCTGCTTAAAAAGTATTTCTTTCAAGTGCTATTAGATAAGAATTGATTGTTTTGTGATTAAAGCTATTAGGGTTGAGTTCTCCAATAATATTTATCTCAAGTGGGTTGCCAATACAATAAAAAGTTAAACCTTTCTCCGGCGCGCAAAATGATAATATTCAGCTACGATTAAAGTTGAGTTCTATAAAAATTACTACGGCGAATTCAAAAAACTACCTTCAGATAAGGCACAACCGGTCATTAAATAGACTAATCGCCCTGGTCAAAGATAGTTCACTCTGATTTACACTCAATTGGTACATAAACGGTTACAATTTATATCCTCTATACATATTGATAGTATAAAATATTACCTCGGCATATGGAGCCCTTAGGAAACCAGCTTCCATTACCATACTGAGAGGCAAAAACTATAGATCCTGGATGTACCGGCTCTATCGATTCTCATAAATTATATGACCCATCCATATAAAAGCAAGCAAGGTGGAAGCTTTGATGATATGTGAAACTGCAAAAAGTTTAATGAAAATCTCATTCAGCGGTCGTTAACTATATCATTGCGGGGCGTGTCTGGCTGTGTCATTAAATTGTAGATAAGACCTTTCAACTGCTGACAGCAGTGCGTTTAAAGACTTCATACTCTTTCTTTATTTTTGTTTATTAAATGTTGAATACACAGATTGAAAACGAGACTTATGCCCACCTATGGGTCATCATATGCCGAAAGTGAATATCTTGAGTTTAGTTTATTTGTGGCTAACGTAGGGTTCCAAAATTCAACTGCCAAGTCGAGAATTTAAGCATAGATGTTTTGTGAATTATTTAAACAACACAATACTTTAAACTACAACAGAATTAACTAGATATTACAAAAAACAATTGATGATTCGAAAGATTCTTTGAAACACTAATTGAATGTAAGGAATTTTGCTTTTCATTTTCGTACAGGTTCAACTACACATAACATCTTACTTATATTATTTATTACGATTTAGGATTGTGGAATAAAATTGTTTAATAATTTTAGACTGGATTTTAATATGTGGCACACCAGACAATTCCAAAGGGAATTTAAAACACTACGATCGACAATCCACACGGCAAAAGAACCAAAGAACATGGTTTTAATTTTAAAATTAAAGTACATACATCGATGGCCAGACAATTATAGTAAGTTAGATATCTTTCCATTCACTTTCTTTAACAATATTAAATCAGATAAAAGCAAACATGACAAATGTACAAATAAACATTCTAAAATGTAGTTAATTAATTGAATACCAACATGAATCATAATAGTAAATGGAATACCAGTCGAGAAAAAAAAAACACATTGTGTCTAACAGTCCATAATAGTTATTATAAATATCAATTATGTGTTAAGTATGAATATTTCATATCCCCGTAGGTGTCGAGGGTAAAAGGAAGATATCTTGACATATGAGTCACCGTGACTCATTATTGTAGATTTATGTCATAAGCTTCGCAGCTCGTGTCGTTTAAGGCTCTAACAACCCTTGTTCCTTCTGTTATGGTTTAAATAAATTAAATTAAGTATGGTTTCATTTATGGTGTACCGTTTGTGTGATTAGAAAGTCTAGCAGTTCTGTAAGTGATATAATAAAGATTTATATTGAGATACCGTCGTGTTAGCCTTGGCTATTAGGATGTCATATTTATTGTAAATAAATAAGTAAATAGTAAATAACTAAATATACTCAACAATACTCAAATGATAATGTTCCGCTACGATTAAAGTTGAGTTCTACAAAAATTACTACGGCGAATTCAAAAAACTACCTTCAGATAAGGCACAACCGGTCATTAAATAGACTAATCAAGTAAGTCACATACGTGGTCCTGACTCCACATTAAGATCAAGTTAGTCTTGTATCGTGTATTAGAAACTACGAGAGACTTTTCAGTCTCACAAACAACCAGATCAGAGAATATTTGTGAGCCTTACAAACATTAGTCCTGGTGCGGGAATCAAACCCGCGGCCGAAATTTATTATAGTAATGTTTTTTTTCTACCTCCGTAAATTTTGAATAATCTTTTTGATGAAACAAATGGGAAATCGCCGAGGAAATTCGATGGCGTAGATTCAATCTTTGTATTACAAAGCATGGACAAAAATATTGTTTTAACCCTGGGTTTGTGACTCGCAAGTTGTAATGTTTTCAGTTTTTTCGTAACTGAGACACAAATACATTTTTCTTTCTCCAAGTTCACGATATGTGCGTTAACTTTGTGGCTTATTTTAATCAAAGATTCGCGATTAGTATTTTTTTCTAGATTATTCGTTTTACTTTTGCACTACACTTGTCTCCTTTTTATAATTAGGGATGTGACCAGAATTGGAATTATAAAACACTTAATCAATGAAGCGATATTTAGTAGTATTTCATATTAATTAATTTATTTTATGGATAATCGGCTTTTATCTTGTACCAATATCTGATTATCTGATCTCTCTGACCGCTGTTAGTGGCCAGACCGCCTTTTGAATATTGATTTCATTATAATGGTTTGTTTTTGTACACGTAGTTAAGTCACAAATTATACTGATTTCTCGATCTGTATGATCGATTGTGCCGATAAGGCTGTTTACACTTCTTTATTCGTATATGTCCTATTATAAAACCAAACTATTGGCCTCGTTAAATACGTTATCAGATTTTTAGATGTAGGGAACGCCTTGACTTGTATAAACTTGTCGGTAAAAAGACGAATAATTTAGCATATACCCAATAGATACATAGGGATACTGTAGAAAAATCCATCATGGGTGCTATATATTATACCTATATAATAATGGTTTATAGGCAGAATATATGAGTTGTGAATCGTGGGATCCCCAGTTCGATTCCCAAATAATCCAATTTTTCTGAGTTTTCCGTTTTAAAATTGCCGTCATCCCTCGGGACTGGATTTTGTTCCCGGCACTGTAATAGTCTCCCCCTATCACATCTTGGGACGAAGATAAGTTCGGCGATTTGTGGGTGGCATTACCGATAGCTCCGATAAATTTATATCGAGTGAATTGAACAATTTAGTTTTTAATGTATAAAACGTGTAGCATATTACGTTGTTCAATTGTTTAAAATTCAACGGGCATCCACACATCGATTGCTTGTCAATGTGATTTATCCAGATGAAGATAATATAAGGTAGTTCCGTGACTAGGTTCACTAACTGGTCTAAATTCTAACTAAATCGGTAACTGAAATTCTATGGTATGTAAGTCCGCCAACCCGCACTAGGCCAGTGTCGTGGACTATATGGCCTAACCACTCTCAATCGTACCCTCGATTGTAGAGGAGGCCCGTGCCCTGCAGTGGGACGTATATGGTCTGATACAGGTCTCTCATATGTGACATGCCGCCTGGGTTGGTACCACAATGACCATTTCTTCCCGCAAACGGTAGTGTAAACGCACTGCTATGTTTCGGTTTGAAAGACATTGTGGCCAGAGTAGCAACGGGACATAAGACAACATCTCATATCTCAGGATGGCGAGTGGAATGAAGAGCATTGCTTTGTAATTCACGGTGTTTAGTGTTGCTACTGTCCCTGAGCGGTCGTATCTTACCACCAGGCGAAAGGCATTCTCGTCTCGCCATTTACTGCAAATAAATAAATAAAATACAAAAATAGCCAAAAATCCTCTAATCTGTTATTTTTAATATCGTCATATTGTGACACATATTAATACTTATTAATTTTAAATGTTACGTTTATGATGAAATCATGAAGCTTATACCCAAATGGAGATTGCATTCCGTATATAAAAGTGAAGCACAAAAAATTAACCTTGAATGACGTCGCTGTTGCCTTCTATCCTTTTCTGTCGAGTGATAATGAATGAACAAAATGTCATTTTCATTCATTGTCACTCTAAAGAAAAGGATAGCAGGCAACAGCGACTGCATTTAAGGTCAAATTTTTGTGCTTCAGTGTTTTATACGGAATGCAATCTCCATTTGGGTATAAGCTTCTTGGATGAAATTGATTTATTTGATTGCACACAAACAAGGTTACAATCGCATACACATTAACTATTACATATATACAAAAGATTTTTGAAACTAAACTCAAAAGTTTTTTAAAACGAATCAACAACAAATACGATGACAATAAATAATATTACAAAATATGTGAACTGTAATAAAATTTACAAAATAATGAAAACGTTAAATAGAATGTTAATAACTTAGATCTTTGATTATGTACTCGTCTAGATATTGCAATGCCAACAAACGACGCGCTAAACTGTCTTCACTTTCGTTTATATGTGTCAAACTGTCAAGGTGTGTGTATTTAGGGATGCCTACTCCAGATTATTAACTTACCCTTTCTCCATTATTTGATAATATGAAAGTTAAACAAAATAGGTTAAGTAAAGTAATTTTCTTTATTTAAAGTAATTATACTATTAATAATTATATTTATAACGTATTTTAGTAAAAATAATAAATACAATGGTAAAAGTATACAGTAATGTTTAGTTTGGTTTATCAAAACTCATCTTCTTGTGTGTGTGTGTCACCAAAGGTAGACTTTATTTGGGCCGCGCGGTAAGTTAAATGTGTCATCTAGACGAGTATATATAATCAAAGAACTTAAATAGGTACTAAAATTTATTGTCAACATTTTGAATGATAAAGACATGAAATGATCTTGTAAATCCTCATATTAATATGACATTTATGTTTATTATAATAGCTAAAGAAACTGTTTCAGACACACGAAATTGCAGTTATTTTTCAATTTATAAATTAAACAAATGCCACATTAATAAACTCGATATGTCATATTTTACAGATTTTGGCAACCTTCCTTATTACCAGACCGCATACAATTAAGGGAAATAAATTAGGATAATATGTCATGATTCCTTATAAGTATAAGCATATAATTAATTCGAACAAATTAGTAGTAATAAATGTTTTTAGGTGACATTCAAATTGTTGTCACACCATTTTGAATTTGGAATTTATTGTCAAATATAATGTACAGGTTAGGAAAGATATATTAGAGAGTTTCAAATATATATTTCTTAGAAAAAATTATCGCCTCGAATAGACATCACTAATTAATTGATGAATTATGAAAATGATCGTCACAAAAGCTGATAGTAAAAATGATGTTACAAAGAGATTAGAATATCAGTCTGGTTGCTTTTTGTTCGTCCACCGATATTGCTAGGTTCTCATTATCCCATAGCCTGCTTTTATCATCTCCTACATTCTTAAAGGCTGCTAAAAGATTTATAATATCCCTCTGTATTGATTGTTCCCGCCACTTCTCTTTCTTTCAGCCTGTTTACGTCTCTTGCAGGACACAAGCTTTTCAAAATAGATGATTTTATTTTTTCAAGATTTATAGTTCTGTCTGGTTGTTAGTTACTCTACGTTGGATAATTCAAAGGAGATTCGTATTAAAATTGTAATACTATAGTAAAGTCAGACTTCAATTCTACCTCAGAAGGTGTTTACGCGGTTTTAATAACTCATTATCAGGTGAACCATTTGTAGCCCAACCTATAAAAACTCAAGAAATTTGTAGTTGTTACGATACAACAAATTGATAATTGCAAATGAAATGATAAGTCACGTCGGCGTACCTCGAATGAATAACGTGTGGTGACATACCACTAGCCTTGCCCTTAACAGCTAATGGAAATTATTTACAAATGCTGTTGGTTTAGTACTCATTAAAAGGAGGCGTAGTTAATTTATTTTTATTGTTAATGTCATTCGTATTGCGCGCGGCATGAGTAATTTTTCTTTGTTTCACGTACCCGTGCGTCATGCCCGCGGTCATAAATATACATAGATACACGATTTATGTTTCTATTTGTTTGTCTTCTCGTAAATACTGGGCGCAACTGTTCGCTTCCGAATGCAATGCAACTACGTATTTTGCTATTGTTTTTCATTCAAAGGTGTTCAATAAACATCGGTAATTTCTATTCAATTATGTTGTTAACATATAAAATATATCAGTTTAATTCAATTGGAAATGTTAATTAAAAATAAAGTCGGCTTAACGGGCCAAGTAAAGAACGTAATAATACCAATGGTTTTGGCAAAAAGTATCGGCAAGAAACATTAAGTTGAGCTTTTAATTTCAATCAAAAATGTATTATAAGAACACCCTATAACACTTTTAATTTTCAATTAAAGACTGATGGATTATGGATGACCTTAAATACTATTATTAACATAATTGTAGGATTAACCGATTCTATTCCTCATAGGATTTTAAGTGGAGCCTTGTATCTTGGCCCCAAAGGTGCATTACTAAAGGATCACCGGGATATTACAACCGGAACTGAAATCAAACAGGTATTCACATCTGATTGCATAACGACCGCCATGCACGATAAATAAATAGATACAATCAACCGTCACATACATAGTCCTGAACCCGCCTTAATATCAAGTAAATATGGGTCGTTCGCGATTGAACGGGTCAAATAAACCGGCTCGCAAGAACCACGCGATCGATTCGATCTTTACGTACAATAAAATTCGTTCATTCGATCGATCACGATTGGAGAATTGCGTCGGTTCAAGCGAACCGAGAACTGAGAGCCGAGAGCCGAGAGCCGAGAGCCGAGAGCCGAGAGCCGAGAACCATAACCCGCGAACAACGGTTCGCGAACCGGAAGTGCGCCTGACCCGTGGCGAGCCGAATCAAGCCAAAAAAACGTTCGGATATCATCGGTTTTAGAGACGAATACAGACACTAAATAGTTCGACTGTAAATGACAAGGTTAATATATGCTTTGATTGGTAGACTTTAAAGTTTGTTTTACGTTACAATTTTATGGTTTTGACTTTTTGAGTGAGTTGAAGTTAGTTACGTCTTGATTTATGATTACTTGCGAGTTAATATTGTCATTGAGTAATAACACGTATTTGTTCGTATTTCGTAATCAGTATCTCGTTGTCCTAAGATTTTGTCTATTACGTTTGTTGTAATATTGTTTTTCGCGTGTTTCAGTTGTAAAAGTGTCATTTTTGTGTAAATTTAAAAGGTAATGTAAGGTAATGTGAACTTTAAAATGTGTTTACATACCTATAATTCTACTAAGGGCCTATTCATTTATATCAAAGAATTGAACGGAACCAATCGTTTGATTGATCGAGTCATTTGAACCGGTTCGTTTTAAAGATGGATCAGTATTGATCCGGGTCCTAAAAATTGAACGAATTGCACATTGCTAATATCAAGTCCTGTGTCGTGGATATGAGAAACTATGAGATCTTTTTCAGTCTCACAAACACCCACCCGCAACTTATAGAGGAAACCAGGAGCGAACGTAACAATTTTCAATTTTCTTGTAATATATCACAAAACTTTTTAGATATCAAAATACTACGGTGTTTCGGCTATCTACTAACTCCCCTATTCTTGAATCACACAGTTGTCTCAAGGATGTCTGATGATGGCAGCTAAATAATCACACAAGAGTGTCGTCTTTTGGATTCAGGCTGTATATATGTATATATATCTGGCTGGCTATATCCTTGGTTCCCCGCAGACAGGCATAATTGTATCGATTGGCGACAAGCATCTCGACAGTGGACAATCTAATTGGATTATATTGCACCAGGCATCTACCATCAGTTGCAATGTAATCTGTGTGTGTATCAGCCCATATACATACGTCTCACTGCAGGGCATGGGCCTCCTATACAACAGAGAGTACGATTCAGAGGGGTTGGGTCATAACCAACACGCTGGTCTAGTGTGGGCTGGCGGACTTTACTTACTATAATATTTATTTTACAAATCGCTGTGTAGGTTTCCTCACGATGTTATCCTTCATCGTTTTAGAGCGTGGTGAATGACAATCAATGCACACATGACTCCAAAAAGTCAGGTACAATATAGATAATAATTTCAAGGAATTATATTTATAGTATATCTATAACAAGCTCAAATAATACTTAGAAATGTTATATAAGAAACATAATCATGATAACGAAAACGTTATGTATAACGGTTATTTAATAATAACTGCAATTTGTTTTGATTGGCGATTTCGTTACGTGTAACGAAAATTGTTGTTATTGCGAAAAAAATATCGAAATAATTGGCTGATGTACGAATAGAATTTATTGACTGGGTTCTGTAGATTGTATTTGTACGACATCTATACCGGGTATATCAAGACTGCTACCGAAAACGAAGCCGGGTGGTAGTTAAAGCGACTTCAGACACATTGCAACAGAAAATGTTGAAAAAATAGCGACGATTCTTTTTTTTGTTATTTTTTCATATGGTCGTATTAAATAGTGTATACAATAGTGTATACCCTTTTATTTATTAAGACTCTGAGGTATAAAAGAGTTTTAATTATTATTTTAGCAAAAACTATGGATTTACCATCCCAAAATCATGATATTTAAAAAATCATAAAAAAAATTGTCGCGTTTCTTTGCGACATTTTTAGTTGCATTGTGCTTGTAGTCACTAAAACTACCATCCGGCTTCGTGTTCGGTACCAGTCTTGATATACCCGGTACTTATATTATAAAGAGTAAATATTTGATTGTTTTCATTGAATAAGCTCTGAAGCTATTGGACTGATTTGAAATATTCTTTCACTATTAGAATTCTACATTATCCGTAATAAACATAGGCGACAGAATATTTTCAAACGCGTAACTTCGCCCAGATGGAGCCTGGCCGGAACGCTAGTTATTAAATGTTAATAATATTGCTTTAAAGGAGTACATTTAGCTTAAAAAAAACAAAAAATATCGAATTTGAGGTCGAACGGGAGTTAGACTAGAATTACATGGTGATAGCTTTAATTATTATTTGATATCGTAGATCAGACATGCATAATTAAATGACGTTCGGATACCACATAAAATGATTCCCGAACGTAATGCTATAGAGCAGTGATTCTCAACCTTTTTTTTGTTGCGGCACATATTTAACGATTTCAAAATTTGGCGGCACACAAAGAAAAATGCAAAGTACATGCAAATAAATTAATATTAAACCGAATCACATACATTTGCCAATTTTAGCGAAAGAAAAGGTGCAGTAAGTACTATGCAACACCTTGTGAATCCCAACTAACACTAAAACAACACCTTTTGTACGCAGAAGTTGCAAGTGTGCGCCGACTTGAGACATATTCCTATTGCTATGCACGCCGCTTCATCATAATTTGGCACTAAGAAAAAAAACGCGTTGCAAAGCAAATAATTAATTTTTTTGTGGATTTAAATATATATTCATGTTAAAAATATTTTTTCTTTTTAAATGATATAATTTAATAATATTAACATTATTATAATATTTACAAAATTTGGCGGCACACTTTTGAAATTTGGCGGCACACAAAAGTGCCGCGGCACAGTGGTTGAGAATCACTGCTATAGAGGATTGGCAAGTTGAAGTGGCAGTGGGCCGGGCACATAGCTCGTAGAACCGATGGCCGTTGGGGCCGAAAGGTTCTTGAGTGGAGGCCACGTACAGGCAAGCGAAATGTTGGACGTCCGCCTACAAGGTGGACGGACGATCTGGCTAAGGTTGCAGGAAGTCGCTGGATGCAGGCCGCTTCTAACAGGTCATTGTGGAGATCCTTGGGGGAGGCCTATGTTCAGCAGTGGACTTCCTGTGGCTGATATAATGATGATGATGAATGCTACAGAAAGTACCTATGTTTTTCAATCTTCTACAGATTTTAAGTTACTGGTGTTCAAATTTTAAATAATCTGTGATTATCTATTTATAATTAAGCTTTCACCAACTAAACTAGATAACACACCGTCATACGGAACTCTAAAACACTCAATATTCCAATAGGATTTTATCAAAAATCGAAATAACACACGAAATGACCCGTGAAGTGTGTCTAAGGAGATTATAGTAAGCGCCTCTAACGAAACCAATTTACTGGCGCTTGTGCACCAATTAAATATCGCTTACAAATTGATGGCGAATTAGGAATAGTTTAGTTTGAAGCGCAACATTTGATGTACTTGGTAGTTATGTGTTCCTGGTTTGTGAAGAGCTGTATGCTTGGGGATATGTTTTTATCGCATAGTGATAGTTGAGGATTTATTTATTTATTATTTATTTATTCTTAAGTAAATTTAACAATTAATAAATAAATAAATAACACCCAACAGTCACATACATAGTCCGGACCCCACACTAAGATCGAGTCTTGTGTCGTGGGTATCAGGAACTACGAGAGACTTTTCGGTCTCAAAAACACCCAGACCCGAAAGAAATATTTGTGGGCCGCACAAACATTTCTCTCGGTGCGGGGATCGAACCCGCGGCCTCTCGTTTCACAGGCGGCGTCTAACCGACTGCGCCACGGAGGCTGTCAAAATTGGTCTAATACAGGTGCACGTGCCAGTAACAGGCGAACACAACATTCGTTTAGACATTTATAAATACTCTATAAATATAAACACTAATTCTAAAACATAGGAAATTTTATAGCTATAGAGAAATAGAAAAATAATATAATATATATAAACTATGAAATAAAATATATAATAAGAAAACATAAGAGAAAAAATCGAATTAACATGTTTGCAAAAACAAAAATTAAACTGCTAGAATTAATTAGTGAGATGTTTCAACACCTTATCCCTGAAGCGGCTAATAGGGTCATTGAGGATGAGTCGAATTTGATGAGAGAGAAGTAAACAATGAAGTATGATGCGTTTTTCATTTTCAAATATTCAAAATGTCGAATCCAAATTATTGTATTCAGGTTAATGTTTTTTAGGAGACTGTCCCGCCCTCACACCCGCCACTGCAACTCCTGTAAGCCAGGATCAACAGTGGCACGGATTTTAATGACGCCGAGCATTGAAGCTCGGCGAGTCTCCGGGAATGTCTGACTTGGCTTTAACCCGCAACGAAATTAAGCATGATGCAAATAATAGGAGGAGTTGGAGATATTTTTGTCTACTTTCCTCCGTAGCAAAGCGGGTGCCGGGTGACAAATCAATGAACTAAAGAGGGTAGCTTATACTTAAAAACATATTTTTTAATGATAGTTGTTTAATGTAAATCGCATTGTACTATGTCATGAAGTGAACAAAAATCTATGTATCCGTTCAAGTCGCTTTCATGCTATCCATTTTTGGTTTGTTTTGACACGCCTAGAGTTGTTTATCGTTTCAAACCGCGTAAAAATACATCCGAAAAACTTTATCTTAAAATGTACCTATTCTACTAATTGTTATAAACAGACAAATTATTTTAGTGAGTGGAAATGAACAGAGAACAGATTAAGAGTCATTTTAAAGATCACAAAAAACTCGAAATAAGTGAGAAGATAAAACAATTCTACTTTGAAGCGTCGAAACATGTCTTTTTTAAAAAGAATAAACATTAATTACGCAAATAAGTGTCCTAATTACACACGCACTGTAAAATCTGTAACACCGAACAACAGATTAATCACCGCTTATTTTGTAAACATTTTAGCGTTTAATTATTTTTATTATCTCGCAGGGTTAGCAGTTCCTTATAATTTAAAATAATAGACGTCCATTATGCGTTGTAAATTTGGAAGCCATTTATTTTGAAATTAAATTAGTTTTTATAAATAAAAGCACACGACTGTTGAGACACTAATGGGTAACGATTCGTTTCCGAGTCGAAATATGGCATAATAAAACGAATAAGTTCCTAAAATATACGTAAAGTGAGTGGTGTATTCTGGTAACACTAGCTATGGTTATTTCTCAAGGGAAATATGTCGAGTGTTGGCGCACCTTGGGTGGCGCGTCGGTAATTTATTAACAGGTTAAATTTCTAATTAAACCACGCCCATGTTTTTAATATCTGTAGTGTCGGGTACGTTTCGCTTTGTTGTGGGGAGCTGGCCGACACTTTTGGTGTGTTAGGGCTGTCTCTATTGATTTAATATAGACGAGTATGTAATTGGATATTTCTATTTAAATTTTTCGTATTGCAGTATTGCATAAGACCGGGGTTAACATAGATTTGTGAATGTTTGTTCTCATTTGTTGCGTATTTTGCAATTTTATAACGCTGCAAATATTTGCAAATATGAAAAGAACCCTAAGGTTTCGGAGTAAATTTCATAACATCATAATCAACGTTTATTTGTTGATTCCGATAAATTTAAAATAATGCAAGTAAAAAGTAAATGAAATAGCGTCAATGATTATATTTTTATTTTGTCTAATGTGTTGAATTAATTATTGTTTTTAATAAATATTAAGTTAAATCTCATCCCGGTTTTGATTATACCGAACGCAAAATACATTGTACAATAAATGTAAATGCGTTTGCAGCGAGCATCTCTAGCGGTGGTTTTACGCCGGTTTAGAATACCGGTCTTTACAGTTTGCGATAACGACCCGCTTGTTTGTCTTTGCACTTTTTACTGGCACTTTTGTTTAAATATAATTTGTATACGTTGTGAAAGGTCTAACGGGTTGGGCTATTGGGGGGTTGAGTTTTCGGATGTTTCAGGGTATTGAAGGGTTGGTTGTCTTTGCTGTTAGGGTATATTTTACCATCAATTTATATGATCTGAATTTTTTTGCGGTTAACTCATTATGCCTCACGGCAGTGTTATTTAGGTTGAGAGAATAAATAAGTGTGTAATGTTTTTACTTGTACAAATTTTGTTCGCTAAATATAATGTGTGGACGCTGTGGAAAGCCTTTTTCTATCGGTTTTGGGAAATTTTCAGGGTTTGCCGGTCATTTTAAGACGTGAGTTGTTTTAAGTCAATGGATATATCAGATCGTTGGTTTGTATGAAATGTTTTTATATGATTTATAGTGATTAACACTAAGCCATGGTATTTGCAGTTTTGTTTAAATAGTGTGAAAAGTCATTGTCATACATTTGTAAATACTAATAATAATATAATGAAAACATCGTGAGGAAACCTGCATACCATAGCGATTTATAAAAAATCTATGGTATGTAAATCCGCCAACCCACACTAATCCAGCGTGGTGGACTATATGGCCTAATCACTCTCAATCGGACTGTCGATTGTAGAGAAGGCCCGTGCCCTGCAGTGGGACGTATATGGGCTGATACAGTAAATAAACTCAGGCCTTTTTCCCAGAAAGCGTAGGCAGAAGTGCCAGGACATTCACATTTCACGTTGAATGTTCCGTCCCACGATGACATAGGGGGCTAACCCATCGCCATATCGGGCACAAATTTCTGACTACGTGATGATAATGAACAAAAATATCGAATATCACTTTACCCGGGATTCGATCCCAACATCTCAGTTTTGTAGCCGAACCGTAGTAAATCCACTCCACCGAGGCAGTCTGACAAATGTATAATGGTAATTAGTAAAATCATTTTCTTCATCAACAGCCTAATGAGGCATTTTCGACGAACCGCCGTCATATATCAATACCCATTTCTCCACAATGGTTAATTGAAAGTTGCAGTGGCTTTTTGAGGCAGCATTCCGTAAGTGTATGTGTTATCGGAGTGGTTATCTGGCATCGTGTAATTACCATAAGAACAGGGTATTGTGGCCGAGACGCGTTGCTTCTGAGTATCGCCTACACCGAAACACTTATTCATGCACGCAACTATAATTTGTGTAACTAGCCATGCCTCTGACCTTATTCCGTAATTATTTAAACTCGGATTCTTGTGTATGACTGTTGTCAATTGTCGAGTGGTAGGGTATTGCTTTATTAATACGAGTTTGTCATTTGATATGATAATAGCTAGTTTATTATTTAAGTAATAAACAGCTTTTGTGTCCGATTTAGCGATAGGATCGCCGCTTCCCACATCTTAGGATGGAACACATAAGGCGGAACGTGGGGGTTCTTTTTGAACCTCGACTACCCCTTCTAGGAAAAGACGTGATGATTATGTATGTCTAAACAGATTTTTTTAATGTAAGTAATTCTTAATTCTATATTCTCGAGTTCACGCTACGGATAGCCAAGTGCTGGGGGATTACTCTATAAAAACGATACGAACTTTGAATGTTCGGATTTTCGACGTCCGGAGTAAGATATAAGATTTCCACTTCTAAAAATCAATACTATTCTCTATTATACTTATGATTTTCTCCAAACTTAGTATATGGTTGCGACATATGATAGCGGAATCCAAAATTTTGTGGAGTATCTAGGTACATTAGTAAGGTTTTACTTACGGCATCCGAACATGTCATGAACCGAAAGTACGAATATGCAGGTGACAGATCACTTATCACAGATCATTATGGAAAGGGGAAGCATGTTCAGAAGTAGCCTTCCTGTGTAGAGAGACAGATGAATATCAGTTAAATAAGTATATCCATTTCAAATATTACAAAACCTTAGCCCCACGGCAGTCAGTTTAACTTTCAGATCGTCTAGTTACCATCTTCTTGTTATTTAAACGGCACAATTACATTCGTGACTCGTTGTTTTTGTCGTAGGCCTGTCATTTTTCTGAATTTACAAGATAATAACTTTGGAAACAACCGTAATTTTAAGTACAGTCATTTTTGAGTAACAACCGCGGTAAATATTCCATAAGTGACGCCGCTGTTGTTTATTTTTATGGAATGTTGTGGATTTATTTGTTTCTTTGCATTCTTTTAAATCTTTGGAATATTTATAGTTTCTTTATTTTACAGCTAATTTTGTGTTCTGATTATAATAATATTTATTTATTTAAATCACTATTGTACACAAACTTAACAACAACATAGCTAAACAGAAATAATAATAACAAAGAGTAGGGGAGACCGGGGCTAGTTGACTATAGGGGTAGGTTGACTAACTATCAAAAACTCGTCCGAGACAATAGCCTTGAGCTAATTAGTGAAACACAAGAGTCCGTCTTATCCCCCCGCACATTCATCGGGAACGCGGCGTCGCGCACACACGTCGTTTGAGAGAAGGAACGTAATATTGAAAAACAACACACGTAAGTAATTATTTCTGATGTAATATTATTTGTAATAATGCCTATTTATTCATGGTTATTGATTGTCAAAGCATTCACAAACGAATGTTCGATTCATGTTCTTTCTTTTACGTATTATTCTATTTGATTTTGTCGCAGTTTTGAGGTTATGGCATGTACTTAAAAGTTAAAAAGTGGTTCGGGGCTAGTAGACTAATGTATAACGGGGTTGGTTGACCACTTGGTTAACCAGCTGCATTATATTATGGGTATTCCACATATGAAATGAAGTCAGTATTTTTGAAAATTTATCCAAAAATAATTGTTTCAGGACCGTGCGAACATACAAAAGAAAGACTAATAGAGGGAATACATCCAAAGATGTAATATTTACACGGACACACCAGAAAAAAAAATCTTATGCAACTTAAAGCAAAACAACAATCTAATAAGACGCTGACCAAGAAAGCAAAGAAGCTAAAGATAACAGAGCGGAAAATCTACAGGAACTCAAAAGGGCGGAAAGGCTAAAGGAAGAAAAACTCTTCGTAAGTCTAATAAGAATAAAAGTAACGACGATGAAAGTATTTTTGAAGAAAAATGGGTTCAATGCACTGCGTGCAAGTTGTGGGCACATAAAAAATGTGTAAATGGGAACATGTTGTTCTATGAATGCAAAAATTGCACCTCCGATTTAGAAGACTGATTGGATAGTATGTTCTCAAAATAATTTATTTTATTTATAAAATAATGTACTTATAACATATATACGAACATCTATAAATAAATAAATAATAAATAACACCCAACAGTCACATACATAGTCCTGACGCCACACTAAGATCGAGTCTTGTGGTGTGGGTATCAGGAACTATGAGAGACTTTTCGGTCTCACAATCACCCAGATCCTTACGTCAACGTACTTACGTCAACTGTTACCAAATGATAAATATAATTTCATTAGTTAGATTTGATAATTTGTTACCAAATGGTTAAAGGTTATAAGAAATTATTTCGTTTTGTTTTGAATATGTACTTAATAGAAAGAAAAAAAGAAAGAAACTTTATTTCTTTTTAGGTACTCAAATTACCTAATGTTTAAATGTTTGATTGTTTATTCTTATAACTTGAATTTTATTGTGTTTAATTGACATATTTTAATAAAAAAAGAGTAATACATTTTTGTGTCTTTTATCTCATATTCTCGTAGATTTTGCCCTTACAACTTCATAGGTCAAGTTACCCCAGGTGAATAGTCAACCTACCCCGAGCATGGGGTAGGTTGACCAGTTTTTCCTATTGTACAAAAACTGGCCTGTACTCGACATCATAACGAATAACATGCTTTTTGCCACTTTCTTGCAAAGCTTAATAGTGAAGCTATTAACTGAACCCATTTTTAAATTAATATACTCTAAAGAAATAGAAATAGAAACCTTTAAGCTGAAACCTGGTCAACCAACCCCGGTCTCCCCTACAAATGGCGGTCTTATCGCTCAACAGCAATATCTTACAGACAACCATGGGATGGATTTAAATGAAGGAAAGGGAGAGAGGGCAGTGTAACAAATAAAGAATTACTTAAAGCTAAATAATACTAATATTGTTTGGACTTTTTTATATTGCAATGAATGGCGAGACGAGAACGCATGCCATTAGCATAAACAGTAGTAAAACCAAACAACACCTTGAATTACAAAGCAATACTTGGCATGCCACTGCGCTCGCTACCCCGATACATAAGATGTTAAGTCTCAATATGTCCAGTAGTGAATCTGGCTACATTATCCTTAAAACTGAAACACAACAGTGAATTTACACTGCTGTTTGGCGGGAGTAATAAAGATTGCGGTGATACCTACCCAGGCGGCTTCTAACATATGAGAGACCTACCACCATTAATTAAAGTTTCAACCTACCAGTGAATATATATGATCAGGATTGTCAACGCAAATAATTAATAAGAATGTCTCTCTCTATAGGCTCATTCCCATCACATATGCGGAAAGAATTCCACTGATTAAACTGCCAATGTACATAAGAAGTACGATATACACGAGAGCTTAAATACGTAGGCAATTTCACAATAAGATTTATTCAAAAATATAATAAACATCATGCATGTATATTAGATCTTAAATCATAATCTCATAACATTATAGCAGCTAGAATCACAATATAAATTAATTCATACATTGTCGACGCCTTCCTACATCCCACGGTATTTCTTTCAGTTCTCCTTTGATTGTAGAGCGTCTTAAAGCGGTTTTAATGCGAGTAATTCAGGAGTACATACTTTGATCTGAAATAGACGCTTCTGGATCCCACAAAATGTGTTTTGATGCAGGGATCGAACTCACTGCCTCTTGTTCCACAGCCAACGTCTAATAGAGCCACGGAAGCTAAGTATAATACTAGAATAAAAATATGAAAAATTTGCGAATTTTATCGTGGATTGAAGGGTAAGTAATTAATAAATAATTGTAACAATTATTGAGCGGATGACTAATACCCGTGCTAATACCGTAGTACGCCACATGACCACGACAGCTTTAAAGTAATCGACGTTTATTTGTCTCGGTGCGGGGATCGAATCCCTGATCTTTCGTTTCACAGCAGGTGCCAACCAAGCGTGCCACGGGGACTGGCAAGTAAATCATCATGGTAATAATTACGGTGTCGATAAAAAAAAATCGCTTTCTTACAGCCCACGTAGTATTTCTTTCAAGGCGTTGATTGTGGAGCATGTTGATGTGAATGCGAGTAATTCACGAGTGGTTGTGATGGCGTGGGCTTTGCTTACTTAGCATCTATTTGCCTGTATGGGTGGTGACCAGCGATCACACTAGCCTTGCGAGATGTTGTGACATTCCATAAACATCAAATAACAAAAATAATGGGGATACCTTACAAATAGTGAACAACTGGTGGGCTTATCGCTAAGAGCGATCTTTTCCAGACAACCATGTAGTATGAGTAGGATATTAGAGAAAATTTAAAAGGTGGATTCCTTAGATGTCTTATGGTGGAATTAGGAGTTTACGCCTACATGTACACAACTCAACGACATCCGCTTTATGTTATCGGGGGGTCATAAATATTTTCTTTCTATTTATGTGTTAACATAATTAAATTACGACCTACATCCCCAGCTACTGGGAGACCACTGCTAAGTATTGGCTTCTTCGAGTATTTTCAAGGCTCTAAGGGTCATATAGTTGTGAATCCAGTCAGTTTGATTTGA
Source organism: Hyles euphorbiae (assembly GCA_023078785.2). Taxonomy (NCBI): domain Eukaryota; kingdom Metazoa; phylum Arthropoda; class Insecta; order Lepidoptera; family Sphingidae; genus Hyles; species Hyles euphorbiae. The sequence continues at coordinate 4,000,921 of CM041039.1, read as the reverse complement.
GTCGTGCCATCTATTCGAATTGGAAAGACTAGCAAATATTAGCATTCCTGAATTATCCCATGAGAGCACTATATTTTTTCAGGATAAAAAGTACCTAGCTTATGTGTTAATCCAGAGTGTCAGCTATACCAAATTTAATCAAAATCGGTCTAGCAGTTTTTGCGCGAAATAATAACACGCGCCCATACATACTAACAAATTTTCACAATTATAATATTAATACTTTAATTTACATATCTTAGTCATTGTCAATACAGCACATATACACTTTAAGCATAAGTTTTTCGTTTATTTAAATTACAATAAGCTCTCCAAACCTGTTTTACGGTAAATAGAATTACGGCGTATAGGAGAATGGATTAATATCACCAACTATGTTTGGTGTAAAGAAAACTTTGAAGTATTCAATTATACGCTGGTCACTATGGTATTATTTATTTTTCATTTACAGTGAGAAAGAAGATCAAGAATTTTGTGCTTTAAATGAAAAGATAATGGGACGGTGTTGTAAAAAATTCTCAAACATAAACTAACGCCTCACAATCTGCATACCCTATCTCGGGAGCAACAAAATGATTTCCCAATACCAATCAAATATGAAATAGTAATTGAAAAGATAATAAATAACATTCATTGAATGTAACATCAAAGAAATTAGAGTCGCACGTTGCTTGTAAATTACTTGAGCGCCATAAATCATGTTGCGGAATAGGCATTCGATTGATATCGGCAAAGGTTACGCGTTCGGAGGTGGTGTCAAATGCTGGATTTATGTGTTTTGCTCAATCGCGAGTGGGATGTGACTGTAATCGCTGGTTCTGATAGTTCTAGAAGCTTTTCAGTTGTGTTTAACTTGTTATGACTGTTTTACGATCATACGAAGAATCATGTGGGAACGTGGGAAGATTATTTCAATTTATGAAGTCAATTTACAGCTTAATGTAGCCACTTCAACCTTAAGTTACCTTGCCTTGGCTACTGTTGAATTTTTCCTTAAATTTCATTATGTTTGAGATAACATTTTGCTATACTGAGAAGACAGTGATTTCGTAGTTTGGTTGAGAACTTGTGATATGTTAGCACTCCAAATTAAAATTATCTTAATAAATAAATACATCCAACAATCACAATCATAGTACTAACTAAGATTTAGTCTTATGTCGTGGGTACATCAGAAACTATGGCAGACTTTTCGGTCTTAGAAACACCCAGACCCGAAAAAAAAGTACCAGTGGATCACACTAACATTTGTTTCGGTGTGGGGATCGAACCCACCGCCTTTCGTTTCACAGAAGTTGTCTAACCAACTGCGCTACGAAGGCTATCGAGTATTTAGTCCCTCAGTTAAATACTGTATTAGTGGGTATTAGTAGAGCTCTATATGTCCTTATTAAAAAAAAATGAACTTCACAAAAATGCCTTAAAAATCAGACAAAAAGTAGTAAACAAGATAACGTAAACACAGACGTGACTTAATGTTGACAAATCAGAAATGCTGTTGATGTTACCGTTTCAGCGTGGGCGATGAATGATGCTCACAAAGTCACAACCCACCTCGGGTTAATTGATTGCGATGGAAGTGCAAGAAATATGGCCGCGCCGGGACCTTATGAAACACGACAACTTGCACTTTATTAATGGTTAGATGTTGGGACATGCTAAACTCCGGTTTGATTCTGTTTTACTTGAATTCGGTGTTTTATTATGACTGTTATGTGTCATTTACCCTTACGTAATTCTTTTCTGAAATCTATTGTATGTATTTTCACTTTGTATTTTCCACAACTATGCTGGCCTGGCCGAAACCCAATGTACAAAGAATTTATATACACCAAAACTAAATTCAACAATTAATGAGTTGTTTACTTCAACTTACCCCATTCCTAATTTCTCTCCTTTAAAAGTACCTGCAAATTGAGACATTCGAATTTCATTATTTTAATCTGTTAAAATTGACGTCGATGCTGTAAAATCCATCAGATTTATAAGTGCATTTAGTGTTCTATCATTCAAAATAGCAATAAAATCAATTAGTTGCGTGTAACAAACATTTTATTACACACGAAGGGTTCAATGTCGATTGCCCTGGCGCCATGGCATGGTGTATCATCAGTTGGCTATGACTGATGGGTTTTTAAAAGCCATTTGACTCGCTTTTAGAACAATTTTCTCTTATTTTTAAGGCGATAGTCGGACAATAAATCCATAAACAACGTAACTGCATGGAGATTGCAACGACAACGCATTTAGTAGAAATGTCTGAAAATTTTCATTGATATCAATAACCGGACGAAATGATAACGCAAAACTCACATCTCATTTTACTGGTGGTAGGTCTCTCAGAGGCCGTCTTGGTAGGTATAACCGCAATGTCTATTTGTCCTGCCAAACGGCAGTGTAAATGCACTGCTGAGTTCCGGATTGCAGGATATTGTAGCCAGAGTAATTACTGGACATATTGAGACTTAACATCTTACATCTCAGGATGGCGAGCACAGTCGAATGCCAAGAATTGCTATGTAATTCATGGTGTTTGGTTTTGCTACTGTCGTTGAGCGGTCATATCGCATACTATCAGGCAAATGGCATTCCAAGCAATAAAAAAAAAGTAGATCTAAATCACTGTATCGTTTACATTATATCAATAAGTGTCGTATCTGAACCCGTAAAGGCGGAGACAAAGGTGCTATAAATACCACTAACAATTTGTTGAGCTCAAAATCAGCCTTTCACATAATGCGCATACATTCTAATGACACCGGAATCCTATGAAATATTCCAATACCGAAAAGTTTTACAAAGTGGATTGTTCGACCTGTAAACCGAATCAAGGAATTCACATATGACAGCCTATACGTGCTGCCACTAGAGTAAAAAGACAAGAAACGTATACCTAGTCAATAATGCAAATTATTTAACCTTAATGCAATTACTTCTAGAAAATTCAAATTTCTAAATTGTCCGATCTATCACCTTTAGCCTGTTCTCTTGGGATGGTTATTGTAAATATTATCCGGTTATGGTATAATATGGTTATTGGGGCGACAATTTCTTGCCGAGCCGAAATTGGCCGATGCTATCACCAACACGACGTGACACTGTTGGCGTAAACATCCCGTTCTACTTGAAACTATCGCTTTTGATTTCACTTCGAGTTGCTTTCGAGAATTATTCATCATAATTTACAGGCACGGGAAGCCTAGGAAATTTCTCAAGATGCCTATCAATATCAGCCCATATGCGTCCCACTGCAGGGCACGGGCCTCCTCTACAATCGAAAGTACGACTGAGACTGGTTAGGCCATATAGTCCACCACGCTGGAAAATATGCATATATTAAAATGCCTATACAACTCGTGGATCTTCGTGAATTTATTTAACTACCAGTTTGCAACTGTTTGCAATTAATTGCAAATTATTTTAAGATATTTTTTGTAAAGTAAGGAATTTATCGGCTTATAGGTTTGTGACAGACAGGCTTGTGTGCTAGCGAAGCCGCTACTAAAATTTAATAAATAATAAATACTTTTCTGAATGTTAACTCGTAGAAATATTAATCTATAAAAATGATTGCCAGTGTAATTAAAATTATACATGCTTTTATAAATTGAAGTTCGGAATTTATATTAAAGACGCCGTCTCATCATTTCGCGTGATAATTAATTATCCCCAGCGAAACAAGGTATAATTTACTTGTCCAATTAATTAGTACTGCCTACCTTTTGCGCAAATCGTCACTAGCCCGGAAAGCTGTCTAATAATTCCGCAACGTCATTCTCATTATCATCTCAAAACATCAAATTAATTCAACGATAACTACTACACCCTATGCGGTTCTATTTAATGAGCAATAAAGGGTACGTCCATTATCTTTTAGACATAGTTATCCTGTTTTTAATATTCGTTGCAATTAAGAACAAGCATGATATGAGTACCTAATAAGTTTCAATTAATTTTTAATCACATTTACTTTAAAGTGGCATCTATCGGCAGGTGGTAGAATTATATTTTGCGATAAAGTTTCGAATAGCATTAGTAAGTGTTATTAGTGGACTTCGCACGATCCGTGGGGTTAACGAGACGACAGCAGAGGGAACTTTCGTCAATGTCGTAAACTGAGTAAAACCGTAGTGTTTGTGCTTAACTGTCGTGATCATCGTGAGCCATTTTCGTATGGATAGTAACATGATCTCGTTATTTGTATTATTTGACGCTAAGTACTAAGTAGATATAAGTGGCTGCTTAATGTTCGGCAAAGTTCATCGGGTATATCGTGAGACGGTTTCGTGAGCTCCTAAACGGCAGAGAAGGGTTAAGTGAAACGGTTTTCATGTCAAAAGGCTATTTTAATACGCATATTTTATTAGATAATGGTTTGTCCTTAGGTAAATTGTATAAATTGTCGTTTCGTTTGGAGTGGTTGATCTTTAGAATAATTAAAGTGTGAAACTGGCATTATAAATCAATGACTTTATTATTTTATAATATGCTCTTTTTCAGTCATATCCCGGGACTGAAGACGCTTTCGAAATGAAATGACATGTAAAAATAAGAAATTAATCGTCAAAGCGTTCGATCACTGCCTGCCTGGATGTTGGCTTGGCGTGAAGATATTATTGTGTGAAGCTGTGAGCATATCATAAGTAGAGGAATATGATCATTGCTGATTACTATCTTGACTTCGTGACTTGCCTAGGTGATGTTAAAAGCAGAAATTATCTCTTAACTTTGTCGTTATTATTCTGACGTGAGACTGAAACACTGTTTGTTACTATTACAAACTTTATGATCTTAATGTGTGTAAAAACTTATTAAAATCATAATATATATTTTAAAATTATTCTTGTCGTAAATATAGATAATAGTAGCGAACATTGCGATTAATTACAACATTAATCGATCTTTCGCACGATAATAAATATTTGTCATATTTTATAGTCAATTACCATTACCTGGGAACTTTGCTATGTTTACCGAACACCCGATTAATACAATTAACAGCAATAAATATAAATAAGTCGGTTAAAACATCAAATAGCCGCGTGAATTGTTCGGCGGACATTCACAAATTACGTAGATGAGTAAAAAATTGTTGTAAAACGAAATTCGCAATATTTACTGCGAATGGGTGGCTAGCACGAAATTGTGGAATCTTACACGTAAGAATAACAGCTTATGCATGACATAGCACCTCATTTCACTGATTATCCATCATCAATGTACGGTGCGTGTGAGGAAACAACTCGTAAATAATATTAAGGCGGTCGATATACGATCGATAAAAACGATGAATGCGTAATGCGCGTCAGTTATACCTCCAATATGTTTATAGTGACAGGTGATGTTCAATTTGCTTCTGGGCATGCGCATTATCTCATATCTTTACGTGTGTATTTGGCAATCCTTGATAATAATCTAAAAGGCCGTATTATTTAATTGACTAAGTTATGTTGTTAAGTAATCTTAGAGATGAACATATGTTTAAGTAATTAAAAGGTCAGAACCTGCATGCTTTATAATTGCAAAATATAAATTGCAGTTTATTTGAAAATGAAATTTAAACGTTCCTAGTTTTAAATCGCTATACTTCATCTAAAGGTTTTGTTCATAATTATTTTAATTGGATTTATATAAAATTATACGCAAATAAACCACGCAACTCAACTTAAATCACACTCAACAGCGTTAAAACCTGTAAATGGTACCATAAATGTTTTAAACCGTGCTACCTGATTGTCTGCTGTCAATTACGAGTACAAGAGCGAAGCTATCGTCCTGCCGCGTTGACTGACAAGCTTGTTTGACCGTTCGGCTGGATGGCGTAAGAAAGGCCTAATTACGTGCACTCGCGCAGGAATTCAATGCAATTCATATTAATTATACAAAGCGAGGCACTAATCAGATTCATTAGTTAATCGAGCTACGTGGATTGCTTCAGTTATAAAGATGGCGATTGAGGCGGAGATGACGACAATTAATTTTGTGCTGATTGCTCGTTGATGGTTGGTTGTGTGGGTGTTTTATTATTAGTAGTTTTAGAAATATAATTGCTAACTCAATTGAGGGTGAAATGAGAGTATTCTAGTATCCGTTCTTTTTGCCACGCATGTGCAATCTCTAGAATTAACTCCTTGCTTGGGTGTTTTCCGAGTGCTATGAACTGGCCTTCTTCAAACGAGGCTCAAAGATAGTACTCTATTTAAGGAATTTGACGGCAGGCGGCCGCATAAGGTGGCGACTTTATTCTGCTGGACCCCTGGAACTGCGAAGGTCCATGAGAAGCAGTAGTCGCTTTGCATTAGTTGGACTGTTAGGTCGTCTAGCAATATTTTAGAGTATTCATAAGATTACTAAGATCAACCTGATGGTGATATATCCACTACTACATACGGGGAAAAATAAATAATAGTGGTGTATGGGCGTTTGGCTATTCTGCTTATAAAAAATATATGATGTATACAGTCTGCCATCTATGGTAGGCCGGCGTGTTGGATTTTGACCTAAACTTTCACAAGGGATTCTCGATTGTATAAGAGTACTCTGTTCAGGTGTAGGTGTGATGGGCTGATGTTACAATCTTCATTGGGTTGTAATTGTTAACTATTACATATATTAAGTTTTAGTGCCATGAATTCAGAAACTTTCTTAAAGAAATTCGACATTCAGGCGAAGTAAATGTTTGCAAATGAAAATTTGAATAAGTAGTTTCAGGATCCAACAATAAACAATGAACTCAAAGTCTCTGTTTACCAGATTGAAGTTGGCAACAAATTAATTATTTGGAAACTTGACGGACGTCCAAACAAAATTAGCACAATTAATTCCTATTGTTCGGCGATTTATTATTTATTGGCCATTTTGCTCTTGCTGTTTTCGTGTTTGTATTTTAGAGCAATTTTGCTTTATTCAATAGACTAATAATATAATTTATCACGTGTTGATTTGATCATGGTAATTTTATGCGATATTCAGAACTAATTAACTGTATAACATAAACTGCAGTTAACACAAAGTAATATAAATGCAAATTATTTTTCAATAGCATGATAACTTAGAGTATTTATAATATAGAGGGAGCGCTGTCATACATTTACATCTTGAAAAACGTAGATATTTTCTTGTTCGTAATATTGGTAGCGCTCCTATATTAGTGAAAATTGAATTAATTGTATAGCAATCAATTGCTATAAATTCCTTTGATAATCGAAATAACATTTAGCTGTTATTGTTTTAAAACGAGTTTGAGTGGAATAAAATAGGCCTAAATTATTTATTTTTCCAAGTAATTCGTGTATGTTGGACAACCTGTCAAATATCAGCCAATAAGAGAGCGGAAAAAGGTGGCCCGGCACCACCTTTTTTAACTACGTTTTTGAAGTACCAGCGCTCCCTCTATATTATAAATACTCTAAGCATGATAACTATAATTAATATAGTAAAGCATATATAAATCAAAACAATAATTTGTAATGATATCGAAACAAGAACACGTTAGGTGTTACTTTTAAGAGTATCAAGACAATTTAATTATTTTCTTTTTATTACTGATCAAATTATAAAATTAATAATAAACATTAAAGTAAGAAATAAGAAAGAAACACCAATCTTTTTAAAAAATTAAGAATGCTAAAATTCCAAATTTGTAATTACGTTCATAAACAATGCGATTACCAAAAAGGAAGCATCACAAAAAAAGGTTATTACACGTAGACAACATTAGCCCGTGTATCGATCGCGGGCACTAAATCATCCGGTTATGTTAATAATACGGCTTTAACCGGAAAATTACAGTTTAAATTGCCGACATGGCCAAAACGCGGTCTTAGTGCCGTCCTGAGTGTTTTTGATGCGATGTAAATTAGATATGAAGCATGTTTAATTCATAGCGAGCAATGGAGAGGTGTACCCGTCTAATTTAACGATCATAACGGTATAATGAGTGGTACTTGCTTCTTCACGCCTCCTTTATTGGTAACAGGGTGTGGGGTATACGGTATAGATAATACGGTGTGCGAGAGTGGTAATTGTTCAGCCGATATGAATCAATATGTGTTCTAATTAATGATATGGAAAGATTTATGTACGCTATAGTTAGTTGTTTTAGCTATCGAGGTGTTACTGTATTTATTATTGAAGATAATTTTATGAAATTCATCAAATAAATGTGTAAATGTTTTCTATATGATTGAGTTAATGATGTTAGTGTAAAAACGAGTAGTTTATTTTCTTTATTAGACCACTCCATTCGGGACTCATTTCTGTTCATGAAGTAAGTTTAAGGAAACCTCACTCTCAATTCATTTAAAGTCACCGAAAAGTGTAATATTTATCAGCGAGCAATGAATAAACTTTGTACGGATTCTCTGTTGATTCTAAGAAACATCCGTAATATTACTTAGTAAAGCAATATTTCTTATTCCGTTTAGTGATTTATATTTACTGATAGTCTTCCTTTTACATTTAATTATTTTATAATCCATATATCACAAAATCCATCCTCCAATTTTGGATATCAAAACAATAAATTAATTCTCCAAACTAAAAGCACAGCCGTATATCATTCACTAAGAGATATAGATAATATAAATGTTCCGATGGCTAATTTATAATATGAACCTATAATCACTTCAACGCGGCGTCGATACAACGATAAAGTTAATTAAAAAATAGATCCGAACTATATATATAGCCCACGCGAAGTCGTGTCGAACAATGATTTCTATGTATAGAGGCTAATTTGAAAAGGTTAAGCTTGTTATTTTGAAGCGTCGCGTCGAGAGAAAAACAGTTTTACGGCAGCGGTTGTTAATAGTGCAAAAAGTGTAGCGGCGACAACTTTAATCTTGGGTTTAAACTGGCTCAAATACGCTGAGTGGAGCGTATGGAATCCTAGGCGATGGGCGGTACAGAGCCACCTTGCACGAACTAAATTCTATACAATGAATGCGTGTGGGAATTGAGAATACTTAAGAATCTTACGTTATTTCTGTCCAATATTCTAAAGCAATGTTAATGCATAATTCGGCAACAGGGCATATGGTATTTGAAAGTAAGTGATAGAGTATTTACAACACTGGATCACAGGTTACCCGTCTCTGGGCTCTGTGGCATTCCTTGGGAGAGGCCTATGTCCAGCAGTGGACTGTAACCCGCTGATGATCATGACTATGATGATCATAAGTTCGCTAGCATCTTGTCAGGATGGACAGAGAAAGAGAAATGTATTAGATGATAAGACAAAATCATCAGCATCGGGAAAACATCAGGGCGTCTTGGTAGAGCAGATCCCCGTTCGCACTATAGCAGGAGGTACCTACGAGTACGATTTACTTCTACTTTTTTTTATCAACATTTATTTAAGGATTTTAGACGAGAATCGATGATAGCTCCACCATAGCATAATATTACATTGCGAGTAATTTTAACTAGACCTTAACTGGTAACTTATATAATTGGATAGTTGAGTCAGAAAGAGGTTTCGACAAAATACTCTGTACAATACCAAAATCCATAAGGTTTAAATCCAAAGATTTGATTAGAATATCTCTCTTAGATTTTATCCTGGGATATTACAACAATATGCGATGAACATCTTCAACTATAACTTTTGTACAATTAGGGCTGGGGTTTTTCCTCATAAGATGGTACTTTATCTTAACTCCTGATTGAACCAAAATATTATATATGTATATATATTCACCAGGAATCATCATATTTTCGTTTTGGATAAAGTACCATCTCATGAGGAACATAAATATTGAATTATTTTAATAATACAGAATTGAATTAATCATCATATTTTGGTTATAATTCAATATTATGCAATACATAAATACTAGCAGACTTGATACGATCTAGACATAGTTTCAATTCCTTTACTATCTAAATACAATATTTCAGCAAGGTATTGTCTCCTATCTAGTATCTGGTTGTTCGTCATTGTTAGTATTTGTAAATCTAAATACCCTTTCAAACAGAGACACGAAAGTCGTAAATTGTTTGTTATTAAGATGATCTATTTAGTTATCTCTGTCGTGATAGTTCGACAGGTGTTGGCAAATCTAAGCCACGTTCGGATTCACATTAAAATATAATCACGATCATTCTTAGTTTTATTTACTACTGAGACTATTATGAATGATATATTATATGATGAATATATCATTCATAATAGTAATTATGAATGATATACTATTGATGAAATAAAAGAAATTATGGCGAAAAAAGCTGCGGCGAAAGCTAAATTCAAGCGTCGTCCCTTGTCTCGTAACTGGGAAAAATATGTAGCTCTCCGCAATCTCAGCAACAAGATGTGTAGGAATGCTCAACGCCGTCACATTCATAGCTCCGTAGAAAATGGTGATCCAGCAAAAGTTTGGAAATTTCTTCGTTCAATGGGAGTTGGAAATTATCGTCCTGATTCTGGTTCTAGCAATTTAAATATTAATTTAATAAACTCACACTTCACGGCCTCGCCCAATATCGATAGGGCCACTAAATATAAAACTATAAAATATCTTTCAAATATTCCAACCCCAGATTATTCTCAGTTCGTCTTAAGTCAATTCACTGATTGTGATGTTAAAAAGAGCATATTATCAATTTCCTCCAATGCAGTTGGTACTGACTGTATCAGTCGTAATATGTTACTACCAATCCTGGACGAAATCCTTCCTATCCTCTGTCATATTTTCAATTTCTCCGTTTCCAATTCCGTCTTCCCATCCTCTTGGAAGGATGCTGAAGTAATACCCCTCCCTAAACGTCATAATCCTACATCTTTCACCGACTATCGTCCTATCTCCATCCTTCCTTTCCTCTCTAAAGTGTTCGAAAATCTTATCCATAAACAGCTTTCTTTCTACCTATCCACTAATCATCTCCTTAATCCCTTTCAGTCGGGATTTCGCCCCGGGCATAGTACTACAACTGCTTTGGTACATATTACGGACGACATTAGAGCGGCTTTGGAGAATGGCAAGCTGACAGTTCTAGCTCTGCTGGACTTCAGCAATGCCTTCAACTCAGTTGATTTTGATATCTTGCTCAGCACTCTTTGCTCTATTAACATATCTCCAACGGTAATTGACTGGTTTCGTAGTTACCTGTTGGGGCGTCGGCAGCGTATACGTATTGAAGAAGCAGTTTCTTCGTGGTGCGATAATTCTGCTGGCGTTCCTCAGGGCGGCGTTTTATCTCCTTTGCTCTTCGCATTATTTATTAATTCTATCTCCAACGACCTTATTTCTTCCTACCATCTCTATGCTGACGACCTACAATTATATTACCAAGCACCAGCTGACAGGGTGACGGAGGCCATATCTGCAATCAACAAAGATCTCGCACGTATAAACGATTGGAGTAAGATGCATGGCTTGAAAGTCAACCCGGCAAAAACTCAAGTCATTGTTGTTGGCAGCTCCAGGATGGTTTCCAGGATTGATACCAATCTCATACCCACCGTGATATTTGATGGATGCATTATCCCTTATAGTGATAGAGTTAAGAACTTGGGTTTAATTTTGGACAAAACGTTATCCTGGGGTCCCCAACTGCAAGAACTCAGCCGCAAATTATTTGCAGCAGCGGGGTCTTTAAGAAGGCTACGGAACTTTTTGCCAATTTCCACGAAAGTTGCGCTTGTTCAGTCTCTTCTTTTTCCTCTCCTTGATTATGCTGATGCTAGCTATCTCGATCTCACCGAAGCCCAGTTTGAAAAACTTGAGCGACTTCAAAATTTTTGTATCCGGTTCATATTTGGACTTCGCAAATATGACCATGTGTCTGAATTTCGTAAAAAGCTCAAGTGGCTACCAATACGCCTTCGCCGAAATACTCGTATCCTATTTCTCTTATATACTATTCTTTTCCATTCCACTACTCCCCGTTACCTTAAAGAACGTTTTACTTTCCTCAGTAGCACACATGCAAGATCTCTTAGATCCTCAGAGAATTTGGTGTTAGCAATTCCCGAGCATAGCAGTACTTTCCTTAGCAAATCGTTTACCGTCCATGCTGCTCGCTTGTGGAATGAACTGCCATTGTCCATTAGATTAGCTAAATCCCTCCCCATCTTCAAAAGGCTCCTTAGAGCACATTATCTATCACTTTAAATTTATTATTACTTTCATGTTTCCCCTAAATCAGTATTTTATATTTTATTGTAGTTTATGTAGTATATTATACGATATTTTTATTTTATGTAGTCTATGTATGTTTAATGAAAATGTATATTTTAATTCCTCATATTTTGTACATATTACTTTCATTTATGATTAATATTCTCTTTCTTTTTTTACCTTTTTTGTGACCACCCTATTCTTTGTAGCTTTTTTTTTTTTTCTCTTCAGCCTAATCCATCTAATGGTTGTCTGGAAGAAATCGCGTTAAGCGATAAGACCGCCAATTGTCACCTTTATTTAACGTGTTGTCATATTTTTTCTTTTTATCTTATTACTGTATGTGGTGTTCAATAAAGAATTTATAAATAAATAAATAAATAAATATTATAATATGATTTATTTAAGACGTATTGGCTCATAGTGTTTCTAGAAACCACGTTCTTGGAAGTGGTTTAGCCACGCAGTTGTCAGTCATGACTCAGCATGAATGGGCAGGCTCGTCCGGGGCGGAACCACTGTCACACAGGAAATCGATATGAATCAACAGCTTTGTTGTCGTGTTTCGTTCGCTGAGTGAGGTTGCCGGGGCCTAATATGCCTGTCCTCTTCCTATCCTTAATCGTTCCCGCTCTCCTCCTGATTTTTTTACTGGCAACACATCCATTATTCAAGTGTTGTATATGTTCATGGATGGAGATCAATTACTATCAGGTGAACTGTTTGTTCTTTTGTCGGACTTATGCAATAAGAAATATTGATATTAACAAGTGCTATCTTGGACGATGGAGATTTGAAATGTTTTAGTAAGAGAAGATAAAAATATATTAAACCTTCGACGTCGTCATTGTTCGGAAGAAATTCAACAGAGTAAAACTGGTAATATTGTACGAGTCAGTGGGAGCGTTCTATCCAAGTTGATGTTTCAGACAATATTATTTTATTGCAACAAGCAACGGTTCTTTGGAACTACAAATGCATCACCTACAAATAGATCATTAAACACAAACAAAATGTATTTTCATTGACTCAGAATTAAAACAAATAGCACTAGATTCACAGTCAATTAATCAATGTCGTCACATCACAATCAATTGTTTTTAATCAAAATTATAAAAAGCGGAGTCTGAGCACACGCAGGCAACTGGCTTCCTATTGTTTCTCACGATACACCATCGCCTATTACAATCACGGTATCTCGACGATCTTAAGACGTGGGCTGAGAAAAATGGACGGTGTAACGAACTATTTAAATGTTGCAATGAGCGTTTTCCTCGTATTTGGGTTACTTACTGTGCGTAGTTGAGAGGAAGGCTGAATAAGAAGCAAATCATTTCAATTATATCTAACTATGTTCATACGTAACTTTATCAGAAAACATGCGTGTCGTCTATGATAATTTTGAAAGTGCATGAAGTTTAACCTCAGTCTAAGACTGGGTCAGTCTAGTTCACGAAGCAACAAGTTTGAAATGATATTTCGCTTAGAAATAGTTAACTCTTCGAACCGTGACATGTATCTATTTATCCTCAACTAAACTGGCAACAATATGTAGCTTTAAAGAAATATAAGTAAAGATAAAAGCTAGCATCCAATCCGGCCCTGTCTCCCTCCGCTGCGAGAGTAGGAATCTTAACCGTAATGCCAAAAATGCGGAGCCGTCCTCACTAATAAGAAACTAGCAGTAGACGCAACTAACAACTACTGATTTTATGGACTGTAATTGCACGATAAAATTGAATGATGCCTCGGCACGCGGGCGGGGAAGGTGTGATGTGGCTAATTGCGTATTCCAACGTACAAGTGGCCATAAGGAGCTCGCAAACCTCTCGGAAATTTGTGAAGACGTTAACATTTACGGCTGAATTACCAGACAATTGTCGTGACATAGTTGTTAGGTGTTTGTAAAACCTTGGTTAAAGTGAGGGCTGGTAAGGAATTGGATACTGCGCTGATAGGGCTCATAAACAACAGAGAGTTCGACTGAGGAGTCTTAGGCCATAGTTATATACCACTTACTAAAATGAAGCATTGTGTTGGAAGCCTAGACCAGAGCTCCTTTATAAAGTGTTACGTTATACGTGATAGTCAATTGACAATGCTCTGTAATAGTGAAAGATTAAGATACTCAGCTGTGAATAAATAGGTCAGAAAATTATTATTTACTAGTGGTCGCCTAGTGACCGAAATTCGACCAAATCAAGAAGAGAAAAAGTTTTTACCTATATGATGATGTTGTTATTCTGATAATTCGTGCACATTTAAATGTCCGTATCTCTCAAAATCGCTTATTTCCCCTGAAGTATATGCAATTACTAAAATCGTAAACTACAATAATTGCTTTGAACCAGCAATAGTAAATTATATTTTTTTTTGTACCTGAATGTTGTTATTGCAGATTGCTGCTACAGAACTTTCTTTATGCATATAATGAATGATAGCGCTCAGTATTTCACGTAGTATTCGTCAAATAAATCTTTTCTGTTTGATATTCAACAAAACCACAGTAAACAATTTTTTCTGATTGATATTCAACAAAACCACAGTAAACAATTTTTTCTGATTGACATTCAACTACATATGTCTATAATAAAGCAAAGAAACAATTTGACCAAAGAGTATGTATACGTGTACAAATACTTGTGTATGCGTGTGTCAAATGCATGCTGGTTTATTTATTGATTTAATGTACTTTTTATGCATTATTATTAAAATCTTGTTTTATATTACATTTAATATTAGGCTTAATATTAATATTATTGCCTCATTTAAAATTAATATTCTCTTTTAATATTAATATTATTACCTCATTAGGCAAATAAAACCTTTTTTTTATATGTCTATGTCAGAAGAACAAAAAGAAAAGTAACAATATGACACCAGAGTATGTATACTTGTATATGGATGTGTGCGTGAAATGCATGGCAGTGTGTGTAATGTTTTATTTTTTGATTTAATGTACTTTATAAGCATTATTATTGAAAAATATTAGCATTCTCCACTTCTCCTACACATAAACTATAAGTGTGCCAAATTTTATGCTCCTGCGTCCGCGCGATTTTCGTAAAAAGGGATCCAAAGTTTTTGCATCACGTATTAATATATAGATTATGAAATCATAGTACGGTAAAAATAAATGATTTGTATGGTGCAGACTTGGATGGTAAGTTGAATTCTGTAAAAGACTCATTACTTGGTATGAGTTCCACGAAATATCACAATCTGTTTAACATATGCCAGCTTATGGCGTATAAAATTCCAACTTGTTTAACATTATAGGGAGAGCCCAAGAATACTTACAACGCTGAAGGAAACGTGTCGATCATAGAGGATAATCTCATTGGCCTAAACACGATTACAAAGGCATTATTTCGCTTCGGTTTTCTGAGAAACAGTGGTACCGTTCCGCTCGAGCACACGTATTCGTTGTGTTGGAAATACATACAAAATGAATACAATTTCTCCGACATTAGATGATTTTGGAGTAGGAGTAAGTAAAATTTTGTTTAAAAGCTATTGTTAATTCATAAATATATTTCGACAATATAAATATAATAATCGTGGACCTCCATGAAAGCTGATTAATTAATATCTGTATCAGCCCATATACGTCCCACTGCAGGGCACGGGCCTACTCCACAATCGAGAGTACGATTGAGAGTGGTTAGGCCATATAGTCCACCACGCTGGCCTAGTGCGGGTTGGCGGACTTACATACCATAGAAATTCTTATAAATCGCTATGGTATGCAGGTTTCCTCACGATGTTTTCCTTCACCGTTTTAGTGCGTGGTGATTGACTATCAATACACACATGACTCCGAAAAGTCAGAGGTGTGCCCTGGGATTCGAACCCGCGACCACCGTGAACGTGTTGGTAGCCGCGTCTAGTCCGTATACCAACAGGCCACCACGCACTTCATGATTAATTCATGATTAATTAATATACTTGAACCTTTTCACTGACCATAATATGGCCAAAGCAAGACATTTAAGGACTCAAAAAGAATTAAAATAACAAGAATAATAAAGAAATTAACAGTTCGTTTCTTGAAATACTCTGTGACCACATTATCGTCGAAATTATTAGAAACATTCGAGTCAGTTTTAACGCTAACAGGAAGCCATCACGCCAACATTTTAAATTTTATTAAATAAACACAAAAAGTCAGTAATTACGACAATAAAGCATTGAGGAATCACGTATTCCTGATTTCAACGCTGCATATGGCGGGGCGGCCGATGCACGTTTAATTTAAGCATTTAATGAAGTAATTATATCAATTGTCGGCGCTATCAAATTTAATGGCTTATTCTTGGATGGTTACACGTCTGGTACCGGAAACTTATGGCGTCCATTTTAGCTGTACCAACAATGCACCCGTGGGATAAAATTCGTTTTTGTCGGCACCATTCTCGTAAGTATTGATGACAGGCCTGAGTTATTAGAACTGCTTTTTAGGTCGATTTTCTAGCGACAGTAATTACCCATGAGAGATGGATTTCTCAATTGAGGATTATGTGGAATTTTAAGTTTATGCTTTTCTAAAAGGTTGTGGTTTGCGTGGTGCATTAGGTGCAAATGGCTAATGTATTTATTTATTTGGTCTTCTATTAACTTATTGGCATAGCAAATGTTCAGCTTGGGACTATTTGTCGTTAAATATGTTGGTGATTACAAAATTTGGGCGAACGAGCTAATACAGTTTAAATTTAATAATTTGAGTATCATACCGACGTACTTAACCTGGGGTAGAAATTTTAGCATTGGAACGTGTATGAACTAACTTTTACATAGATAATATACGATACTTAACTAATATGATTGCAGTCATTAAAGTAACAACTATCTGAACACATACCTCTCGAACACAACTCGCGCAGCAAGACAGAGTATTTGATTATGATTTCAATTTACAATCGCGGCATTGTTGCATTGTCCGCAATCCGAACATTGCATTTCGGTAACCAGTAATTTGACACCGCTTGCAATTCAATGAGATTCGTTTCTATTCAATCCGTAACGGATTTATGTTCATTCAAATCAACCATTTCCTTATACCGTATAACAACATATACCGCGTCCCCTACAATCGGTCTTCGATCGAGTCTGTTCCGTGACCCGCAATGAAGTCATAAATTACACAACTGGAAATTGTTTCTCGAGGATAGCTCGCCTAATCGGCTGCGCCCTGAGGGACCGCAAAAAAGATTTACGAACATGGATACGAAGTGAAAGTCACCGTTTTCGATACAGATGTGATTGATCCAGCGGTTATGATGATAAAGTTAGCCGTTCCGCGGCGGCTAGTGACGGATGATCAGTATTATTTCCGAGTCTCGACTATCGTGAACGTAGATCTCTGTCACGGTATGACAAATGGTAGGAGCGATGGCCGTCGTCTGTACTTTTGTTTGAATAAATTAATATTTATTGTTTAGTTATGTGAGAAAATGGCTTACGGTTTCGTAAGGCCCAGATTTGTTGACAAATATTGTTGACTACTAGGGCGTACACTCAGAAAAGCTATCCTGTTAGAATAGTTTTTCGGTGCCACTGTTAAGAGACGTTCGAATTGTATTATGTTTTGGGACATAAATCATAAAAATTCATGTATAGAGTTTAGAGATATTTATATAAAGCACATATTATTTGACAGCTCATAAGTATTAGTCTTTTTGCCAGATCTTTCGCGGTCGATCTATGGAGGGAAAATATATGAACATTAGTGTTCATTGAACATACTTACTTGCGTTTAGACACGTAAAATCTATGTTTTGAAATGCATTTTCAAAGAGAGATATTTAAAATTTCCACGTTTCTTTACAGTCTAGTCTACAAACTAGACAATAGACTTCCATTAACTTATTTAAAAATATAATTAATTTGAGTCGTGAATAAATATTTGCACACTGACATATATCAGGTTACCGACGCTTTTTAGGTGATTTAGGATTCGGTTTCAAAGTTTGCCAAAAATTTGTACATTTCATATTTTAAGGCAAATACTTGCAGAGACCATTGCTTTATTACAAAGATCTGTGTTTTTTTTCCTAATTTAAATGAGAAAATAGCATCAAAGCAGCTTACGGTTCGTTGTTTCTCACTGCAATCATAGTTTCTCACCATCTTGTAAGGCAGGTTAACTATTTGTTTTACTGTAATTTTCATACTCATAATACTAAAATTCAAAATTATATAACAAAAAATCACTCTGTTATTGTAATAAAAAACACATAACGTGATTTGTCTTACTTGAAAATCGATTCTTACTGTTTTTGTATTCAACATATTGTGTCACTCAACCAATGCATTGTATAAAAACTAATAAAGTAAATATACCTAAACTAAGTTGATTATGCCCAAATACATTACATATTTCCATCCAAAAAAGATCAGCAATAGATATCGCGGGCTCATCACAACCATTATAATGATAGGCAAGCGGTGACCTTTGTTCAAAGTTAATTGAATTGTTGCAATAATTTATAATAATTACACTGTGTATGCATATATTTAGCGTTTATCTGATATGCATGTAATTACCATGCGCCCCCGTACACTCCTACGCGCTTTACATATCCCGTAATTACATACAAAATATTACTTTATACTTCGGGGACTTCGTTTTTTAAATTTCAAGACACGCGCAAAGGCAACATTGTCCATACAGCCACGGCTATAATCACCAGTGTCAAATTTCTATATTTTTTTATAATAAGCAAAGACAACCGTTTATTACAGCTTACGTGTTTAAAATAAACTTTTATGTTGTTAATCTGAATTTAATTTTTAGTTGAGAGGTTGTTTACTTTAGCCTTATTATGAAGTCGTTAAGTGCATATTAAACATACTATGTAAAATATTGCTGGAGTAAATGGCAAGGTGGACGGACGACCTGATGAATGTAGGACTTCCTGCAGAAAGTCATTGCAAGCAGGTCGTTTCTAATATGATGGTGTGGACAACCTTGGGCAAGGCCTATTAAAAAATATATCTTCCTGTAGCTATAATAATGTACGTATATGTCAACTATCCCCCTTTTTACGTGGAGATTTGAATATAAAGTAATTTGAGAGAAAAATGCAAAGAATATTCACTAAAAGTTTGTGACAGTTTATAGGCAGGGGGAATTATTTTCCACTATAGGAGTCTTTTGCTTGACTCTCAACTTGTGCTATATTATATGAAAATAAATGAAAATAAAACATTCAGTTAAATTCAATATCAGAAATTGCGGTTGATTTACTATGATTGAGTACAATCGCCGAATTTCGGAGTCTAAGGTCATGAGCACTCGAGCCATCAATAAGCTAAAGTGTCAGTGGGCGGAGCAAAGATAACAAAAAATTAAGTGTACATTAAACGCTTATGGAACGCGTATTATTGCCGGTTTATTTAAAATTGTTAAGGTGTATCCACACCATCCGGAATTATATTTTATATCGCATTTGAGAAAATATTCTCAAATATATCATTTTTTATTTATTTATGCCTTTAAGAATCGTTGCTATTGGTTATTACATAAAAAAAAAACGCTAAGGTGATATATTTTAATATTCTAAATTAACTTTATATGTTACCGGCAATTTATATAACTCAGGCATTCTGTACAATGCCTAGACAATGTATAGAATGCCTGAGGCGTCCATTTTAAGTATGAAATATTATAAAAATATTTTCTATTACATACTTTGCCTAGGTAATGGATACAATGCTTAGGCATTATATAGAATGCCGGATTATATAGATTGACATTGACATATATATAATTGTTTTGTTTGATATATTATAATCAGAACGATTTTTTTAAATACTGATAAAATTTTATAATACTAAGCGAGATTATTCAGAAACTCATCTACATAATAATTTATTTCATTCACTAATTCCATTTCAAGTTAATATAAAACTTCAGTCTACACTAACCAATTAAACTGACATCATGTACCTGTATCCAGAATGTGGCAGCACCGTAATATGGGCAACAAGGTTGTCAAAATTTCACACTACGCAACATTGTTGCATTTGATTACTCGGCGCGAGGTGCTCAAGGTTCGACCTCCCTGCAGCGAACACGGCTCATGAGGACAGGAGTACACTCGGATGTACGTTATGGGACTCTTTAATAAATATCTTTGTAATAAATCTCTCTTTTTGACCGTTGGAAGCTTCCTGCTGAATAAATGTATTTAAAAAGGATTACCATAGAGATTTGTTGAATGTGATGTGCAGAAATAATCAACAAACTGAGGTAATTCGTCTGATAATCTTGTAGACGTTTTTTGTTGCGATTAATGGCGAGAAGAGCATGCCGTTTGCATGATGGTACCTAAGCTATATTTGAAGAGGGCAAGTTCAGCAATGGACATCCTGGGGGCTTAAGATGAAACTGTTGAAATACTAGGCATAAAAATTATTGACTAGTAGTGTAACGCATTTGTGCATAGTACTTTGAAGTAAAATACACCAATGATGCGCCTTTAATACTCAAATGGATTAACAGTACATTCAATTAAAATTCCCTACATACAAACATAAATCACGCCAACTCAATATGATAAAGGAAATGAAAACAATACATCAATTATCTATTTTTACAGCAACAATGTGCGAGTGTTGGCAGCGATGTGCACCATGACACAAATACATACTCGCTGGGAATCGAAACGACGTCGTGTCATTACTTTGAATGAAGCATTCTTTCAAATGCTAACAAAGGTGCATGCAAATTTAATTGAATTATTTATTGCATGTGCCAATCGTAAGTCATTAAGCCTCAAACCTTATTAGGCCTGAATCACTATTATCGGTTCGCATTTTAAAGAGATACGTCCAATCACGTAGGTAATCTTGACACCAGTTGAGATTCTAGTCTTGTGTCGTGATTCAAGTGTTGTGTCTTTAGGGTTTATGATCATTCAAGCCCGGAAGAAATACCTGTGGAACACATAAATGTTTGTCTCAGAGTGGCTGTCGAACCCACAGGCTTTCATTACACAGGTAGGCGGCGTCTTACCAACCGAGCCATGACGGCTATAAATTGTAGATGCGTACAGATCAAGTATAATTAAAATAAAATGAAAATAATTTATTCAACCCATTAAAATGTTCAACATCATTTAGATTCAGCCATTTTTTTATCTATCACCCGGGAAGGAAAGCGGTTTCCACTAGGGAATGGCAAGAAACTCTAGGGTTGCTCTTGCTCAAAGCCAGTATATAATATAGCTAACTACTAAACTAAAATGTAATTACCGCATACTTTTGAATATTTATATAAAACACTAACCGCCTTATTTAGCTATCGAATGTTTTGTCTTATTCGCTCAAATTGGATTCAAAAGTCGTACGAAAGGGACAAATCATTCGCTAACTAAAATAGGTTTTAAAACTGTTTATGAATAAGGTCGTAACATCTTTATAGATTAAATTGAAATCGATTCCGATACATGTGATACCAGCTTTACTTGCCTCAATCTCACAAGTTTATTTGGTTGCATCATTTTGTTGCAGAATGATTTTCTACATTATTATATTGCCATTAGCGCCTGTCTAAAATACATATTTTCGAGAACAAAACTTCAGAAAGACTTTATTAAAAACACATACACCAAACACTAAATACCCCGTAAAATGTGAAATATATAGTTACTATTATCATCCTATCCTCTATGTCGCTGAGATTATTTATGCACTCTCAAAATACGGTGCGCACTGCCTCGGCGGCGTAGTTGTACTACGGTATCATTACAAAGCTGAGGGACCAGGTTCAAATCCCGGGTTAGGTAAAGTGATAGTGGATTTTTCTATTCATTATTAGCCCGGAGTCAGGATTTTTTGCCCGATATGGCGATAGGCTAACATCGTGGGATGGAATACACAAGGCGAAACGTGGGAGTACTGGATGGTTAACACTTTTGGGAAAAAGACGTGAGCTTAGATATGTAAAAAACGGTAAGAGAAGTACCTTTCGCCATATGAATATACCGATGATATTGACATAATATTTAATTTAAATCACATATTAATAATACAAACACCTAAAATGCCTGGCAGTTTTGTTAAAAATCGCAATTTGTTTGTATGTTTCAAGGCTTTTATCATCCTGAGACAAATATTTGTGCGATCCGTTGGTATTTGTTTCGTGTCTGGGTGTTTGCGAGACCGAAAAGTTTGCGCAGTTTCCGATTCCCACGACACAAGACTCGATCTTAGTTTGGGTCGGGACTATGTATGTGACTGTTGAGTGTATTTATTTATTTAAGTATTTCTAGAGCCTATCGTGGCATTACCTACTGACAACTAGGGGTAAGTCCGATATCATCTTATACCGGATGATATAACCATCTGCTCATGCTCGAACTTTGCAGTGGGACATGTGTCCTGATATAGAATTATCTGTAAGCCGCCGGCTCTGCGCGATTATCGCAGTTATAAAAGTATACTTCGGAAAATAATTTGCCAAGGTATCATTATAATTTATAGCTTCATTCGGATCGATCGCACCCGTGCATGCAGAATATTTTATACTTTGCATTAAAGGCCCGAGTTTATCAATATAATTTTAATACAGTGTTTAAATTGCGATAAATTATTGTGTGTTAACGAACGATTATTGTTTTGTTTTTATCGTCTTTTGTTTTAAAGTTCGGTAGTTGATGCCTATACACGTCACTTGTGTGTATGTGTGGTTCGTGTTTTATTACTTTTATTTAGTTTCCTAGTCTATAGCTTGTATAGATCGCCTAACCCCTTGTGGGGTACGAATGCGTGTTTGTCATGCTGTTACCAAAATATTTGAAACAGTTTTGCTCTTATTACATTTTCTATATTGGGCATGTACTCGTAAATATAATTAGATTACGAGTAGAAATGATTATTGCTTATACTCAGATATGTATTTATACATTCGCACGCCAAAAGACCGTAGACAATCTATATTACAGAAATTACTTTTGGGCAGCCTACCTGGAGGTCGAGAATTCGGCTGTGAATTTAAAGGCAACAGCTTGGATCTCCGTACCAAGACAAATATCTGTGTGATGTACAGGAATTTTCGTGTCTGGGATAGGTAGGAGAATCTCTCGGAGTTTTCAATATCCGGGGCACAAGTTCTTATTTCTTGCCGTAGGTAACAGAAACTCCGAGAAATTATATGTATAAAAATGTATGAGAATATATTTCCATTATATCCCTAACTAAAATCTTTATTTCTTGCCGTTGGTTCAGTACTATGTGTGTGGCTAAACGAGCATGCCGTTCGCCTGATGGTAAGCGATAAGACCGCTCATGAAAAATAGCAAAACCAAACAGCATTTTGAATTACAAAGCAATGCTTGGCATTCCCCTGCACTCGCCATCCTGAGACATAAGATGTTGAGTCTCAATATGTCCAGTAGTTACTCTAGCTACAATGTCCTTCAAACTGAAACAAACAAACTGACTGTTTGGTTAATCAATTTATTTCATATAAAAGTTGGGATATTATTTTACATTACATAAACTCAGTAAATTATAGTCAATTGAGCATATTAAATAAAATATTTCAACTGAAAAATATTGTAAGTCTGCATAACTTTTAAATGTCTCGATGTAACAAGAATAAAGTAAAATGTACTTTACGCGCGAACTGTGATTCTAACTAGGCAAGTTTACTGCGTCTTATTCGACTTGTAGACTAAGAATTAACTCGTAACATATTGTATTTAAAAACTAATAACAAGTTTTGTAGGAGAGGTAAAATTTGTATGCTTCGATTATTACGTCTCATGTTAATTTGAAGTAAATTTTGATATGGGGCAAACGACTAAATATTCACCTCATGGTAAGTGATCACCGCCGACCAGGAACTTCTGCAACACCATAGGGCATGGAGATGCGTTGCCGGCCTTTAAGGTGGGAATATGTTCTTTTTTGTAGGTCGTAAGATCAAGGCAATTGGTTCCAGAAATTAAAATGTTTTTACCTCACGTTTCATGTATAAATATCCCATTTTCTCTTTGTTCGAATAGAAATATTAAATACATAATATGTAAATATTTTTTGGTTTGTTTTCTGAACCACAACACTGGACCTGGGCCTATTTTTAGCGACCAACTAAATTCATCTCACGATAAAAAGCGTAGACCATATAAAATAATTAATTGAAAAAATTATGTGCATTGATTGGTGCAAATATTGGACGAGGGCTCTCTGCGCCAGAGGTTCGGGTTCGATACCTGCACGTATATTTGTATGTCTACAGATATTTATTAGGTTTGTGATGCGTGTGAATTTACTTTTCACTCACGACACGGGAATGTGTGGGAAAAATAAAATAATTACGTGCACATTATTTTTCAAGCCGACGACAGATCATAAAATTATCAACCATATAAAATGATATATCATCTGAACATTAAATCGCAAAATACTACTATCAAATTCTCTCATACATTCGGAAAATTGCTCTCACATTCGCAATATAAATTCCTCAGGCGCAATTTCTTAATATCGCCATTTGCAGTAATAGCCAATTTTTAAGCCATCATGTAAGCGAAAGTAGTTAGTTAATTAAAATGATATTAAGCGAAACCGGGCGCGAATTAGTGTCGCATGTAAATTGGCCGCGATGGTACCTTACAGGTAATTTCACTAATAACGCCTTCATGAAGTCATTTTTAAACTCGTTTCAAACGTTTGTGTACGTGGCGGTGCAGGCGGGGATACAAGTGTTAGGTTGTTGCTAAACTTTTTTTAATTTTACAAAATGTATTTTTATTCTGTTTTTCATTTTTACTTTCACTGACATGATAGAGAGACTGCAATGATGGCAAGTGAAATTCAATTCAAAATAGAATGTCAAAGCCGAATCCGAAATATGTTTCTCGTTTCGGGGTATAAATTAGACACAACGGCGGATATACTACAATCGTGATAAGTTATCGCTGTTTGGTTATCATGCCACCATGTTTATTTCGTAAACTAACCTTTTTTTCATACTTTAGGTTCGGTAAATACCTGATGGTAAGATCACTGTTGCTTATATACTCAACGCTTGGATCATAGATGTTTTGCCGGCCAAACAAATAGGCAGAGGAGCGGAAAGGATGGATGGGAAGAGTAAAGGGGTATTGGGCAATTAAATTAACTGTATCGGGTTCGAATCCCGGGTCGGGCAGTGAAATTGGACCTGTCTATTCATTATCAGCCTGCAGTCAGGAATTTGTGCCCAATATGGCGATAGGCTCGCCCCATCACATCGTGGTACGGAACGTACAAGGCGAAATGTGGAACCGGGTAGTAGATAAAAAAAAGACTGAATCTAAACGATGTTGAAAATTTAAATGGATTCAATAATTTTGTATTTTATTTTCATACCTTGCCTATCCTTCTGAGAATAAAGGTATTTTTTTTATAACCTTTCTGCTGTCGATAGCATCAATCACCCGCCCCCAAGGCTCGGAAGAGACATGTGACCCGCGCGTCAACGTGTTTCGTGTCTCGTGTAACCTTTCGCATATATTATTGTTACGGGTGTTATACAATTTAGAGTATAACGGTTTTCTCTCGTGGGTTCAGACAGTTTTGCTGGCCTAGTCGACGCTAGATTTAAAAAGGCTAAAATTTTAACCCGACATATTTTTATGCCACAGTATGACAGATTCTCACACAAATATTTCAAACTCCTCCTATTATTTACTTCATGATTAATTTCGTTGCGGCTTAAAGACAAGTTAGACATTCCCGGAGACTCGCCGAGCTTCAATGCTCGGTGTCATTAAAATGCGTGCTACTGTTGATCCTGGCTTACAGGAGATGCATTGGCGGGTATGAGGGCGGGACAAAAAATACTCTCACACAATGATCTGACAGTCTCCAAGGCGCAGTTGAAGTGCTGCCCACAAATATTTATTTCGGGACTGTGATTTCGAAAGACCGCAAAGTCTCTCGTTAGTTCTTGACGTTAGTTCCTACGACACAATACTCATAGATCATATTGTGGGGTCAAGACCATGTATGGGACTGTTGGGTGTATTTTTTTACCATGAGGTATCTACCAAAATAAAATAAATAAACCAATATATTATTTTATGAACGAACCGTTCTGCAATTGAACATACCCAGTGACGGGCATCAATCACCTGCCCTCGGCGCTTGTAGGAGACATGTGACACGACCGCGTGGTATCGTGTAGCCTTCCACACATTATTGTGGCGGTTTATTTTTTAATTTTTATGAGGTTAGTATAATGTTATAAATGCGTATTATAGATTTTGTTTTCTTTAACTGATGGTGTCTACAATGCGTATACATCCATACTGTAAGCACAGGTGAGATTTTTTTATTGCAGCGTGTCATTATCCTGATGGCTAGCGATATGACCACTCATGGACAGTAGCTTACAAAGTAGTACAAAGGTATGCTTGGAATATCACTGTGCTCGCCATCCTGAGACGATGTTAAGTCTCATTATGTCAAGTAGTACTCTGGCTACAATTTCCTTTAAACCGGAACATAACAGTACAGTTACACTGCTGTTTACACCCAGCCAGCCTCACCTACCACCAGAGACATGGAAATTATATATATTTTACACATTTTTTAATTTCAAAAAGAATGGATAGACTCTATTATAGATACTATGTTTTGTAAACAAAAGTTTATCATTGCCATCAATAAAATATTAACTTAATCTGTATGTAGAGAAAGTCCATTTCAGAATATAGGAATTCAACTAACCTTTTCATATCTTATTGAAAGCGGCCCGCATCCAACGACCTGCATCTCTTATCTACCGCCCATTTTATGTGTGGACGTCAATATAAATTCAATTAAAAAATAATTATTCTACATAATTAAGTTATTCTCATTAATTAATGAAAAACATTAACCTACTTTTTCCAGATTCCTATCGATAGAATGCACCTTGTGGCTTAATTGATTTGACTTTATAGTATTTTGTTATGTACTTTGACACACTCGTAGTATTAAGTATACAATCTATGAGCTCCGAAGTTTAATGTGTTTAAACTTAAAGTATTACTTTAATTTTTTGATAGAATTAATCCACTATTGTGGAAGAGTCGTCCTGTGTTACTTTATGAAAATAATAAATAAAATAAATAAATATACCCAACAATCACATACATAGTTCTGACCCCACATTAAGGTCAATCAAGCCTTAGTATAGGTATCAGAAACTAATAGAGATTTTTCGGACTCACAATATCTGCCCACCCCACCACTTAATGCTGTGATTATAATAATGTTTTGCTTCGTGGAAGTGAGTGAGAGAAGAAGAAGAGTGCAAGGTAATTGTCCATCCGAATATAATTATTTCGAAAATTCAGAGGTGTGCACTGGGATTCGAAACTGCCACCTCAACAGACCGCGTATTATTTACAAACACTACAACACAGCAATACAATTCAAGAAAATTATATTATAATCGTCAGTAACAACAAATGTGAGAATTACAAAACATAAATGCACATTAACAATAAACTTCCTCACTCAAGCAAAATTTATCACCGAAGGGTTGCCAGCCTTGCCGCAAGGAGCCGTATTAAAAAATGCAACTCAAACAATTGTTGTGGAAATCTTTCTACCTTAGAAAGAGATGGCACGAAGTGTCCTTTCTGAAGATCTATCAGGAGTGAGTGAGACGGCACTCGGTGCAATGTTCATTAAAGAGGGTCAGTATAGGCTTTGGGGGTGTAATTTCCCTCCCTGCCCTCCCGGGGCGATCTTGTGGTCGTCTTTTTAATTTGCTTTTGGATTTCAGGGGTGTACTGGGTTTTAGGGTTGTGCTTTGATTTTTTAAAGGATCATATTTCATGATTAAAAACTCTATTATTTATATTAATAAATTATATGGGTCCAGAAATTATGCAGCTATTATTCTTAGATAAGCTAATTTTGCATTAGGATCATTAATTATTATGCGAGAGAACTTTAATCCAATATTGTTATAAGACTGGTTTAATAAAATTCATTTAACTAATAGTTCTATGTAGTAAATGAAGCTTCTGTACACTGCAGGGGTATGTAATATATTTTGTAGAGATATCCCAATCCTCGTATGTAACGAGGCAGACATATTAAAACAGTAAAAATAATATGTCGGAAAAAATATTTTACCTCCAAACATTATCAAAAACTAATACAGAAATACAATCAAATACACAAATCTCAATCGTACTTTCGATTGTAGAGGAGGTCCGTGCCCTGCAGTGGGACGTATATGGGCTGATACAGTAATACAGAAATTTCTATCAGTTACATTACACAATGAACAAGATATTTTTCTAAAACACAAGGCATAGCAAACCCAAAGTATTTTTTTTTATTAAAAAGCGTATTTCACTCTTCCATCATCACCTATATCTCCACAAAACATAGCTGCAATACAAGAAACATTCAAATCTTTTGAAACGCCGTATCATTTTCTTTTCCGCAGTTTTCCCGCCAGCCCTGTGATCTGGAGACGGCATCGCCGGGAGGCGCGGCGTCTTATCAACGAATTAATTCTAGACTAACGAAGACCGGGGGCCGCCCCGCGATTAATACAACCACCCCAGAAACGTGCACTTAGGAACGTTTAGACATGGCGGGGGTGAATTAACTTCATTAAAGAAAAGAAATTAAAAAAGAACTGGAAGAGAAGTTTCAGTGGTGGTAGGTTTCTCATATGTGAGAGGGCGCCTGGGTACCACCGCAATGTATATTTCTCCCGCCAAACAGCAGTGCAAATGCACTAATGTGTTTCAGATTGATGGCTATTGTAGCCAGACCTTCCATCATCATCATGTGTGTATTGATAGTCAATCATCACGCACTTTAACGGTGGAAGAAAACATTATGAGAAGACCTGCACACCACAGCGATTTGTAAAGAATTTCTGTGGTATGCAAAGCCCACCAACCATAAGCCCGTGACTTGCATTGGGACGTATGTAGGCAAATACAACAGCATTTCGTAATTGCTTCTTATATTAGTTGGGCCAAAAGTTCGTCATATCTGAAAGTTCATTTAAATATATCCTGCATCGTAATTATAGTACCTCACTTTATATCTTCGGTTTAGATAAATTTATCTAAACTTACCTTATTCTAATATTAATGGTCCATAACAGATGTTTATTTACTTGTAATTACACTTGTAATTTTACTATTACAGTCGTTATTAAGATTACGTGTCTAATTTTATGTTGTAAAATCAAATGTCAAAGTTTATCCAATTACTTGCAATTGAATGTTATTAATAAAGTTAAACAAATACAATATTGAGAAAAGTACGCGTGTTTACTGTTATATAATTTTAAAAAATGCCATGTTGAACTGAATTGCCTTTTTTACATTTAAATTTTTAAAGGGCTCAATCGAATGGTAAGTGATTACGGGATGATATTATTTGCAAGTACAATCTTATTTAATGAAATTGTAACTAAATCATATTTAAGACATATTAAGGATTTTAATAATTCTTTGTAGTCATAATTAGGTTATGTCTATCTGATGAATTTATATAATGTAAAAAATAGGAGGCCCCTTTTTTATTTATTTTTATTTTCATTTCTATTTTTGTCTTTATTGTTAAAAAAATTGTAAGAGGATGAGCACAGGCTTCCATAGCACAGTAATTATTTACTAGTTTGGAGGCCTGGGTCTTATCTATTGGAAATGTAAACATTGTGATCAATAAAGATTATTATTATTATTATTGTTTATTTTCTATTTATTGAAAACTCGGTACGACACCGGTAACACATGAAACATACGGGCCTAAGCCAAGTATCATTTTTAGGTTCCTAACTATTTTATTTCATTTGTAGGAATTTCCTGACTATCCTACATGTATTCAGTATAACTGCTTTTTGTAAGGTTCTGTAAAGATATTTCGGAAGTTGTAAGGTTTTAAGCGATTCATGAAGCTGTAGTGGAATAACACCTGTTGTTGAGAGAACTATTGGGACTATGGTGACTTTATTAAGATGCCAGATTCGAGTTATCTCTTCTTTGAGGTCTATGTATTTTGATAGTTTTTCTGATATTGTGGTCTGAATATTGTGCGTATTTGGGATTGCAATATCAATGAGTAGGGCGGTTTTATTAACTTTATCAATCACAGTAATGTCTGGCCTATTGTAATGAGTGGTTCGGTCTGTGAGTATTGCTCTATCGAAGTAGAGTTTGTGGGTTTCATTTTCTAATATAACATCTGGTGTATATTTATAATAAGGATTGTCAGAGGTTAGGAGATTGTATTGAATGGCTAATTTTTGGTGAATTATGTGTGCTGTTTGGTCATGTCTGTGCTTATAATCGGTTTGTACTATGGATTTACAGGCTCCTGTTATGTGCTGTATAGTTTCAGATGCACTATTACAGCGGCGGCAAATGTCCGTGGGTAAGGTTCGGTTTTTTATTATATGTTTTTGATAATTGCGGGTTTCTATTACTTGATCCTGAATAGCTATCATGAACCCTTCCGTCTCTGGGAACAGTTCACCTTGAACGAGCCAGTCGTTCGACGCAGTTTTGTCGACGTTGGGTTGGCTTATGTCCTGCTGGTGTCTGCCATGCAGAGACTTCCGGGTCCAATCAGCTATTTTTACTGCCATGTCTATATGTGCTTCATTTGGTTGTGTATTAGTATCTTTCAAATTAAGAGGTGTGAGGCGATCATCGTTTTGGGACACCGCTAGATGGAGATTGGAGTTATTGGCTTTACTATGGAAATATGATCTCAAATTTTTTATTTGATTATTGTGGAGGTTCGTGAGATCAATAATCCCCCTACCTCCCTCCCTTCTTGGGAGTGTCTGACGTTGTATACAGGCTCGCGGGTGGTGTTTGCGGTGTTGGGTCATCAGAACGTTAATACTGCGCTGGAGCTTTTTTAAGTCTGTTTTGGACCAATTAAGAATACCAAAGGTATAAGTTAAAACGGGGACAGCGTATGTGTTTATTGCCTTACATGTATTTTTAGAATTAAGTTGTGATTTTAATATAGCATTTAATCTGTGTTTAAATTCTAGAATTAGTTTATTTTTTATCTCTTTATAATGGATCTGCCTCGATTGATTTAAACCTAAATATTTGTATGTTTCTTCGACCGTCAATGATTCTATAGTTTTTCCAGTTTCTAGTTGATAGTTAAGTTTATTATTATAATTTTCTTTGTCGTGTCTATACATTTCTTATATCCACACCCCAAGGTCCGAGCGGGTGGCATATTAAGACGAAGTTGGAAGTAAAAAAAGGCGAAAAAGAGTTTTATATTCTTTCTCGAATGGGAAGAAATAGGAAAACCTTTCTCATTTAGTCCACCAGTGCTGGCTGGGGTGTCGTCCCGGACAGACAGACAGCCAACTTTACCATCTTTATTATAATGTGGTTAAATAGTGTTAATTACCGTCCGCTGATTGGTGAAAGTTTTGTGACGTCATGTGTATGTTTACAAACAACATTTTATGTTTTGGTACTACGGAGGCTTTCTGTGAGTATGTTTTGATCAGCTGTTTGAGTCATTGTTTTCTTGTTGTTATGTCTTTAAGTTAATTAATACTAAAGAAGTTATGCTTTATTCCTTGTCGCAGACTTTTGAAGCTTAATTAGGCTTAGAATATCAGATAAAACCCAATAGAACTGAAAGTGCAAGTGTTTGCAATGATTGTAATTTATTATAAGGACATGTTACAGAGTGGTTTCTTAATACTGTCTGTTTCGGATTACAACTTATTTTTGAAGGTTTAATATAACAAAAATATGAATGATGTTTGACACATCTATGTTTTGGGTACTTCATGTTAGTTTTTTTGTTTACGTTTAAAGAAAGCACTTTCCATTTACCTTCCCTAAATTCCGTAGCTGTGAGCTATGAGGAGAGGTGTTTGATGCGTGATCTGGGAAAATTCGGTTTAAGTGAGTTTTCTTATTTCGCGAGTAACATTGTTTACGGGACGCATATTAAAATATACTTATCATGTGTCTACCTTTCTTGAATACAAATTTAAAAATATATATTTTTACGACAATCCTTTATTTCAACGAATAATACAAGTACCTAGCAATGAAAAGTAAAGTTAATATGTACAAATGATTAGTATTTGCGCGCAGTGTTTTGTTTGTTTTGTTGTTATTTTATTAGTGGAAACTTTACTTGGTTCTGTAAAACATTCGTCTGTTATCTACATATAACATTTTCTGTTTGTTTCCCGAATAATAATAAATAAATAAACAAGATATATGACTTACAAAGCAATGCTCGGCATTCCTCTGCGCTCGCTATTCTGAGACATAAGATGTTCTATGTGTTTCTTCTATTTTTAAGATATTTGTGTGTTAAGAAAACCCATGCCATGCAATTGAACTTACATGGGCTGATATAGATACCAATTCAGTTAAACAGTTTTCGAGATACTAGTGGCAATATTGTTATGTTTGGTCACAGTCTGTATGCGAGGATATGACATTAGATTTGCCGATGTTAAAATTGTAACTCTAGCATATTTTAATCTTCAATAGGTAGGTAGCATAGACACTAAGTATATCTATAGTTCACTGACCTTATTTAGACTTGAAGACGTCAAAGGGATCACCGCTTTCATACAAAGTCGACTCTGAACTCATGCTGCGCCTAAATGTCAATCTAGTTTTTTGAACAGAATGTATAATTCTTACTGCGGTTCTTACAGTTGTTAGCTTTAATAAATAAACACCCAAAAGTCACATAAACAGCCCTCACCCCACATTAAGATCAATTAAGTCTTGGGTTGTTGGCATCAGACACTACAAGAGACTTTTTAGTCTCACAAACACCCTGACCCGAGACAAATATCCGTGGACCTCACAAACATTTGCGGGAATTGAACCCGCGGCCTCTCATTTTACAGCCAGTGTCTAACCAACAGAGCCACGAAGGCTGTCAATATCTAATATACTGCTTCTAGACCATTCTACGTTCAAGTAAGTTAAAATTTAACATACAGACCCATTTCTCTACGCAAAATATTCGAAAAATAATAACCCGAAGTCAAACATGTTTACATGATACGCACAAAGCACTTGAAACAATAATCCGTCAGCAAACTCGGTAAGGGTCACATTCTCAACAAAAATGTACGGAACCTTCGTTATCCCTAAAATCCACACGGCGGAAAATTTCATTTCTATAGGTGGGTACCCGATACCCGCTGCAAATAACTCTGGACCGGGCTTAATATGCATTAAGGGTATTTCCGAATTTTCTCCAGTAAAAATGTATGAGAACAACCGACCGTGAAGTATAAGTGGATTATTTTGTGCGTCTCGCTTTTTTGTAGAGCGCCGTCCTTGTCCGCCAAATCCTGAGTGTTTTCGCGGTGTTGTGTGGAGTTGGCTCCTTGAATTATATGAAAATAGAATTATTATGTTGCAATTTTTTTTATATAGAAATTTTAAATTACGAATTAATTGCTGATTAAAACCTCGCGTCTTATTTGATTCAATCAAATTAAACTATTCAACTTTTTATCTTTTTTTCAACTATTCCATAAATACATAGTTTTATTCATATTGAATAAAACTTAATCCATTAACGTTATCATAATTACCATCGATTTAAAATTACACATTAATTTATATTCACAAATGGCATTTAAAAATCGATTCAATTCTATAAAATTCAAACTAGTGAATAAACACAATATTGAATTAGAAAGTGTGCCGACAAACAGATGCGACCGGCAAGGACGTGAATAATCCACATTATAGTAGCAATTAGAAGCCAATCGCGGCTTGTAATAATTAAATAAGCCCATAAAGCCGCGGCCATAAAGTTCGATGTTCCTTCATTTAAATGGCCGTTTAGCGTTTACGACACAACCATAACTTATATGTTTCATTACGTGAACGGTTTGTTGTGCGCTTAAGATTTACGCGTGATTAATTTAATTTTGATACCATTTTGTGTTACCTATATGGAAACTGTCACCCATTTAGTTTGGTTTTGATATAATATTGTGTCCCCGAAATTCGTCCAAATAAGTTAACATTTGGCATACTTGTTGCGCATCTGGAATTTTGACAAATTTTCTAGACATGTAGTGGGGTATGTAAGCAATGGTGAAGGAAAAAATCATTAGAACCACGAGTATACCACAAATCTTTATAAGGTAAAAGTGGTCCGTAAAGCCTGGAAATCTGAAATAAAATTGCGTATGGTTTGAGCCCTCATATTAAATTTTTGATTTGAGATGCGGCCCGCGATTATTAGAGCGCGATAATGTGTTGATTACGTGTAAATTAGGTGAAATTTTTAAATTTTAAATTTTCATTAAACTTATTCAGTCTTTTTCAAAATTTCTCTATTTGCTAGTTAAATCAAGGCAAGCGAAGCTACTATATTAAATTATATAATAATAATTTCGGAAGATCGCCATATGATTATGAATTATTGTGAAACCTAACAGCTTGGAAATGTGTTTTAAAAACGTAATCAAAAGCGGTACACTTGGTCGTTATATCTAATGGTTTAATAAAATTACCATATATAAATGATAATAATATATTTGTAACGTTTTCCTAAATGCCTACGCACTTATTAATGGCTATTAATGTGATAAAATATTATCTACATAACAGTTTTTCTGGCTGATTCTCAACTGATAACTATTTTACAGACTGTTAAAACTTAAGTTAAATTATAATTTCAAATACATTCATTGGTAAAATCGGTTTAAACCCAAGTAACATAGTTATATAGGTACTTTTGTTTCATATTCTAAAATAGGAAAGAGATATTTAAAAAAAAGTTTTTTTGACTATATTTCTCTGTTCATAAGCAATGAACATATTGATATGATTATATATTGATTCGTGTGAATTAATCTATTAAAATTATGCTAAATACATATATCAAATTGTTAGACTAATGTATATGCCATTTTTTTAATGTTTTCAAAGCTATTTTTATGTGAGATTAAATACAAAAAAAAAAGTTACAAATGTTGATGATGTTTATTTTAAAAAAAATAGTGAATGCGTTTTTCTACAATTCATAAGATTAACAGCTAATTCAATGTATAAAATGTATAATTCATTTGAAATTCCAATTTAAACAATTTATGTATATGGCGTATTAAATAAATAATTTAAAAATTAACTACATTTACATCATGAAATACAAAAGCGTATTCCACAGTTGGCGAACTTTCATATCTCCACCGGCGGAGACAAAGGCTGCGTGATGTAAGCATATTTTTCTGCTGCGAGAGTTCGTACCAAAATCAATACCTTCGCCGACAGAAAAATCACTCGCCACTCTTAAACTGGAATTTTATATTTTGTTACTTCACCATGTAAAGATTTAAAGATACGTGAAAAATTTTAATATCTTTTATAGTTTATTGGTGGTAGGTCTCTCATATAAGAGAGGCCGCCTGGGTAGGTACCACCGCAATATCTATTTCTCCCGCCAAACAGCAGTATAAATGCACTGTTGTTTTTCAGATTGTAGGAAATTATAGCCAGAGTAACTACTGGACATATGACACTTAACAACTTATGTCTCAGGATGGCGAACGCAGTGGAATGCCAAACATTGCTTTGTAATTATGGTGCGTTAGCTACTGTTTATGAGAGGTCGTATCGCTTACCATCAGACGAACGGTATGCTTGTCTCGCCATTCAAAGAAATATTAGGTGTACAAATAAGTTTTGAGGGTTTACAAAAGATGGCATAATTAGTACTATATCGCATCGGACTATCTTGAGACTTGCGTATTCATGTTAAAACGTAACCAGTTTCCTCTCATAGTACGTTGTATTTCGTAGAAGTGGAAACGACGCGCATTTTTGTGGCTCAAACTATGTCAACTATTGTGCCAACTAAACAACATTTGCGGGAAGCATTGCTTTTTTGCTTCAACTTGAAGAAAAGTGCAGCTGAAGAGCATCAACTGCTATGTGAAGCATATGGAGAGCATGCTCCATCAATAGAAACATGCGAGTATTGACTCCGGCGTTTTAATAGTGGTGATTTTGACATCAGCCATGAAGGGAGGCCAGTAAAGTTCGAAGACGCTGAGTTGGAAGCATTACTGGATCAAGATGCTGAAACTGGCTGAAAACTTGGGAGTAACTCAACAAACAATTTCTATTGATGCAATTGAGTCGAACGTTAAAGCTTTAACGCCTCCAATATGCCAAAAGACATGACAATGTGATCTTCCGGCAAGACAACGCTCGGCCATATGTTGCTAAAGTTGTCAAGGAAACTTTGGAGGCGCTGAACTGGGATGTCCTACCTTTCCCGCTGTATTCACCAGACATTGCTCCATCGGACTACCACTTGTTTCGGTCAATTCCTCATGCGCTGTCTGAGCAACACTTCACTTTTTACGAAGGTGTGAAAAATTGGCTCGATTTTTGGATCTCCTCAAAAGATGAGAAATTTTTAAAATGCGGTATCCGTATGCTGCTTGAAATATGGACAAAGGTAATAGAAAGCGACGGGCAATATTTTGAATGACATACATTATACCAGTTTTTCTCAATAACAATTCAAAATTAAGAAAAAATCCCTTAAAACTTATTTGTACACCTAATAAATAGAAATAGTATCTAGTTTTCGGGTTCAATCTGGGATAGGTATCTACCAGGCTGAAATAATTTTGTTTACCGCCGATAAGTCTTCTTTTGTCTGCGAATAATCTATGGAGATTGCGGTGGATTTACCGCCAATTGCGCGATGTATTGAAGACACTTTGTGGAACCGTTATAAAACTATATGTTGAGTAACTCTATGTTATAGTATTTTAGTATTATTTTCTCATGCCAAGATTTACTTGTTTCCAGACTTTGGGGATAGTATAGGCAAGACTATAGTTTGAATAGCATGATAAGTTTGTTTCCTGAAGGAAAATGGATAGTTGGACCACTTGTACTCTGGAACTTTGCCTAGGAAATTTATTACATACACATAAACTCACACTTTTTTCTCAGAAGGGGTTGGTAGTGGTTCTGCCAGGACTCCTATGTTTTGCCTTGTGTGTTCCGTCCCACAAAGTGATAGGAGGGCGAGCATATTGTCGTATCAGGCACAAATTCCTGTCCCCTAGATACTTAAAGAAACGAAATAAATACATTATTTATAGACAGTAGCATTGTCCATTGTTTCAATACCCCAAAAAGACTATACATGAACGATCTCATAAAATGTTATAAAAATTCGAATGAAAATTAAAATTGCCAGACGCGCACATTCGAGTTTTTGTTCACATTTCATAGAGTTTCCAATATCGGTAGAAAGGTCTCAGGCAGCCGTCGCGTGCTTCTAAATGAAATTTAAATGGAATAACGGACAAAACGACCGGCGGAACTATCCGAATATGCTTTTGTACTCACTGTAGGTGCGAGATACCGAAAAAGTCAAGAGTTTGATCACCTTCGTAATTTTATTAAGTTTTTTTCTGAAATCCGGAAAGTACCCCTTGCGTGGTTATTGTTTAGCGCTTAGTTAACAATTTGGAATTGCATGTGCATTGAGTAAAACATAATTTCTTGATTTTGCGGTAGAATCGGTTCGTTTAGCATTGTGATAAGCTACGTTGGGTACCTAGTAAAAAGTTGGACCCTATGATGCTTAGATTATACGTATCATTGTAAATTGACTGGAGATGGTTTAGAGAATATTAGGGAATTTGCGTTTGATAAATGATATATCATGTTTTAGAAAAAAAACGACAAAACTTCAAAAAAACCAACAAATTTTCACGCCACTCCTCAAGTCTAAAGTTCAGCCGTGGTTCAAGTTTTTCATATTCAAAAAGGCTTTATCACTAATGATATTTCTCTTTAGGAAGTCACAATACGTTGTACCAAATTTAATATCGGTCGGCCTTATGCGCTTTTCGAAAATTCACCCAAAACATGTGTATAAACGTTAAAACTTTATGTACAGGTAACCATTTTCATGGAAATATTTTTCAGATGCCTTCAATCATTAACACGGAATGTTGAATACGACAAAACAGTAGATTTTTGTAACGGTATGTGCTAGTTTGCAATATATTAAACAGCGGGTGTTTGGATCTGCGGCATTGCCATCCATACTTATGCCAATTATCATAACGTATTGTAAATGCTTTGTATCTCAATGCCTCGGACGATTGCGTGACTGAAGTATTGGGTTCGAATTCCGGGTTGGGCAAAGTGATATTGGATATTCATAGTTCGAAGGCAGGAAGATGTGCCCAATATGGCGATATATCCTGTCTTATCGTGGGATGGAAGAGAGACGCGAAACGTAGAGGTCCTGGAAGTGCATTGAGGTATTATACAAGAGCGGACATCAGGAACAAAATTTGTGCATATGGTGCGTGCACAAGGGTACACATTAAAGTGAGAGGGAAGATATGTTACTTCGTAGGCGTGACAGAGACAGAAATAGAATGTACCCTTCATTTTGTTACAAACATTTTGTTTGCAGTGTCCCCTCTAGTATATTATCTCAATGTGGAAGTGCTTCTGTGTACCTCTTTCTGGTAAAGGGGCGAGTTATGTATGTAAATGCTTTGTGAAGTATTTATCACTTTATAGGTGTGGACTGTGAACTGTGTTGGATTCGATTTGTCTTGAATCGAACAAACATTTTTTTTTATCATAAAGTCTTCATATGGTATGAAGGTAACATAGACGAGGCAATGTTAATTATTACACTATTCTATTCGTCAAAAGTAATTTATAAAGCTTTCACCGCTTAAGTTTAGAACCTAAAGTTTTTCTTCTACCTGGCGTTATTCCGGCCGGTAGCAGGTTCCGCATTCCGCCTAATTCTCCTCCATTTCGCCTGATCTTTGGAATCCTCAATAGGGCAATGACCCTTATATTTTCCTTGATAACATTTAGCTAGCGATTAGTGAAATACATAAATATTACAACCTAATATTACCTTGTTACTTCAAAGCACGAGCAACAAAAAACGTTCCGTTCCACTCAGCAAAGGCAACCTTTTTATTACTTCAAAAACAAAGTTGACTCCATATAAATACAAAAATTAAACATAAGCCTTTAAAGTCGCACTCCGATATTGCCGAGCGCGAACGGACAAGTTTGTTCTGGTACTTTTTCTCTGTGCAACTTGCCAGTGGAATTACTCAAACAATTTAGCTGGCATCAAACAACGCTCCTTTGAAGTCGTGGCTGAACTTCAAAAAAAGGCCACACAATTTATCGCGTTCAGTTTTACTTTTATATTGTTAGGTTGGCAGCACTTTTTCGTAATTGTTCGGTTGGTACTTGTTTGGAATTGGAATATTTATGTGATGTTTGTTTTGAAAGACGATGCGCGTGATTTATTGTTTGTCTTATTTGTTTAAACTGCATGTCATGTAACATATGTACATTATTGGTACCTGTATTTAATGTCATATGAATATTTACAAGGTTTTTTCATATTGAGATTGTCGGTTTCTATGTTCGATAAAAACACTTCAAGATCCTTATCATCTGGGCTAGTTGCTGCTCTTGTCATTTGGCGACGCCATGTCTGAGATCGCTTTACTGCGATTTGTCGGTCACCAGATGATTCATCAAAGTTCACGAAAATGTTAAAAGATTATTGAAAATTAGTCAAAATAAGTAGCATACTTAATAGGTAGAATACTTAGGTAATCAGATCATATAATATAATTCAGATTTTAATGAGTTAAAAATATTCAATTCGTATATAAAACGTCGTAAGTCAGTCATTAATATGTCCAATTTGGAAATATATCTTAGACTTAGACGATTAGTAGATCTTATCGTGTGTAAATCACAATACTACTCGTAAATTAAATAATACACAACAAAAAAAGCGCTTAGTTACTACTTACAGGTGCAAAAAACAGTTTAATACTAAGCAACATTAAAATGCTATAACCATATTTCACACGAGGCCATCAAAGTCCTTGCCTAACAAATTAAATTATTTCGCCCCAAAAGCATTAAAACCTATACAATTTACATACAATGGCTCAACTATTATACAAACTGCATAAGTACATGCTTCGATTAAAATTTGTCTCGTTTACCGTATGCTAATCGTCATTACGAATGAAGAATGACTGAATGTTTGAAATGACTGTCAGGAACGGTCAGGAATGATTGACAATTGAGACTGTGGTTCCGTAATAAGGTGAGTTACTGTACCGGCTGTCTAGTCAAAGTCGTAAAGTCAGGTACGATTATAAGCGAGATTAGTTTCTGCAAGGCAATTAGTTGTATAAACAGATGATTTATTTAATTTATGATTTTATACTGTGTAATACTTGTATTATTTACTTTAATTGTAGGGTTAAATTGTTTGTTTACTGTGCGATCACGCAAATCTTCTAAGCCTTTGTCTGCATTTTTTTACACAAAGGCACAATTTAATAGATATATTTTTATTGGAATTAAAAAGCTATTGTCAACCAAGAAGTCAACAATAATAAAATACACTCTTATTTAATATGAATCCGAATTTATGAGTGGACCTAAATAAGATGATGTCATAATTTGCAAATCTAGCGTAACAGCGAAGAAATTGCATTCTGCAGAATTAAACAACCCACGCACTTGCTGTATGATCTAAGCATAATTATCAGGAATTTACATATTTTTAGCCTTAACAAAGTATGATCATATAAGCATTTTGTTATTTAGTTAAGACACAAAGAAGGAGTACTCGTAATATAAATCTTTGTACATTATAGCAGTAAGGTAATGCAGTCCATGATACGTAAACAAAATAATATAATGAGAAAATAATTCAATGGTTTCATAATCCCAATCATGGACTAAGCAACCTTAAAATTCGGCAAACAAAAATGCATTAGAATTCCGAATGGGCCAATGGAATTCTTTCTGACTAGTTCTTGGAACTGTATGCGTCGCCTTCTTGTCCACCCGGATAGCTCGTGACCACGATTGAAAAATACTTACTAAGTATTAGCATATGGGGACATTAAAAAAAATATATACGGATACCGCTTTAGGATATTGCGATGGTACAATGTCCCGGATTTTGCCAAAAAAGCAACACGTGCTGTGGAAAGCTAATTCAATTGCTAATTTGCTCGCTAGGTTATGCTAATGTCCACCGCTTTTGAATCTAAATGAATAATTATTAGTGAGGTCGTTTTTACGCTGTTTTACTACGGGTTAGTTTTTGTGTCCTGATGCATTAGAGTAATTGTTGCATTCTCTATCTCAAACGTAGTGTTATTATTATTGTTTGCAATTTTTTTAAATTTAATTTTGAGTAATCGCAATGCTTTTTTTAATCAACAACAATCACAACAATAGCATTTCAAATACATTGGATAGAGGAAACAAATAACCTGATATGTATGCCAAAACATTAAAAAAATTCATAAAATTTTATTTCAAATTTATATTTCTAGTAATGTAATATAGATATAGATAGATATAGATTCAGTGAAAACTCGGATGTTTCTGGCTTAATTCCTGGTTTACACAATCCTTCGAGATTTCACTTTTACATACATTAACTCACGTCATTTTCCCAGAACACTCACATTTAGCCTTGTATGTTCCTTCCTACGATGAGATATAATATACTTATATGATATGTGATATGATGTAACATTACTTTTGAATAAAAGAAATCTAATAACTATAAAGTGACTTGTCTAGCGTAGCGTAGACATATTTAGCGCTTCTAATATCATAATATTCACTATTGATCAAAGTAGAATTGATGTCAGGAAAAACATAAATATGAAATGGGACCCAAGGTCAATAGAATAATATATGCCTTGATTTATCGATTTCTTGTGGCAGAGATGATGATAATGTCTTGGCTATAGACTTCAGTGACAAAAGAATTAAGATCTAAATGGGTGACAAGTTAATTGATCAGTTCTGAAATTTATTTATTAAAATTATTATTGAAGCCTAAGGTCTGACTTGGCTAACTCTAATGCGAACGAAGCTTGTGTGTTTCGTCACCCGATGTGATAGGAGCGAGCCTATCGTCATATATTTTTTTGAAGCTAAATTACAGCAATGAATTACTCTCTTAATAACAATGAGCAACTGAACAGGCAAGCATTGTCAATCAGCCTGTGTAATCAGGGGCTACGTACGCCACGATGTCACATTAGCAGCGAGACGCCGTATATTTCCCAAGAGTGGCTGCGTCGGAATATAAAGAAATATCTCTCCGAGTGCGTTTCACGGCGCTTCTTGTTCTACGCCGACTGAGTGGTCTTGATATTTGAATGCTGGAATTGGAGTTTGAAGGTTAGGGGGTAATGTGAATTATGTGGCGTTTGGAGACATGTTTGTAGTTGGATTTATTACTAATTATTGTTTTTGTTAGGATATCTCTATGAAGATTGCCAGAGGCCCACAAAGATGTATTTATTCTTATCTTCCCAGGTTTCCTATATCTCAAAAACCTTTAATTTATTTAGAATCCTTTAAAAATAATATGTTATATGATATTATGCAACAGTCATCATTCTTATTACATTTAATCGATTTAATTATGATCCGTGGAGTTATTTTGGACATAAATGAGCAAAACAAACAATTTAACAGCGCAATAAAAGCGCAAAATATAATTTTAATACGGCGTTTATTATAAATTCTTAGCGAGTGAGAATTCTCTATTGTTCCAGCGCTACTGATGGCATAATTTAGTGTTTAAAAGCCCCTTAGGTAAACAACATTTTGGCTCGGTGCCTACACGTGTATGAAAGTTTTTGAGCTCATGTTACAAAACACGGATTGTTTTTCGTTTTACTAGGAACGTTGTTCATTGTTTAGTTTTTGGTGCATGTTCTACATTACTGACAATTTCAATTAACCTGTTTGGTTAGACAAATATGTTAATTAATAATAATAATAATAATAAAAACTCTTTATTTAAAACACCACAAAGTATTTACAAAAATAAAAAGAGAAAAACAAATAAGTGTTAAAAAACGGCGGTCTTATCGCTAATAGCGATCTCTTCCAGACAACCGTGCAAGGAGAGGAGATAAGTGGTAAACATTGACGGTGCTTTTATGACACTAAAAGATAAACTTACATAAACAATACATAAATACATATTCAAAATAATAATAATAATATATATAACGATGCAATGAAAAAACATACACCAAAACAACATACATACAATATAATAATAATAAAAATATATTAATAGTAAAGTATGGACACAGTTTTAGCTTCCCAGAAAGTGCGCTTTCACTCTCGATTTAAAAGTTTCCAAGGAGGGTGATCGTTTTATACTGAGAGGCAATGCATTCCACAATCGCACTGCTTCTACAGTAAAGGAGCGATCGTAGAATGATGTCTTGTGTACCGGGAACTTTAACATCAGATTCTCTGACGACCTAAGGGAATGAGAATTTGCAGTATAGAGGAAACTAAAACGGTCCTGAAGATAGCGCGGAGCTGAGGGATTAAACAGGATACTGTAGAGAAGAGACAGAATATGAACATTCCGGCGATGTCGTATAGGAAGCCACTTGAGCTTAGTACGGAATTCGGAAACATGGTCATATTTACGAAGTCCAAATATAAACCTAATACAAAAATTTTGAAGGCGCTCAAGTTTATCTAGCTGGGCCTCGGTAAGATCGAGATAGCTGATGTCGGCATAGTCGAGGATAGGAAGCAAAAGAGACTGTGCAAGCGCAATTTTAGTGGCAGTCGGAAGGAAGTTCCGCAACCTATTAAATTATTTGTGACTGACAAAATAGCCAGGGTTGCTCTTGCGAAAAGTAGTTATAAATTATATCATGTAGTTTCTATTGATTTATTATTTTTTTATTACACGCGGTTATTGATCTTCAAATATAATTATTTTAAGATGTCTATCAGTCGTACTATGCCAGTGGGGAAGATAGACCTACTCGCGAAATAATTAATGTCAGGCAATCGTGGTTATATTGCAATGTCCCCTCGTTAGTACTGATAATAATAATAATATATTTGATTACTTATAATCTCAGAAGATGCAAAGATTTTCCATCGTATATTAAGATCTATATGCACGTAACTAACCTCAAGGTTACAATCGACATTCAGCTCAACGAAACATTAATTCTAATTCGACTCTCATGCTGTACGTATATTTAGGTTGTAAATTAATTGTGCAGACATTGTAAAGAATGTCCATGAGATAATTTA
Organism: Hyles euphorbiae; assembly: GCA_023078785.2. Lineage (NCBI taxonomy): Eukaryota > Metazoa > Arthropoda > Insecta > Lepidoptera > Sphingidae > Hyles > Hyles euphorbiae. The sequence goes on along the minus strand of CM041039.1, from coordinate 3,956,643 downwards.
TGTTTTGCACGAGCCACAGTAGGAATGCAACTAAATCATCCCGATATAAATAATTGGAACTCGAGGTTTATTAATGTTCACAACCAACACCGATATAATATACGCGAAAATAAATTGCCCACTCCACATACACAATTAATTAAAATTATTATGTTTTATGATCGGGTAGCTTTTGAAGATCCTGTCTTCGTGTTTGGTTTGATTGTGTATATTTAAAATTGTATTTGGAATGGAATCGAAATTATTTGTATAGTAATTATCAATCGCAGGATGTAGATTAGTCAAACGTCTAATTTAAAGGTTTTTAAATTCAGCGTTTGCAAGCAGTTTGTATTTAGCAATTTATTGGATTTCCGTATCGATAAGCCCTGGTATTATTTATTTAAACTTTATACAATATGTACAGAGCGGACTTAATGCCGTCGGCATTTTCTACCAGTCAACCTTTTCAACCTTTTTTCTATTACCTTTTTTTTTCAAATACGTGATGTGCATAGTATACTGCTTGATTCTTATATACACACTATATTATATTCAAATATCACTTTTAAACATAATAATCCATTAAGGCTGAATTAACTATTTCTTATTACAGCTTATTACAAGACATAAGTTGAACTTTAGTTAAAATATTCCTATGAATTAGATTATGGTTTTGAGAGGTTTTAAGTGCGTGGTGGCATGTTGGTAAATGGACTAGACGCGACTGCCAACATGTTCACGGTGGTCACGGGTTCGAATCCCAGGACACACCTCTGACTTTTCGGAGTCATGTGTGTATTATGATAGTCAATCACGCACTAAAACAGTGAAGGAAAACATCGCGAGGAAACCTGCATACCATAGCGATTTATAAAATTTCTATGGTATGTAAGTCCGCCAACACGCACTAGGCCAGCGTGGTGGACTATATGGCCTAACCACTCTCAATCGTACTCTCGATTGTAGAGGAGGCCCGTGCCTTGCAGTGGGACGTATATGGGCTGATACAGATTGAGAGGCCAATGTTAGGATCTAAAAGTAATGATTGTCAAAAGTTTAATTAAAATGAAAAGATCAGATCGTCTCTGGTGAAATAAAGGAGTCGTGTGTAACAATGACTATTCCCAAGTATCAAACTATGTCAATCCACATGCGCCAGAAAAAAATCCATTTCAGCTGAGCCATGAGACGCTATAAGTAGGATTTGGCGCTTGGAAATCCACGGAAAGGGACAAAAGATGCGCCAGACAGAGAGGCCAGATGTTGGGTAAATGAAATGCATGTACATAAGGTATATAGATTGAGTATTAAATACAAGTGGGCCACAGACAGTGGAGTTATTCGAGTAAAAGAGATGGAAATTGAAAAAGGCGGCGGGTAAAAATAATGTAGTAGGTTCCCGTTGAATACAAATGCGTTTACCCGATGCCGACATTGGATTTGCCTTGTTTATCTTTATTTAGATTGGTTTAAGTGCTTTCAAACTACTCGCCGCTCCTTGCCGCTTCTGATTGCTGCGAAATTATATCAATCATAGTTTTATTTGCGTTTCTGTCAGAAGTTTAAGCGTTATTTTGACTCGCTCGTTTGTGCCATGGTTTCGTTCTTATTCGGGGAGACTTGATAATTACATTCAATCTTACGTCGTCTGGTAGGTCGTACTTGTAGCATTAAATTTCATCGTATACTGTATATTCTCCATGATGTATTTGTTCAAAAATCTCAATAATTCAAAACCACCTTATTTTGTCGCTGGATCATCAAAGTGTGTGTTTAGAAATGAAACAGCTGATTATAATCTCGGTATAGTGGCATGTTGCGGCCTTTACATAAACTACTTAAAACAGTTGAATTCGATTCTCTATAAATACTATACTCATTATCGTCATAAACAACAAAAAACAATATCACAGAAAACGTTTCATTATTTTAGTATAATATAAGAGTATAAAAATCATTTTAAACAAATAGCAAACGATTGATATATCGACATCTAATCAACTTTTTATAAAAACCTGATTCGTGCGGTAGGCACGCATTACGCTATATTTTGCTAATTGCTTCAGGAATATTAATTAACATTGAAAGTAATAAATATTAGTTTTTATTTATAATTGCTTTTAATGTTTCTTCTAATCACTGGAGTCCCGTTGATTGCTAATATTAATTAGATTCACTATGACTTATTTCAAGTTTTTTTTAATTAATTGCAAAAGGAATATTAGGTGATACAGTTATATGTAATAATGTATTGGCAATATGATATTTTATCATGATTTAATTTATTAATTTAAGTGCAAGAAATAACTTATTTAATCATCCCAAAACAAATGAAATTATTTCAGTCAGAGCACAAAAATGCAATTTCACGGGTTTAAGTAAAGACTGTTTTCTTTTCAAAAGTACAATGTTTGTGCATATTGCGTACAAAATAAACGTTTGAATTTACAACTTGGTGCGCGGGCTAAAAGGGCGTAGAACAAAAGATGGCTGACTTGGCCCGCCATTAATAAAAAACTTACAGCAACCGAAACTTTTGCAATATTGCGATAGTCTGGAAACCTTCATTCATAAAGTCACGGAAGTTAGTTTTTAATTTTTTTTTCGTTTACTTTCTTCGCGGAATCGGTGTAATCCGTTGTTATGTCGTGTTTGATTTAGTATTACTTATGCCCTTTTGAAGGTGAAATTTGTTTGAACACAGTAAGTACATGTTGCATGAAATCAAAATATTTTTTACAGTTTTTCTTGACATTTTTTTATTGCCGTTACTGGCGGCCCGTCTGATGGTAAGCGGCAACCGTTGCTCATGGACCTTTGCAGGGTCAGGGGACAAGCACAACAAAGTCGCTGCCTATAAACATGATAAATAATTGCTATGAAAATATCTGGTATTTAGAGATATCTAGTGAGAGTTATCGAGGCATAAGATGTTAAATATAAGTATATCCAATAGCAACTCTGAGTATAATATCCTTCAAACTGAAGCACCACAGTGTATTTATACTTCTGTTTGGTGGGAGAAATATACATTGCTGTAGTGCCTCTCACATATGAGAGACCTACCATCAGTAAATGGACGTCCAACGCTGCTATTGCCGATACGTGGCTTCCATTCAAGCAGTCTTCTACTCAATCGGGTACCCGTTTTCCGCTTTACATACCATTCCAATGCACCAACAATAAAGTAGAAAATTAAATCGATCCAACTTTCAAGTTCCCCAACTTGCTTTAATCTATGTTGTACACGAAAATAACTTAATCGCGTTACTTTTCAGTGTTTTCGAGGGGCAAGTTCACTTGAAATATTGCATCGCAGTTGCTAACATTACCAGTGATGTAATCGGCTCTGTTGCAGTTTCAAACTTTGTGTACTTAGCAATAAATAATCGCCGTTTGTAGCTAAAGCATTTTTATATTGAAATTTGTTTTGTGCTCGTAAAATGGTTATGGTTTTGAGTATGGCGCACATTAAGAATATCGCGTAGCGTTGGATTTATTTCCGTTTATATTTGGTTTGAAAATATAATTTGTAATAGATTATTATAATATTCTTATATTTCTTTATGTTTCCTATTAAGAAGTACAGTGAAGAAAACTCATAGCTAAAATCTAAGGACAATTTAAATTTAGGGTATATACAAATATTATGGATAAATATTTAAATTGATTTTTCCTTATAGAATATCAGAACATAATAAGACAAGAGTCTGCTTTAAAAAAAAATATATATTGCTCAGAATGGCCAGCATGCTATTCCCTGATGGTAAGCGATACGACCGTTCATGGACAGTAGCAATGCTTGGCCATTCCACTGCGTTCGCCATCCTCAGACATAAGATGTTAATGTCTCAATATGTTTAGTTCTTCAACCCGGAAGATAACAGTGCGTTTATGCAGCTGCTTGGCGGGAGAAATATATTAATTAATTAAATAATTTTATTAATTGTAATTGCCTTTAAATGTGAATTAGGTTTTTTGTCTACTAAACTTATTACGAATTCAAAACATGCTAGTAGCTAAGTTTCATGTGCGGGAAGCTTTAATATTTATGGGGGGTAAAATAAATGCATTCACTAGAATAAATTGTAAAATATGGTCCTTCGTTATAAACTGGCTTTGTACTGTACAGTTTCTTGTATAATACTTACAAGGACACAAAGTGGAACTTTGGAGTTCATTGAGGAGAGAAATACTTTTTTTTATTTCTTAATTGTTCATCAAATAGTGTAGTATGTAAACACATATAATATTTACATATAATATTCGTAAAGGTGAATGTGATATTATAGTTACGTACAAAATGTTCCGATTTTTATGTATGATTTCCAACATTCGATTCCCAAGAAATTGACTTGGACAACTAATATGTAATATTTTAAAACAGGAAATTGACAGTTTTATAATACGTTAACACTCTCCAAACTGAAGTCTAAAATTTATTTAATTTGATTATTTATATGCGATCCTTCAAAAAAATAAACATCAAATATCTTTATACAATCGGCCATTGAAATACGTATGATCCTACTAAAAACAAAGCTTTTTATCAAAACATCTTCATAATAGTATCCTCGTAAAAACGAATCACCATGTATATATCACCAATAACACGTATAAAATCATCCTGTATACGACTCGATCTAGAGCCGTATATAGATAGAGCGAGGTCGGATGTCTTAGCAATTACTCGGGCATCACACACGCCCCCCAACTCTTTCCCCGTACGGGAACATTTTCTCCCATTTTCCCTATTTTTCCAATACTCGGTGTTCGCCAATAGAGTACGTGTGTAGATGAGGGCGGGGCCAGCCAACTTTATTGCGAATTCTTTCTTTGAGATACGAGGATTCTTCGGCGAATGTGTTGTGCGCCTTTTTCCGACTTCATTGGATTTTTCCATGGCAATAACTTTCAATCCGCGTTTCGGCTTCATTTATTCGTAATTAAATTATTTTGGTTTATTTTTAGATTGTTGGGTTGTTGGGATTTTCGAGTATGTGTTTAATTGGTTTAAAGTGAGCGTGTGATTTTTAGAGTGAACGAAGAATGATAAGGCATTGATTCAAAATGAATGTCGAATTAATGCATTTCTAAAAATAAAGAATAAATTATGTTCCTTTGTTGAGAAAAATATTTTATTACTTATTTTTCGCTTTTGATTTATAATATAAATTTAAAATAACGGAGAAAAAACAACAAAACATGTAGCAAGGAAAGAATTTGAAATACTATAGATATTCAATATAGCTTCTGGCCGAATGTGGGAACACCTCCGGTTCATAAAGGAATATTATTGGCAGCGAGACTAATCGCTGATTGCTAATAGTTTTGCGTAACTCGGCGTACACACTTCAATTTTAACCAACTGTTAAATGGACCCCAGTCTTGCCCGCTTCTCAGTTACTGTGATATTCAAGTTGAATATTTCAGTTGTTAATTTTGTTGGTTATAAATTGCTATAAATTGGTCAATTAAAGCTATTTGTGAATTCAGTTGTCTTGAAATTATTCTAAAATATTTTCAAATAACATAATATTCATTAAAAACAGTTCAGAAAATAGCTACAAACTATATAATTTAATTTACTAAGCTTATCGTAATAAGTTAAAACAGTCGTTTTATCTATCAATCAGTCTGCTCTATAATTAAAGCGAAGACATTATTTTTAAGACTTCAAAGAATCAATCTCTAACTTTAATATCTTACAACATACGTAATTACTATCAAATTCCTAAACCTAATTTACACACAACACCCGATTTGATTAACGAAATGAAACTACAATTATCCGCCATTTTGAAACTCCGTAGTTTCTCGAGTCTTTAAATTACAAAGCAAAACGCGTCGAGACATATATTCCCCCCGTCTCCCCCCCGACTTATGAGAAATTCTTTCTTTGTCGGCGGACGGCGCGCTAGGCAAATTGATTCGGATACGCGTGAACTCAACTTTAGATATTGGCTCGTCTTATATGATTAGGAAAAATTCTAAGCGTCTTACACGAGCTTTTGTTGGTAAATTAAATTTGTTGTATGCCGTAAGTTAGTGTTTTACGTATATATGAGTGTTATTTTTACAATTTAGATTTTTATAATTTACTTATAATGCAAAAAAGATTTTCTATCCAATCGCTTCCAGGCTAATGAATAATTGGGTCTAATGATGGAAAGCAGCGCCACTAGTTCGAAGGTTCTGGACTCACCAACCTTTTGGCCCAGCATAATATCTTTTGATATTTGGGAAAATCTTTTCCATTAACGCTCAATGGCGTACTTGTAGAAAGACCTGTGCTCTTTAGTGTATTGATACTGATGGATGGATCGTGACGACGACTAATAGCTTGGTTGGTACGAATTGCCACTACACACGTTTCTGCCTCAATCTTTGATAAAAAGTTTCTTTTTTTTTATATACACCCAACAGTCACATAGTCCTGACCCCACACTAAGATCGAGTCTTGTGTCGTGGGTATCAGGAACTACGAGAGACTTTTGAGTCTCACCCACACCCAGACCCGAAACAAATAATTTTGGATCACATAAACATTTATCTTATTGCGGGAATCGAAACCTCAAGTTTCACCAACTGCGCCACGAAGCCTGAGGTTTTTATTACTGCAGGATTTTTTTAAGGATTTCTGCATCACGCGACCTCAATAAGTCCCTGGTCGAATTTTAAATAAAACTCATCTTAACCAAATTCTAAATAAATGAAGCATTTTTTCGTAGTAGAAGTGCCGCCACAACAGTCAGTAGACGGGCCTATAATCTAATCTCGTTCGATTCGCATCGGCCGCGTCGGATGCCGGCACCTAATATTTTCACCCCCCACCCCAAAGGGGGCCGTAATGGACGTATAGGCACGATGGGGTTTATGCAATTACCACAATTTGCTGTAGCCATCGGAATATTTCTTCAGGTTATTCTTGTGTCTTAAAAATTTACATTGTGTTGAAATTAGAAATAAATTGGATGGCTGCCACAGATTTTTTATAAAGTGACTTCTGATAGTGATAAACAAATAAAAAAATATATTTCTGAACCAACAAAGAACGAAACAGTAAAAATGTTGCCATCATAACTGTACTAGTGATAACTGTATCGGCCTCCAAATAACATTGGCATTCATTAGGTTTCTTATAATATGAGAGTTAAATTAAATATTGACAACAGTAACATAATAAATAAATTGATCAAAATACATCAACAGATAACATAAAACGTTCCCTAACAAGCTATCACAGAAATTGAGAAAATATAATATGATTTAACTTATGAAATTAAAAGCAAAAACATTTGAAAAGTTACACGTGTCATGCTGACTTCCTATACAGTATTGTATGGTAAGGTGAGTCTTTTGTCATAGAAACAATAGTTAAGGGAATTGAATCTCTGAATATCCAGATACGGTACCAATAACTGTTATTGTCAGCCTTCGTGGCGCAGTTGGTTAGACGCCGACTGTAAAACGTGAAGCCGCGGGTTCGATCCCTGCACCGAGACAAATATTTATGTGATCCACAGGTATTCCTTCCGGGTCTGGGTGTTTGTGAGACCGAAAAGTCTGTCGTAGTTCCTGATACCCACGACACAAGACTCTATGTTAGTCCACACTAATGATCTTAGACCCTGCGGTCAGGACACTAGTATGCCACTATTGGGGGTATTAATTTATTAGCTGCATAGCAAACTTGCATATCATATCGATTTGTAAGAATTATGGTATGTAAAGTCCGTTAGCCCCCACTAGGCCAGTGTGGTCTATGCGGCCTAACCCTTCTCAGTTGTACTCTTCTAAAAGTGGCCCATGTCCTGCAGTGGGATGTATATAGGCGGATTTAGATACAAGTATACTTGTGTTATTAATTACATTTGTATCAGGAGATATCGATGACCCATCTTTATTTTCAAAGCTACCTTTGCCGAGGCTATCAAAACATCATTTCTAGTATTTCCTCAAGTTCAATGCCCTCGTAAATCAAAAAATCTACCTACTCGTTCATTTATATTAACAGCCAATTGCTATTAGGCATAGTTCATTAAAACCCGTCCCGTCAGCCAGCGGTAACGAACCACTTAAGGCGCAGCATACATTTAATTGATCGTATTCAAATACTTTAGGCATGGTAATGAATTAAATGAAAGACACCTTCGTTAACATAACTAAATAGTGATGCGAATGCAGTCATCATAATTTTTTTTTTGTATGATTGTGAATGCCTGTTAATTATATTTATTTTATGGTTTGAATTATTGTGGGTAGGTTTAATTAATGTATGTTTAGCAAAAAAAAAAACTTTTCTGATAATAGGTACATAGGTCTACTTCAAATAGTTTTGATATGGTTATTGACATCTCTTAAGTATACAATTTCCTTTATGGCTGCCATACATGCTAAGGTCGACCGGAAAGGTCCACCTGTGCAGTTATGCCTGCGCAGGTATACCGAAATGTGTGTGGGAATAGACCGTGCAGTTTTTTGAGCCTGTGCAGGCGACCGGCGCAGAATCGAAAATCAATTCTTTCGAGTGACACCGTAGGGCGTACCTGTGCGTGTGTGCCTGTACTCCGGTCGCCTGCGCACGTCGCGTCAGTTGTTTTCTAGCATGACCGATTAACGTCCCTTTAAACATTTGCGATCCTTTATACTATCTATGCTTATACCATTGTAATTGCTCTGGGGTGGCGTCTGCGCCGCGGGCCGCCTTGCTTGTATACAACAACTTCTGTTCACAAGTATTGCGTAATGCGTCGATAGATTTTATTGTATTTTCTTGTAGTGAAGTTGCTACGAGCTACTGTAGTGAACAGAAACTACGTTTTGTGCCATGATTATTGTGCATTAAGTACATGTAATGAGAGTGGTTAGGCCATATAGTCCACCACGCTGGCCTAGTGCGGGTTGGCGGACTTACATACCATAGAAATCTCACTCTCAATCGTATTCTCGATTGTAGAGGAGGCCCGTGCCCTGCAGTGGGACGTATATGGGCTGATACAGATACAGAAGTACATGTAATGAACGTGCAGTGTTAGTGACGTCAAGGAAACAGTCGTCCTCATTCGATGCCATCGCAAAAAGAACTGAAGACCGCTCCGGTACACCGTAACATTCCCATACACGGTAACAATGTTCGGTCTGCCTGCGCAGGCATACCTGCCCAGATGACCTCGCCGGTAGACCGTAGTGTGTATGGCCTACATTATATTTAAATGAAGAAGATTGCTTATAGTCTAGAAGAACCTAATTCAAAAGCTTTTCCTAAAATCTTAAATTTTTGGCTATCTTGATGATTTGGTCAATTACGATTAGCGATAGCTAAAAATTGGCCAAAATCGAACTTCACTCATATAAAATAAAAATAAAACCTGTGCCTTAATCAGCATTGTCAAGTTTTCACCTCGCAGTTTCTGTTTGTATTCGTAAAAGGATGAAACTAACATTAAGTAATTAACTTCTATTTGCAAGACATTTGTTTTATGATCGTCCCAACTATACATTTGCTGTGTGTTTGATGAATTAGTACTGCGGAGTGTGTTTGTCTTTTATGTTGCTGGGTGTTTTTTTTTTTTTTTATTGCAATGAATGACGAGACGAGCAAGCCGTTCGCCTGATGGTAAGCGATACGACCGCTCATAAACAGTAGCAACATTCCACTGCGCTCGCCATCCTGAGACATAAGATGTTAAGTCTCAATATGGCCAGTAGTTACTCTGGCTACAAAGTCCTTCAATCCGAAACACAACAGTGCACTTACGCAGTGTTGTTTCACGGGAGAAATAGACATTGCGGTGGTACCTACCCAGATGGCCTCTCACATATTTTTTTTTTTTTTTTTTTATAATGGCCTGGCATAGTGGCGGTATTGCACCTGATGGAAAGTGCCAATGCCGCTCAGGCAGAGTATCCATTGGCATCGGACGGCAGTCCCATGCCAATGGAAACAATTATCCCGGCCTGCTTAGGTGCCTCTTCACACCACGGCGGAAGGACCCAGGATTGTAGGAAGGAGGGAACACGTGCGCCGGCAAACAATTCCACAGCCTGACGGTGCGGCACAGAAACGAATTTGAGAACCGTGACATATGAGAGACCTACCACCAGTGTTATACGAAACTTATTTATGTGGTTTCATAAATTAATAATTCTATAGTTACTGTTTACGGGGATGAAAAGAGATGGTCGGGGAGTGCTCTGAGAAATTGGTTGAGATGGTACCACCGTAGACTTTTTACTACTCGATTGCCTAAGTTCTATGGCTAACTTACACCCGCTATAGACCCATAGTTCCATAGTTCTAAATCAAAAGAGGAATATAGAGTGTGTACATACATTATGGCCTTCATTAACAAAGCAACAGAATATCGGATCTGCGTGATATTTGCAGATTTAAAGTAAGGTGAGTGATATGGTTTTTTAAAATTGAAAAACGTTTCAAAAACAGATTCACGGGTTAAGGTAGTCAAGATAATACTCTAAGTCCGAAAGCTTCCTTTCACACCTCAATCAACCACCACGAAATTTTTTATACACATTTTCGGAAGTACAGAAAAGTAAGCTGTGCTTTTTATATAAAGAACAAGAATTGCCCCCAAAAGGAAACGAGAATTACTGGCGTATTTCATACAATCATGAACAAATTGCGACTTAAAACCTGAATGACAGAAATGTGGATTTCATGTATTTTGAGTGAAAAGTAATGTCTAGAAAACGCTATAGTTGAATTATCTTAAGACGAGTGAAGCCGCGACCAAAATCTTGTATAAAATATGTCCAAAACATGATTAAGCCTTGTACATAAGCAGGTGATATCACCATTCACCTGCTCCCCAAATTCGAACGTTGAAAATAACGGTGAAATTCACGTGCCAATGAATAGCCTTGCTTTTCTATTTAATAGCATCTGCCCACTTGTTTTACGAGCAAACATGCAGAATATGAAAGTCAAATTTGTACAATATGGCAAACAGAAAAAATGGCATAAAGTTCTTAATGATATGGATAAATAAATCGTATATGTTTGCGCGTCGGTTTATGATCGTGAAATATCTAAGAGCACGTAATGGCTGGCCATTATGCGCTTTGTGTGATGACAGTTAAAACGGCTTTAAAATGTTTGTACGGGTAATGTAAATCTAATAAAGTGAATAAGTAGCGTAATGGGCACATCCGAGTAGTTACACTGTCAAGTAGGTAAATTTTAACCAACATTACGTATACTTTGGGTAAATACTAGATAGAGAAGTTATTGATACACCGCTACAAATTTCAACCACAGAGAAGTCATTGATGAGCTGCTACTAATTTTAACCAAGATTACGGGTACAAATGTGATTGTTAATTGAAAGATAAGTAATTTTTGCACTGCTAAAGTAATAGAACAGGTGCAAAGTGAAATTGGTTGGCATCATACCGCCTTAATCCAAACTTAGTGGTATGGGCACATTGGAGTAATCACACTGTCAAGTAGGTAAACAACCAACATTTTGGATACAAATGTGGGTAAATACCAGAGATGACTTCTCTGTACTAATTGTAGATTACAATCCATTGTCGCACTGCTACAATTAACAATATTAAAAATGGTGCGAAGAGAAATTGATTGTCCTTAACGCTTTGTTACAAACTTAGTGGTTCGATAATTTTATATCTGCTGAACCAGCAAGCTATGGAACTGTTTGTGTGCTCAAGTCTCTACTACTCCACTATATTATTTAAGATTCTTAAAAGGAAGCATCAAAAAGCAATTAAGTATGTGAATTAATGTTGATTCTATTTGAATTGCATTAGATTTACATTACGTGGAGAGAGTTTCTCCAGGCGAGAATCGTATGCCATTATCGTGTTCTGGTAAATGTTAGTATGATGCAACTTATTTATATACTTACAATAATGGTATCATCGAAGCGAGAATCTATCTCTATGTAAATGGGGGCTTAAAGCACTAGTATGTAGTACTATTGTTGCGCTTTATTGTAGAAACATGTCAATTGGTTTCGAATTACAGGCTAAACTGTTCTACACTAAACAGCCCTTGAAAGATTCCCTTTTTATCGATTATGCATAAAAAAAACCCCACAAAATTCAGTTGAATCAATCACGAGACCGCGGGTTGCTAGTTACCTGCTAATTGCTCGTTTAGGGCTTGTTATAAAATTCCAAGTTGCTTTAGCATGTCGCTAAGTAATAATGTTTAAGTGGTTTCGAATACGCGCCCTCTAAGTGTGTCAAGTCGAGGTTAAAATGCTTAACAGTTATATGATTAAATATTATTATATAAGGTAATTTGCTTATCCATTTAAACAATTGTGAGGATTCTTCAGTGCATAACGAAGAACTTCTTTGATTGTTGTTTATTGCCAGTGATGACATATGGCACCGGAATTTGGCCTCTCACTATGATCCTCATATGAAGGTTGAATGACATTCAACGCGCTATGGAGAGGGCCATGCTCGGTGTTTCCATACAAGATCGAATCAGGAATGAGGAGATCCGTAGGAGAACAAAGATAACCGACATAGCCTTAAGGATTAGCAAGTTGAAGGGGTATTGGGCTGGGTACAAAGCATAAAGAACTAATTGACGTTGGGGCCCAAAGGTTCTGGAGTGGAGGCCACGTACAAGGAAGTGCAGTGTCGAAAACCCGCCTACAATGTGGACTGATGACCTGGTTAAGGTTGCAGGAACTCACTGGGTGCAGGTCACTTCCAATAAGTCAATGTGGAGATCCTTGGGGGAGGCTTATGTTCATGGACTTCCTGTGGTTGAAGAGAGAGACGATAGCCGCGCCCTTTATATGGTATCGCAATGCTAGGCTTGGAGTGCAGGTGTAACTACAAGTGTTAATGGGCTCTAATATTTATAAATACATTTTAACAAACAACTAGAAGTTGTAGATATGGTAGTTTCAGTTGATATACCGCCGAAAGATATTTAGAGACATATCCGCCAAACCTACAAACGTAAGGCTGAATGATCCGTGACACCTACATATATTCTCCTCTCAATCAATCCCGCGGTATTTGAGTTCGGAAATGAAGTTTATCAGCTGTTGTCCAAACGTAATTTAACACCACAGCAATTAAATGACGTGTGGTTTTACGTAACTGACACTTTATTGTCTAACTTAAATGATAATAGGTATTGTTGGATATTGAGTTATGATTTCGAATGCCTATGACTAATTCTCGACGTCAGAAATTAAGTTGTGCTGTGTAATACACCATTCGCTTAACCTAGCTTGAGCTCCGAAAGTAGTCGAGTAATTAAGCCTTTAAGACTAAACATGCAAAAGAGTATGGTCGAGACTGCCTCGATAGGGCATTTGTTCTACGGTACGTATATAACGCTGTGGTCTCGAGTTCGAATTCCGGGTGGAACAAAGTGCTATTGGGATTTTCTATGACTTGTATCAATAAATAAGATGGTGATTCATTTCGCTTCAAATAGGTTCCTTTGAAGGTACTTAGGAGTGGCTAATGTTCAGCAGTGGACTACTCATCTGTATCTGTATCTATACAGACCATACACGTGCCACTGCAGGGCACGGGCCTCCTTTAAAATCGAGACTGCGATTGTGACGAGTTAGGCTTTGTAGTCTACTACGCTGGCCTAGTGCAGGTTGGCGGATATTACATACCACACAAATTTTTAAATCGCTATGGTATGCAGGTTTCCTCACAATGGTTTCCTTAACCAATACAGTGCGTGGTGATTGACTATCCATGCAAAAATGACTTCGAAAATTCCGAGTTGTACCTTCTGATTTGTACCCGCTATGTTTTTGGGATTTGTACCGTGACAATGTTTGTAAACGCATCTAGTTCTTTATAAACAAGTCACCACGCCCTTCTTATGACTCAAGATTTCAAAAGTCTGAGGATTATACTAACCAATTATAAAGTCTCATCTGACAACAACAATATTATACCATTCAAACATCGGAACACTTAAAACAAAGCTATTCAATAACTACTATAATTTTGATTTTCTTTCAACGTTGACAGATAAATAATGTTCGGAATCTAGGAATTAAGTAACGGAATGAGATAAATCATAGACATTTACAACTGATTTGAGCACAAGTATTTTGTGCTGGGATTATGCGCGAACTCATGCGCAAGTAGCGACTAGGTAATAGATATTATAATAATAATTTGACTTTTAGAATGTTTGTCCAGACATGACAGCATGGTGAAGGGTACCGTCGGCAAAAAAGGCAATTTATTTTACCGTATTGTGATCAATACAGATTGACTATTTTATTTCAAAAACGAGTTTAATATTTTGGTCAAAACAGCTGACATCAATACAATTATACTTCATATATTAGAAACAGAAATTATTTAAAAAAATACCCACCATAAATATCTTTCCTATGTATTGAAGTTTGGCTGCATAATTATTATAGTATTATGCAAGTTTCATAAGTTGCTAAAACATAAATAAGATCTGAGTGGAAGGTCAATTTGTTTTATCAACGTATCTATATATACAAGCCAGTTGCCATACTCAAGAATTTCATAGATTTTTATGCCGACCCTACTATCGAATCAGCGAACGGTTAAGCTTAACACAAGTGTATTGACCATACAATAGGTATATTTGCGCGCGGGCCCAGCTACCGCATTCCACCCGCAGAACAAATATTGTAAGTGGGCTAGGGGCTTTCATTACACATGGTTTTTTTGCTGTCCGTACACGGTTGACTGACGAGTGGATAAACGAAAGTCATCGTTTACGAGTGTCTGTCAACATTGAGATGTGTGGCGCCGCGTCATACCGATTCCTTTGGCAATGGTCAACAGATTTCGGCTTGGTAATGAGCATCAGGCTTCGAGCATGCTTGACGGTTTGTCCAAGTTTGCATTTAGCTATGTGAGTGCTTGTTGAGTATGCGATTTCTTATTATCGTTGACGCCATATACCACGTTGGTGTTTTATCTCGTATTGGATTTATGAGAGTTGATGACGTTTCAAAAATCAAATGTGATCTAAATGAAATGAAAGAACGGTAAATATCGTATTGTGATGGAAAAATGTAATGATAATATTGTTCAGTTGCATGTGATGATTGCTGTGCACAGTGCAAGCCACACAGTTTTCTTCAATATTCACTATTTAACATTGAATATATTTGAAAGACTCAATACAAAGTATTACTAAGAAAAGTATTTATGAAAGCAATCTAATAAGCCAGGGTACACGCTGCAAGCCCGGGCCTCAATCGATTTTGTCCATTTCTATTCCGCTTTTTTTTCCAACGGATATTAGTATTCAGTCTCTGAAGTTATCCCGAGATTGGATTCTTGCTGATTCCTAGTTTTATTTCATCACAAATCGAATGGAATATAACTAACTTACTGGCGTGTTCAAACTTGATAATAAACGTGTCAACTTTATTGTTCGCAATTATTTCAGAATATGATTTTGAATATCTCGTAAACATGTTGAGTTGATATCAAATCTATTTGATTTTATGTGACACAATTGTATATTTTTTCGATCTGTATCAAATATGATTAAAAAAAGCATATTACAGTATTACAGAGTTTCTATCAGAAAACTAAAATTGAAAAGATACCTATGTATGTAATAATTTGAATGAAAAATCATCTGGACATAAATTATCTACTAACCTATTGTTTGCCAATGTGTCATAGTCGGACGAATAACCATATTATAACATCATAATGTACCCATGTTCCACAATAAACATATTTGATTTGATTTGATTTGATTTGATGATTGATTTAAATGCTGACATGTTATATAGTTAGCTGCAATAGGAATCTAAAAACATACATAAATACAAATTACTGTTTAAGTGTTACAAGAATAATCTGCCGTTGTATCACAAACGATACACACATGATATAAATAAAAGTGTCTTATAGTTTTATAGTAGGCTAAATTTATAAATGTTATTTGATCTATAGAGTGACGTCACAATGTTCCAATCATCCTACCACAGTCGAAGTCATGAAAGTGCGGACGTAAGTTTAATTTAGTTGTATAACCGCTTAGCGACCATCATGAGAACTCACCGTGGTGACTCATTGAAAAAGTCGTGATTCTCGAGTTATCGTGTTTTCCTATACATTTAGCGCAGAACATAAAAATAGTTCACATATGAATAAGTTGGGCCGCGCCTACAAATATCTTTAATCTGTGTTCGTAATGACAAAACAATCTCAAGTTCAACAATCGTACTTAAGATCCATTAAAATCCATCCCAACCTCTCATTATGTCACGTAACAATGCGAACGACCGGGCATCGATCCTCCCCGACCTACCCCAAAATCAATACCCCAAAAATCTAATTACAAACAGGCGTAAATTTAGAACGCCGCCCCTATTGATTATCACCGACCTTGGTTGAAAAAAATTAAGTCAAAGACTGACCCAATTTTGGCCGAGTCTCCCCTCGTCTCGCGCACCGTTCATTGCCAAGTTTACATTGAAGAAACCAAACGGTTCTGCCTATTAAGTGAAGAATAAAACCGACGTCTCGTAGTTGAGAAAAAGCTCTTTAATGAGACGAAGGAAGTCGGGGCGTTTAAGATTTTTTGCGCGGCCCGGCAATCTTGATACTTGCAATCTTTTTTTAATTAAAGCCTAAAGGAAATAGCGCGGAATGATGCGGCTTCTATATTAAATTACTAAGCGGATTTGAAAGTGCGTTGTAATATTCATAAATAAAAGGCCGTTAGCCATAAAAGTTGGATAGTCAAAGCGGTTCGTGTAATATCTATTTGTTTATACAACACTATAAAAGCTAGTCTTACGATTATGAAGAGGTTTTATTGTTCAAGTGAAATGTGATCGCCTGATGCGCCGAGGATTTCCTGCTAAAATATCCATGTTTATTTATATTATTTGGTTGTAACGAGAGGTCAAGATTGTACGTGCGTAGTATAATTAATAAAAAAGAATTAAAAAGGAGTTCAAATCAACGGTCGCGTGCCCCGGAGGCCAATGTCCTTTAGACAAGATCGCCCCCTCTGCCATTCTCTCTCGCTCTAATTAACAGTTTAATCCATAACGCTGTCCCTTTCACTCGGAGGGATGCTAATATCGTGTTACTTAATATCCCACTGGGACATTGCTCGGATAATAAATTTCCCGAATATTGTTGTAGATTCGGTAATTCATCAAACATTTTTTTTCCCTCGTAAAAAAATGTAACGATCGACATTTTTCAGACTTAATAGCACAAAGGACTCATCGATGCATAAGCCGTCTATCCGCCTTTGCAGATTTTCAGACGGAGATGAAATTTATACGTATTATTTTAATGTGCCAGTGCGGAGTTTCTTTTTGATATACGACAAACGGGTATCCGATATCAGAGGCGTGAGTTAGCAATAAAAGTAAAGCATGTCGAAAAATATCGTTAAGTAGCACACGCCCGCCCCTTAATATCTTCCACGCGGCCGCACCCGGCGCGCCGTATCGGAGAATTTTTATCTGAATATTTTCCTTTCTCATTGTCGTTATCTGAAAAATATGTTTTTCGTACGGGCCGCGCGACCCTGAGTGATTTCCAAACGGACTTACATGCAGCGGAGCAACTCTTCAAAATTCAAATGTGCCACACTGAATTTAGAATTGGAATCCTTTTTCTCGCGAAAAATGTCACGTTGTTGGTGAAGGTAAAAGAAAAATAGTTGGCGCGAAGCCAGCCGAAGTCAACCCTTTAGCGTGGGGGTAGAGCATGATTTTGTTTGTTGCGTGGCGCGGCAGGGTGGGAGGCGGAATATGGGAAACGGAAGCGCGGGTGGCCGGGAGGGGGGACGGGCAAATGGACGGAAGAGGAGCGAAGGCAAATAACTTCGCCCTTCTGTACACATGTATAGGGAAGCTGTGAGGGCGCACAAAAATGCTCGCAGCACCGTTTCCAAGTTTCACAATGAAACGTTGAGTATTTTTGTCATTTGTCGTCATAAAATCTCTCTCGTCTAAAGAAAAATTCGCGCTGAAATGTTTTGGCGTGCTCAAGTTATGAGAGATATGTCGGAGTTGAAATTTTGTCACGAGCACAAAATGAGTACCTACTTTGTTACTCGCCAGCGTTGCGATATTGTTCTCGAGACGTGATTTTTCCCTGCTATAATCTACGTGTTTTGCTTCAAATAGTATTATGACGAGAAAAAATCATAGAACTTGTTTGTGACAGAAATATTTTCACGTTTTGCCTCATTCATATATTTTGATAACTTGCTCGTTTTAATCGCCTCATTGTTTAGTGCGTTCATTTGGTTGAAACATTTATTCTTCGGTTCCTTTGCCAAATATAATAATATTTTGCTTCAATTATAAGGTTTGATCTATACTAACAGATAAGTCGTCGGATTAAACGAAAAGTAAATACAACCATACTTTTAGTCTATAAATGCGTTCGTTTTGTAATGTCCGAATTTGTCGCAATCTTTAAATATCTTCATTCTTTACAAATTAATAGCGATTCGAAATAAGAGAGGCGGGGTATTATGTGACCTCCAAGAATGTCACCCTTGGGTCAGTAGAACTATTATGAGTCCAAAGGGGGTACAAAAGGCCAAATTGGTCGTTTTGTTTACGATCATTTCACTATTTTTTATAACAATGACTACACTGCACAAAATGGTAAGTAGCAGTTAGAAATAACAAAAACGTGATTCACCACCACAGTCAAAACAATCACTGTATTATTGGTTTCGTAGACACCAAATAAGGAAACTTGATAGGTATACGTTCGATGAAGTTATCCTTTGAGGCGGAACCCTATCAAGTAAAATGGTTTTGGTATCTTAGATTTACGCAAATGTTACACATTGAAATAAAACTATTTTTATCGATTATATCGCGTTCAATTTAAACATTTTTACACTTCTTGACGTTTCACTTTACAGCTTTCGTAGTTACGGGGAGGACTATCTCGGGACTCGGTGAGTACGTAAAACATTGTTTTTAATGTAAAATGGTTCAACTAAACCCACATAGGACCATTTCAATGACCGTCTCTCTACCAAGATAGGTTCAATGGAAAAGTTACAAGTATGAAATAGTAAATTAATATCAAATAAATTACTCTGTGGTTTTGTTGAATTATAATTTCTTGCTATGCCTTCAGTACCCAGTTTCCCTCAATTCTCAAGCGTCTTCACGATCCAATCCATTTAAATATTACTTAAACAATTGAATTTATTATGGATAACACTCGGTTGTCGGCGTATTCGAGTAATTTGTAAACATACGAGCGACATGAGTACCTACCCACGTGTTAGAAACTTTATTGGTATGCCTTATTACAGTCAAGTGTTTTAGTGATATTTGCTTTGAGATCTTGATTCTTGGATGGATACATTTTTTTGACGTGTGGGGCACATTAGTATGCCACCTTTAGGAATACAAATTATAAATATATAAAGTCCAGCTCTGGATAAACATGTGGGCCGTATATGTATACCTATTTTCTATGGTATAATACTATTCCTGTACTTATGTGAAATTTAAAACTATAAAAGGAGAGACTATTCAACCATCACACTGGTCACTAAGACTGCTGCAAGCTAGAGTCGACAGTAACAATAATTTCATTGACACCAAAAAGCCTATCGAGTCTTTGCGAATGTCTAATTCGTTTTAAATTAGCAACCTTGCAACGATCAATTACTAAAATAAACTTTATCTGGCAGTGATAAAAATGCAGATAAGCTAAATTAATTAAGCGGAAAAACACGACAAATTGAATGTTACAAACTAGGTTTAACAATGAAAATCTAGTATAATTCCACTGAAAAAATGTTTAACAATGCTAAAGAAACAAATATTTGAATACTCTCAGTAATAAGATTTCAATAGAACATTGCGAGATTTTATGATCTGCAGTGTGATATCAGTAAATGTATAGATTTTGAACAGGATATGCAACTACCAGTATTCCCAGTAACCAAAGTATTTCTAGGAATAATAAATAAATGCCTGAAAATGGATACACACATGCAAAATCAGAAACTCAACGCAACGTATGGGTCACTATACAGGATCCTCCATAATATACAATGGTTACTATCCGGGCGAATCATCGGCTATAGGGTCAGTAAAATCTAAAAAGCGATTTATAAAAGTTGGAATAATACTGGCTTCTTTTATACTTTACGAAATAGAAGTCCTAGTGTACAATATTTCGCCATTTCCAATGCTGCAGAAGCCATTACAGATTTATTTACGGTTCATTTGGCGATGGCTGAGTGCTTCGGTTATGTAAACTATTAGTGCCAACTTACGACCTTTGTGAAGTAAAACGTTTTGTGCTTTTAGGAGAGCGGGTCGTAAATAACAAGTTGGAGATAATTTTGGTAAAGATTTTTGTTGTATTAAACTATACATTCTAGCTAATATTTATATTGAAAATTTGCAATAAAAGGCTTTTGGTTACATTATGTGATTCATTTGTAATAAGTAGTTCTTTTTATTCCGTTTCATTTGTCACATTCATTCAATATCGAAATCTTCATATTATTGTCCGCTTATTTTTAATTTCATTCAATGTTGTCATTATTTTTTTCAAGTGGTTGATATAAATATTTAATCGTTAATTCAACGTAGTTGTTAGAACTGCTTACTGAACACATTGAGGTCGAACCACACACATCGTTTTTTGTATTGGAATGGTCCAACAACCACAGCATTAGCTTAGAAAAATTAAATCCTTGCTTAATATCGCAAAATTCTCTTTGTGGTCTCGCAAATTCTTTGCCAAGTCGAAAATCAAAGCGACCAAATAGCGAAAGTTGGGTGCCCTTTGAGCAGTCCCGTTATTATTTTCTCAAGAACCTCTTTTATGTAAAAGAACGCTTCAGAGTGCGAGGGTGGTA
This sequence comes from Hyles euphorbiae, assembly GCA_023078785.2. NCBI lineage: Eukaryota > Metazoa > Arthropoda > Insecta > Lepidoptera > Sphingidae > Hyles > Hyles euphorbiae. The sequence goes on along the minus strand of CM041039.1, from coordinate 3,935,795 downwards.
AAGGGAAAAATATGACGGAGAGATTTTTCGTGCCTCCCGCTCACACATGCGTGGTTAGAGAGAGACGGGGATGGGTGATGTCGAGTGGCTTTCGTTCTAAGAGTCTCCATACACGGGTACTCGTTACGTCATGGCCCGGGGCCGTAGACTTGTAGGAGGCATTTTGACAAGTATTTTATGAAAAATGTAACCTCCTTTGTGACAATGCTTGATGCTTTGAGCGGAACGCGTTGTCAGCGGTAATGAGATGAAACTTACCACTGGGTACGCCTTGTTGCGAGCCTTAGGATTTTAAGCTGATTTGCGGCAAATTTTTATTATTATATATTTTTTATTTTATGTTTGAGTTAGGGGTAGACTAATGGAGATCAATCATCAATTCGTAATCTATTGTATCTTCATTTACTACTGTGTCCAAAAAATAAGGTGACTTTTGAATTTAACCTGCGCGCGTCGAATGATTTGGAGAATTATTATTTTATTTAGTTTGGTAGTACTGTCAGTGACATCCATGTCAAATTACATGTCAAAATATTCATTAGTGTTCGAGATACGCGTCATTTTGTGAGCTGCTAAAAGTGAGTTTTTCGTTTTTTACGATGTCGAAATTTGTTGAGCAAAGAATTTGCATGAAATTTTGTTTGCGGAGTCAATTTTCTGCTGCGGATACGTTAAGAACGGTGCAGAAAGCCTTTCGTGATCAGGCTATGTCTAAAAAAAATGTTTACAAGTGGTATAGTGAGTTCAAGCCAGCCGTGAACGTGTCCAAGACGAAGAGCATACTGGGCGACCATCAACCTCAACCGACGAAGCTCACGTCCAACAAATCAAAGATTTGTTGTTAAAAAACCGTCGATTAACGATTAGAGACCTTGCTGATGAGGCTGGCATATCGAAAGGCTCGGTCAATACCATTTTAAAGGATGTTTGGGTCTCAAGCGCGTCGCATCTCGACTGGTACCGAAAACCACGATAATGCACCGTCCCATACTGCACTAGTAATTCGTGATAATTTCGCCAAAAACTCAACCCATATCGTTCCGCAACCCCTGTATTCATCTGATCTGGTGCCGTGCGACTTCTGCCTGTTCAGCAGGCTCAAAAGACCGCTCCTGGGACACCGTTTTGATATGATAGAGGAGATTCAAGCCGCAGCGAAGACGGGACTGAAGGCCATCCCGGAAAGTGGCTACAATCAGTGTTTCGAATGTTGGAAAATCCGTTGGCATAAGTGCATTGCATCGGGAGAGGATTACTTTGAAGGGGATTAAATTGATTTGGAAGAATAAATAAAGAATTATCAAAATAAATACAATGTCACCTTATTTTTTGGACACAGTATGTATATTTTGTTGATATACTATAAATTTACGTATGCATTTTAAACATAATAAATGAATTATATGAAATAAATTTCATTATGATTTTTCTGTATGCGTAAAAGCAAACTTTTTCGGAATTTATTTCAAGAAAATTACATTCTTATAAAAATGTAAATTGGATTCTCTAACAAGGATATCTGCTTCACAACAATAAGTTTGTTGCTAAGAGCTCCAAGATGTAATTACTGTACTTAGGTATTTCAACGCTCGTTTAATTGTAATAAGTTTTTAAGAAGTATAAATTAAGGAATAATTTACTGTCACAACATGAGACAACATTTAAAACTTTGCCTCATACTCCGAAGAATATTCATTGCGGCTTACAAAGTCAGTTCATGTTTGTCATTTAGTTAAATACTTGCCAGTTGCCACAGTTGAAACTTAAATTATTTTGCTTAATTTTATGCGGCAAAGGATTTCGCGAGTGGCCTTTTGTTTGTCATAGGACAGTTGACTATTTTCAACAAAATGTTTTTATTGTTATAACAAGAATATGTCAACTAAAGAGTATAATGCTTTTGTGTGGAATGAAATAAGAAAAAGTAATTAAAAAGTATGGTTTTGATTTTTAATTGAATTGGTTTGATGTATTTTATAGTTTAATGGTTATATTAGCTTAGGCATATAAAACCGAATCCCTTAGAAAACCAAAGTTCTTAACTAGTTGATTGTTGTTTTTTTTATAAGCCAATTTTCATGATTTACTTAAAGAATTAAGTAATATTTTTTTATAGCTCTTTTATAAACTATTTTGTAAGCTGTGACGATTGATAGGCAAAGCAAACAGTAAATCTAGATTTACCTGTGTAGGATAGTAGGTTTAAGCCTAGCTTTAGGCTATGCTTTGTCTGTCAGTTTTATAACTATATCAGAATGTTGTCACAGACACCAAATCGTGAAATCATAAATATTTATGACTTGTGTGGCCTAGAACCATAATGTGCTACCACCGCAATATCTTAATTTAATAAGCATGGTATTAGACATTTAGCGAAAGGACAGGACACGTTTACATGCATATGTTATGGGCCAAGTGATTAATCCGGCATTATTCATAGTGCCCGGGCTATATGAATAATGCCCAATAAGAGCGGGCAATGTGATTATAACCAATCAATTTAGCACATTGCCCGGGCACTATGAATAATGCTAAGTGCCTAATGGGCAGAGTGATATAAAGCGAATCAAAATCAAAACAATGAGCCAAAGTGGTAGAATTTAGAATAAGGCAGCACGATGGGGTGGGTTGGGAGGAGTGGAGGGGAAGGGGGAGTGTCGTACCTCCCCTGGTACCACTCCCATGAAAAGGTAACGCACTATTCTTGAGAAATATCTATTATAGCAACCTAGCCTTAAAACTTTTTCACTTGTTGTCAATACAAATTAGCTTCTGCATCGTCTCCAGCGCTACGGGAAGTTCAGCCCCTTCGCCCTTGCGTAACAAAAGATAGACACCCATGCTCACCTCCGCAGCTTCGGCTTGCTGGTCGCCTCCGGCGACCAGCCTCAGCCGCTACGGCTCGCACGGATGCCTATCCTTCGTTACAGCGGGCGGGGGCTGCTCTCCCTCCGCGCCTCCGGCTTTTTATATACACTCTAGGGTCAGTACCCAAAAGACTACGTGAAGTCGGGGTGTTCCAAGTCGGTTTTGGGGCACAGTCGACCTAACTGATCCATAAAGTGGGTACACTAATTTTCTTCTGAAGATAATGTTTCGGTCGTTAAAACATAACTAAACATAAGCAGATCAATTCAACCTTTCTAATTTATGGGTCTATCGGAGATGCGACAATGCGGCAGCACACCACGTAAAAAATCAACTATGAATCCCATTGCCCGATCATCATGTAGCCATATTCATAATGCCCGGGCAATGTGATAAATAGGTGAGTTTAGATTGTAATTAATCACTTGGCCCGATATGGCTCGGCAATATTCATACTGCCCGGGCATTATGAATACTGCTCGCATTAATCACTTGGCCCATAACACATACACGACAATACAGAATCCAGGGGAAATTTATTATTAATAGTTCAGTTTATAATATGTTAAAATGTATGTTTTACCGGCCGTAATAGACAATTTTAAAATCTAGTTTAGCTATCGAATGATTTATTTTCATCGGTATCTGGGGTGTAATCTATAGATTAACTATATCTCCGATATAAGACGATGAATATTTGAATGTCGTATGTAAAACTATACGAATATGCTTAAATGCTCTATTACCTTAGACTAAGTTCGGAGTGAATAATAAGTGTTAAATAGAATAGTATTAATTTCTAGAAGTGGATTTTTTTAATCTAATACGTGGATTTCGAACGTCGGAACATTCGAAATCCTTGTCGGAGAATAGAGTAACCTCCCTCAATGCAAATCGTTCAAAAGGGAACAACTTTTAACTGGTGGTAGGTCTCTCATATGTGCGAGGCCATCTGGGTAGGTACCACCGCAATGTCTATTTCTCCCGTGAAACAACACTGCTTAAATGCACTGTTGTGTTTCGGATTGAAGGACATTGTAGCCAGAGCAACTACTGGACATATTGAGACTTAACATCTTATGTCTCAGGATGGCGAGCGCAGTGGAATATTTCTACTGTTTATGAGCGGTCGTATAGCTTACCATCAGGCAAACGGCTTGCTCGTCTCGCCATACATTGCAATAAAAAAAAAAAAAAAAAAAAAACTTTCGACAGCTAAAATAGGTTTTAGAACTGTCTATGAATGAAGCTGTTAGTTTTAAGACATGCATTTTGTTATCATATTTATTGGTAGTTTTGAGAAATACTTCAAATGATATTAATCCAGTCTCATCCCATCACCATCAACTAAATGTTCAAATTAATTTAATTAAAAATCGTGATATTTATACACGTTAAAAAGTACTTATACGTAAATATGTCTGTCTAAATATATGTGTTTTTTTTTTCTTAATTTCGCCCGATTTTGAAGAGTTTTGTTGGAGTGTTTATCTGCGAGGCTGTATTTTGATTCTCCGCTAAGAAGTTTGTTTGACGTATGAAAGCAATAACAGCAATAATAAACTCAGGAAGGACGAACGTTTTCCTCTAAGGATAATTTAACTACTGGATTGTCTACTGCAAGGATTTATTTATTTATTTATATATATGCTTTATTGTACACCAAAATAATCCCGGGTTGGGCAAAGTGATTTTGGATTTTTCTATTCAGTATCAGCCCAGAGTCCGGAATTTGTGCCCGATATAGCGATAGGCTCGCCACCTATCACATTGTGGGACGGAATATACAAGGCGAAATGTGGGTGCCCTCGCACCTCTGCCTACCCCTTCTGGGAACAAGGCGTGAGTTTATGTATGTATGTATGTACACCAAAATGAAAGAAGCATAAAATATACTTAAAAACTAAATTACTTTATTTATTTACTTAATTATTCACAACTTTGTATCTATTTCTTAACCATTTATTGGAATTATTCTGTATTTTTGGGTTGAAAGTGTTTTAAGCTTTTATAATAGAAATATAATGTTTGAGGTTTATTAAATTTTCAATGTTTTTCTGAATCAATAAAAAATGGTCTACAAGTATTTTTTGGCATTTACAGTACATTTCAGGCATTCAAAAATTAATTATGTATAGATTTTATTCTCAAACGGATATTCGGAATTGGTATAAAATAATTATAAATCATACAAATAAAATACCAAAGTAAGTTCATTACAGAGAAAATATACCAGCACATATTTCCCATCCACATTTTAGTGCGTCTTTGAATTTCCTCTCAGAATATTACTCGCGCGTCTCCCTCATTACGAGGCAAATCATTACAGAGTGAAATCGTATGGAATCGCAAAGGAGGGATTGTTACCGCACACACACCAATCCCAACCTTATCACCATAATATAGAGTCCTTTTTCCAACGGGCGGTAACCTCGTCGTGATATGTCATCCGCGACCGTATGAAAAATATGAGTTGTATTGAGAAAATGGAATCACTTCGATACTGCTAAGAGGTTTTTAATATCGTGCCGTATGATAAAAAAGTTTTTATTGTCATATTTTTTCTTATTTACATTTCAGTGTGTGAGGGCGATATTTATTTGATATAGGGGTTCACAGCTTAGTTGTTGAAGGCATGAGATAGCATGGATTCAAATCCAATGCGGTTTTTACATGTTTTATCAAATTATATATAGGTATGTTGCACACTAGATTCGTGCCATAAAATCGTTCACATAACTAGATAGAATTGCTATCGTATGTATGTATGTGTTCGTGACTATTTAAAAGTTCTAGGGCAAGGTTGGGGTATGGATTGATAGATCTATAACAGTTTTACTAAATCGAATGTAACGCCAAACCTGCCATTTTACGCCGGTGTTCTGTAAGACAATACCACTACCTAAGGCAAGATTGTTCATTTTCACTTTGAAGTCTAAAATTACTACATCAGAGTTGGGCTCTTTTAGTCAACGATTCCTTGGCAGATACGGTCATATCTGCCCTCAATCATGTTCATTCAGACCCACTGTGTTTACCTAAATTCAATATTAAATAAGCAACATTTTTGTACGAAATTTGTGTGGGTTATAACCCTACCGAGCATCTTTACCAATAGTAGCAGAGATTCGCGACGTCTTGATTTTTCCTTAACCCGCCTACATGCTACACCCTCATATGTGGGCCCTTCACACATCCTGAAACTTCTACATACTTATGCCGTAAACGCCACCCCAGTGCATTCAAAAAGGAACTTTAAACAAATCGCACAGAGTGTAATTTTGCACGTAATGAGGAGTGTAGTTACACTAAATGTGTGAGTAAAATATGTTTAGTGAATTTCGTGAGATCGGGGCCGATTGTACCGAAACATTTTTACGATTCATTGTAAATGCCGTGCACTTTTGTACTCCTAAGCAGTGCTAACAACGACAATAAATGTTTGGATCACGCGACTGTTTCACTGAAATTAATTTACTATGCGGTTTCCCGTGTAAAATACCCTTCGTAATATTCTGACAGAATGACACAGTTTGTTTACTGCATTTTTAGTTGTTTTTTGGAATTATAATTACTAGGACATCTGGATGCAACATTTATTAATGATATATGGGGTTTTAGGGTTGCCAAAGGCTTTCGACTTGTTCTAGTATTTCCGCCTCCGTGGCGCAGTTGGTTAGACGCTGTGAAGAGGTCGCAGGTTCGATCCCCGCACCGAGACAATTGTTAAGTTTTTTTTTTTTATTGTAGTGAATGGCGAGACCAGCAAGCCGTTCGCCTGATGGTAAGCGATACGACCGCTCATAAACAGTAGCAACATTCCACTGCGCTCGCCATCCTGAGACATAAGAAGTCTCATTAAGTCTCAATATGTCCAGTAGTTGCTCTGGCTACAATGTCCTTCAATCCGAAACACAACAGTGCATTTAAGCAGTGTTGTTTCACGGGAGAAATAGACATTGCGGTGGTACATTTTTTTTTTTTTTTTTTTTTTACGAGGCCAAAAACTGTTTATGGTCCTCTTCCCGCAGCCCTTGGATGTTAATGCCGAGCTGGGTCCCTAACGTTGATATCCTACGCCGGCATACCGACCAAAACCCCTCGATGGCCCTCTTCGCGCATATTAGGATGGCTGCGGTCTCTGCTAGCGTAATCCGCCCGGTACTATTCCGCAGTCATCCTTTGCAGTTCGGAGACCTATGGCCCCTCCTCTCTCCATAATCATTAGCCCCATTCGGGCGTTCATCTCGGGATTACTTTTGGTGTGGGTGCCCCCCAAAAGCACCCAGTAATCCCGGTGGTCCCATTTAGTCGCCTTTTACGACAGGCAGGGAATACCGTGGTGGAATTCTTTTCGCCCCCTTGCCACAGGGCAGATTGCGGTGGTACCTACCCAGATGGCCTCTCACATATGAGAGACCTACCACCAGTGACAGTAATTATTAGTTTCGGGTCTGGGTGTTTGTGAGATCGAAAAATCTCTCGTAGTTTTTGATACCCACGACATAAGACTAGATCTTAGTGTGGGGTCAGGATTATGTATACTGTTGGGTGTATTTATTTATTAAAATTAGTGCACTTATTATAGTTGAAATTGTGGCCATCCACGATGAATTGAGCTCAATAACCGTTCCAAGGAATTCTCTTCATGTGAGATTTCCAGTTCTAAGAACAAACTATATTTTTCCCAAGACTCGATAATTTTCTGAAGGAATTAATACAAAAAAAAAGACATAAGTGTAAAATATGTATGTATATTTTACTGGTGGTTTGTAATTCATGTAATTCATGGTGTTGCTAGGTGTTGCTATGAGCGGTCGTGTTGCTTATCGTCATACGAATGGCAAGGTCGTCTCGCTATTAAATAAAATAAATAAATAACACCCAACAGTCACATACATAGTCCTGACCCCACATTAAGATTGAGTCTTGTGTCGTGGGTATCGGGAACTACGAGAGACTTTTCGGTCTCACAAACACCTGACCCGAAAGAAATATTGGTGGGCCGCACAAACATTTCTCTCGGTGCGGGGATCGAACCCGCGGCCTCTCGTTTCACAGGCGGCGTCTAACCAATTGCGCTACGGAGGCTGTCTATTCATTGCTATGTAAAAAAATGTGGGATAAAAGTAAGCGGATGAGGAAAACATTAAATTACATTCCTTTCTCGTTAGTCATTTTGTTTATGAATGAAGTTGTCAATTGGTTTACGGGTCGAAGCATTTAGCAAGATGTGTGGGCGTGGTTGACTTTGGCCTGAATTTCAAGATGTCTCATTCATTTTTACCATCTCAGTGTTGTAACTGTAAATTTTTGATGCAATACTTAAAAACATAGTAAGGTATATTATGTGTGGGATGCGATGACCACTTACCATGAGGTGGCTCATCTGTTTGCTTGTCAGATATTTAATAAACAATATTTTTGGTTGAAATGTGATTGCAAAGCTGTGGCCTCCATCAAGTCCCGGGTCAATTGCCGGGTTGGACAAAGTATATTAATTTGATATTTTTTTTTTATAATGGCCTGGCATAGTGGCGGCATTGCACCTGATGGTAAGTGCCAGTGCCGCCCAGGCAGAGTATCCATTGGCATCGGACGGTAGTCCCATGCCAATGGAAACAATTATGCCGGCCTGCTAAGGTGCCTCTTCACACCATGGCGGAAGGACCCAGGATTGTAGAAAGGAGGGAACACGTGAGACGGCAAACAATTCCACAGCCTGACGGTGCGGCACAAAAATAATAAACAAAAACTGGAATATTTTTATTCATTATCAGCCCAAACACAGGAATTGTTGCCCGATATGGCGATAGATTCGCCACTTATCAAATCATGTGACAGAAAGTACAAGGCGAAACGTGAGAGTCCTAAAATTCATCACATGTTTCCGAGAAGGTCAGAAACATTTGGTAATTCCAAGTTGGGCTTCGTCCCATTATTACGCCATTAAGGCTGTCATAAGAGTGTATTTAATGAAAGCTGTTAATAAATAGTTAATATTACACGTCTTTCCCATATTCTTTCATTACCAATTATTTTTTAAATAGTGATTAAAAGACTTTAACTGTGCGGTCCGTTAAATTATATTGGATGGTCGAAAAGTACTGTTTTTAAATTTCATTAGTGACCACTAATTTGAGGGGTTTGAACATTAATTGGGTTGAAGTATCGTTCTTCGCAATGTGTTAAAAGAAATGGGCAATATATGTCACCTGCCTAGTTATGAGCGTAAACTTTTGTTATAATTTTTTGAGGACAATTGGTTGTCCATAGCGCTGATAATTTTTAATATACAGGGTATATTAAGAGTGCTGGGTGGTAGTTTTAGTGACTACAAAATTTTGTGCAAAAAGTTGTGACGATTTTTTTTTTCTATAGTCGAGTTTTTTTTTTTTTTTTTTTATTGCAATGAATGACGAGACGAGCAAGCCGTTCGCCTGATGGTAAGCGATACGACCGCTCATAAACAGTACCAACATTCCACTGCGCTCGTCATCCTGAGACATAAGATGTTAAGTCTCAATATGTCCAGTAGTTACTCTGGCTACAATGTCCTTCAATCCGAAACACAACAGTGCATTTACGCAGTTTTGTTTCACGGGAGAAATAGACATTGCGGTGGTACCCACCCAGATGGCCTCTCACATATGAGAGACCTACCACCAGTAAATATCTTCCGATACCGAGTATCTCCTATATCGAGAGTAGGGTGGTAAATACATAGTTTTTTCTTAAATAATAGTGTACATCCTTTTATTTTTAAAGACGTATGGTACGCAAGGTTTTAAATTATTATTTTAGCGAAAACTATGGATTTACTATCCAAATTCCAATCGACGATATTTACAAAATAATAAAAAAAAAATGTCGCGTTTCTTTGCGAAACCTTTAGCTACATTGTTTGTAGTTACTAAAACTACCACCCGGCATCGTTTTCGGTAGCACTCTTGATATACCCGGTATCATCATCATCATCATCATCATATCAGCCACAGGAAGTCCACTGCTGAACATAGGCCTCCCCCAAGGATCTCCACAATGACCTGTTGGAAGCGGCACCGAGACGTGGCCTCTCACTGTGGGCCTCATTAAAAGGCTCAAAGTCACTCAACGAGCCATGGAGCGGGCTATGCTCGGTGTTTCCCTACGAGATCGAATCAGAAATGAGGAGATCCGTAGGAGAACCAAGGTTACCGACATAGCCCATAGGATTGGCAATTTGAAGTGGCAGTGGGCCGGGCACATAGCTCGTAGAACCGATGGCCGTGGGGGCCGAAAGGTTCTTGAGTGGAGGCCACGTACAGGCAAGCGAAATGTCGGACGCCCGCCTACAAGGTGGACGGACGATCTGGCTAAGGTTGCAGGAAGTCGCTGGATGCAGGCCGCTTCCAACAGGTCATTGTGGAGATCCTTGGGGGAGGCCTATGTTCAGCAGTGGACTTCCTGTGGCTGATATGATGATGATGATGATTTGGGTGGTAAATACATTTTTTCCTAAAATAATAGTGCATACCCTTTTATTTATAAAGACTCTAAGGTATAAAAGAGTTTAAATTATTATTTTAGCAAAAACTATGGATTTACCACCCAAAAATGGCGATATTTAAAAAATGATAAAAAAAATTGTCGCGTTTCGTTGCAAAATTTTTAGTTGTATTGTGTTTGTAGTCACTAAAACTACCACCCGGCTTCGTTTTCGGTAGCAGTCTTGAGATACTCAGTATGAGACAAAAGACAATCTATTTCTGAAATCAAACAAAGCACTTTTACATTCATTTTTGACGGTCAAATGAAAGAAAATTAAATTAACAAAAGATCGTCGATAGCACACAAAAATGGTATTAAATACAAGAATTATTCGAAAAAATATTATCAAAACATTGTCATCTTACGAAACAGAAATACAGCGAAGTGCACTCAAAATAATAAAAGGGAAACGCGTATGATAATAAAATTTGCATATCTCTGCAAGTGCTAATAGCTAATTTAATTCCATGGGTCCGAGGCTAAAATATGAAAATTAGCCTGTAATAGCCGCACAGGGCTACCAGATAAAATGGAAATTATAAATATTTAAAATCGTATTCGTTTTTGACCATTATTGTAACATTAAAAATAATATGTAAAGAGAGATATTGGTTTTTTATTGAAGTTAGGATACACCGCCATAAACAAGGCAAATGATACGAAATAGTTATGATGATGATGCTAAAGTTCATAGATAATATTAAATATCATAGATAAAGTTCATAGTAATTTTTTTGTTTTCAAACAGTATTATGAAAAATCTAAACTATGAAAAAGAAAATGAAAAAAAAAATCTGAGTTTTATTTTACTACCACAGTTTTAAAACCTTCCAGCAATTATAAATATAACATCAAGGTATCTCTATCTTGCCTCTCACATATGAGAGACTAGTAAAATATTTAAGAATATTCCAAAAGCCAGAGTTCTGCCAAGTCTTACCGAGGCCTTAAAGAATCCAGAATATATTATTTGCGATATCTGGCTAGATGTTTATCTGGCAACCATGTGGCAAGCTTGAATCTTGCCCTTTGGCAGTGTTCGCTTATTTACGACGTACGTGGCAAATTCAAAAATATTAACATGTTATGGGAAACTTTAACAGTCGTAATCATAATATTCACGGTACTAATGAGTTTAGAGTCGGTTTAATGTCAAATAAATGTTTTAGTACCTATATTGATTTAATATTGTTTAAATGATATTAAGAAAGGTCATTTTAATGATGTAGTGGCAAGATATATGAATTGCGTTGTGTGGGGTCCTGGGTTCAATTTCAGAGACCATGTTAATGGTACAAATGCCAGTGTAGAGCTTAAGTGTCCGTATAATTATTTGTTTATCATATTTCATCCCAATAAACATTATTTGTCATTTATGGGCTGCAAATCGTGAATTCTTAGTTCGATGATTAACTCCTGGGTTATAGCAATAGTGCGCCCTATATCAGCTATTCGAACAGAAATAAACTTGGTGAACTGCAAGAAGCCAGGCGTGAACTTAGAAATAAATATACAGTCACATACATTGTCCGGATCCCCCCCTAAGGTCGAGTCTTGTGTCGCGGCTATCAGGAACTACGAGAGACTCTTCGGTCTCACAAATACCCAGATACGAAACAACTTGTAGATCACACAAACGTTTGTCTCAGTGCGGGGATCGAACCCGCGGCCTCTCGTTTCACAGCCGACGTCTAACCAACTGCGCCACGGAGGAGTCTGTTATGCATTTAACTATGATACAAATATTCGCTACGTCTATCTACGTTATAAAATATTTTTATCTTTAATATCCGTTCGCCATATCCAACCATAATTGCCAAACCACCGACGGTTCTGCGGTCGTAGTAATAAATAAAACAATGTTACTGTAAGGAAATAAAATAAAATATTTATTCCTACACTAGTTTTACCTTATCAGTATTAAATTACTGCCTCGGTGGCGTAGTTGTACTACGGTACGGTAAAAAAGCTGAGGTCTTGGGTTCGAATCCCGGGTGGGGTAAATTGATATTGGACTTTTCTATTCATTATCAGCCCGGAGACATTAACTTGTGCCCGATATGGCGATAGGCTTGTCCCATATCGTCGTATCATATCGTGTGACGGAACATACAAGGCAAAATGTTGGTGTCCTGGCACCTCTGCCTACACCTTATGGGAAAAAGGCAAGATTTATGTATGTATGTAATATTAAATTGCTTTTTTAAATTTCCAATTATAATAATAAAGTTTCTGTGATTATTTTGGGGTTATAATAGTATTTTTAGTAAATGATATTATTGCGGATACCTTTTAACATCGGCCTTTTGCATAGACAATTTTAAAACCTATTTTAGTAATTGAATTGTTTTGTTTTGTCCTCGCTCAAACTGAATTCAAAAGTCGTTGGAACGGACAAAACATTCGATATTTAAAATAATTTTTAAAATTGTCTATGAATAAGACAGGATTTTAAATGAATTATAAAATCTGTATAAGTCACAAAGTCCTGTCTCTGGGATGATAAATAATAGAAAAATCCAATATCGATCAACAATATCGACAATATCCACTGCCCGACCCAGGATTCGAACCCGAGACCTCAGCTTTGTAACCGTACCGTAGTACAACTACGTCATCGAGGCAGTATATTATATAGGCTTATGACATACAAATTCATGCAACAACTAAACAAAAAATCGATATGCCAATGTTACCATCTCTAAAAACAGAAGGCGCATAGACGTTACAAAATTACCCTTTTTATAACACAATGCAACTTATTTAATAACGCCAGATGCTCATATATAAATAATACGTTGTATTCTGTTTTGTTGACAATGTAATAATAACTTGGATGGTTATTATTTAAAGTATATATCATTAATAGAAGTTGCATTTTGAAATGAAATGGTTCAGTTGGTTAGACAGGGGATTTTGTAAAGGTTGCAGAAAGTCACTGAGGCGAAACAGCTTCCAACGAATCGTATTGGACATCCTTGGAGGAGGTCTGTGTGCAGTAGAGGACTTCCTTAGACTGATTATGATGATAATATATAAATTAACGTGCTACCGAGGTACAACTAGGAAGGAAACTCACGTTTCGCCTTGTGTGTTCTGTCCCACGATAAGATATGGGCGAACCTATTGCTATATGGAGCTGATAAAGAATAGAAAAACCTAATGTAACTTTGCCAGACCCGAGGCCTGAGGCCTTCGCTTTGCAATCATACCATAGTACAAATTATATATGCCCTATTGATGCGCCAAAACACGTAAAGTGATTGTATATTAAATATGTAATTGTTCCTACTGTACCTTTGTTAATTACATTATTACTTTAAGTAATCCGTGAAAACGTAATGGAGTGTATACTACCTTAATCTTAAGATCTTTTGACTTGTAATATATCTGTACACTTGCTTGTTTTCCCAATAAATAAATAAATAAATAGTACAACTGGGTAGCTGAAGCAGCCATGGTTATAATAATTGTAGCGATAGTTGAAATTGTTAAGCTTGATTTGTTGTTGGGAATCGAATCGAATCGGGAGGGGAATCTTTAAAGTAGTTGCATAACCTTAGTTACCATCAAATCATCGTAGTGCGTGGTGGCCTGTTGGTAAACGGACCAGACGCGGCTGCCAATATGTTCACAGTGGTCGCGTGTTCAAATCCCAGGGCACGCCTCTGGCTTTTCGGAGTTATGTGTGTTGATATTATTATTGATAGTCAATCATCACGCAATAACACGGTAAAGGAAAACATCGTGAGGATAACAAAGCGATTTTCAAAAATTGTTATGGTATGTAAAGTCCATCAGCCCGCATTAGGTTAGCATGGGGACTATATGGCCTAACCACTCTCAATCGTTCTCTCGATTGTAGAGGAGGCCCGTGCCCCACAGTGGGCTTATGGGCTGATACAGATACAGATACCATCAGAAAAGTAAAAGAAATAAATTATATATCCCGACGATTTTATAAGTAACTTTGCTGGTACGTCTATTGACTTCTATTGAGTACTACTTAACCTGAGGTGCACTATTGGAGGTGTTCGAGGGCACTAGAGGTCTGCGTAATTTTACATACATTTTCCATGAACAACCAGCTCGAAATCCGTAAAATAATAATGAATCAATAGTTGTAAGTGTATATAAAAATAGCTTTTAGCATAAATACCTGTGTGTGGAACATGTTTTCGTACAAACCCTTACGATTTTTACTGATTGAAGTAAAACTATTTTTACGGATTTTATCGCAAATTTGGTTAATTTTTTACGTTTTTAGACCCGTGACCAGGAAAGCTGTAAAGTAATCGAAAGGTAGAGAAGATAAAAATATTAAAAATCAAATCAAATTCGAGATAATATCCAAAAAAATAGTTTTGTCAATGACTTTCGCGTAAATCTAAGAAACCATTATGTTTTTAAATAATAATTTGATCCGTGGTGCTTCACAGCTGGCTTCTCCGGCTGTGAAAGTCTTTTTGCGAGGTTATTTACCTCTTCAGTTCAATGTTTTGTCACCCGCTTTGCACGGAGGGAAGTGGACAATAATTTATTATTTCCAACTCCTCCTATTAATTTAACTTTCTGATTAATTTCGTTGCGGGTTAAAGACAAGTTAGACATTCCCGGAGACTCGCCGAGCTTCAATGCTCGGTGTCATTACTTTGCGTGCCACTGTTGATCCTGGCTCACAGGAGTTACAGTGGTGGGTGTGAGGGCGGGACAGTCTCCTAAACCATTATGTTTTTGCATGCTAAGCATTTCTATGTAATTCAAGGTGTTGTTTGTTACCATCAGGCGATGAGCACGCTCGTCTCGCCATTTACTGTAATGAAAAAGATAAGCTTTTAAAGAAGATACTCAATTTCAAGTAACTTATAAATATAGACATAATATTGATTGATCAACCTGTGAATTAAATACAGGATTCCGTTACATTGCAATTTTACGTTGCCACTACACCTTTAAAAAACCTATCAACTGTTAGAACAAATTATTTTTTTAATACTCACTTACGAGTATCATCTATGTACCAGTCATTATACTTACCACGCCTAGTTTGTAACGGCTAAGTACATTTAAATATATAGTATTAAATGCCATTTGAGCCCTAAAGCGTGGAAAAAAGGTGGGACTTATAACAGAGCTCCGGTCGACCATTTCTTTCTAACGGAAAAGGTCAGACAGACACTTTGCGTAATTATGCAAAAAAGTTTTATAGTGTTGAAAATATTATGTTAATATTTATTAGTTTTTTGTACTAATGACTAAGGGAATACACCTGTTGGTGGGCAGTGCAGTCAATCTAGAGATACAACTAACGGCTGGTTTCTATAATCTGTCTATCTGTAACAAGATATTTCATTAAATATATCGATGAATTTTATGTTTTAGACAACAAAGAGAGTACATATATTTATACATAGCTAGGCAAAATAAATGTATATTTTCTGTAATGGGTTTTGTTTGTCTATTGTTGTTTCGAGTAGCCCGATATAGAGATAAAAACAGTGATATTCGAAAGAGACATCGATCAATACAAAAACCTCTTCCACTAGTTGTAAATTTTGTATGTACTGTAATGTACTGTATTTTTGTATCCCTATAACAAAATAACTCTCAATCAATAATACTTTATCAACCAATAAAGGAAGTTAAATCGAACACTCAACAAACAACAGGAATTAAATTGAGTTGTTTAATCAAAACACTAATTGAACAATAAAACACTTGCCGAAAAGTTTATGTTACAAGTTAATTGTCCTGTAAAGCAATATAGAAACCTTTGAAAGAACAAACTTTACTTCAATATTATATTAACTCCAAAACCGTTTTGTAGGTTTCTGCTTGTTAGGTACAAATATTCTAACAATTGATGTAGGTCACTTGTGAAAAAAACATTTACGGTTTTACTCATGGTCAGTTTAAAATATATTGTAGCTATCCATTGAGGTATTATACTAGAGCGGACATCGGGAACAAAATCTGTGCGTATGCTGCGTGCACAAGGGTACATATTGAAGCGAGAGGGAAGATATGTTACTTCGTAGGCGTGAAAGAGACAGAAATAGAATGTACCCTTCATTTTGTTACAAACATTTTGTTTGCAGTGTCCCCTCTAGTATATTATCTCAATGTAGCTATCGAATATTTTGTCCGTTTCGTATGACTTTTCAATTTAGTACTCCACCACGACGACAAATGTTCGAAAATCGCACGTGAATATGTACGAATATGCGTACATCACTACATAGTATAAAACAAAATCGCTTCCTCTGTCCCTATGTCTCTTTGTATGCTTAAATCTTTAAAACTACGCAACGGATTTTGATGCGTTTTTTTAATAGATAGAGTGATTCAAGAGGAAGGTTTATATATATAATACGATCATATTATTGTACAGAAATCTATTTGTACCCGGGCGAAGCTGGGCCGGGCCGCTAGTACTTTATAAAATGATCGAATCCTTTATCGTACCTCGTAATATAAGACCAAGTGCGTTATAAGTGTCATATGGAATAGTATTGATTTTTAATAGTGGAAAACTTAATGCTTTTGTCTTTTTGTTTTGTATGTTGACTTTCATCGTTCGAACATTTGAACTTTGTGTCGGAGTGTAGAGTTTGAGCGAAGAATAAAAAACATTCGATAGCTAAAAAAGGCTTATGAACTGTTTATCAATAATGCCGATGTTTCTCTACAAATCTTTGCTGATATCCCATGAAGCAAAATAGACAATAATTTATTTCATCTATTAATTTAACTTTCTGCCTCCCAACCCATGCAGCCAGCTATCACCTAACACCCAAAATAGTAGCACGCTACTATAGTAGCGTACGATTTTTGTTATGTTATATTTTAATAGTTATTATTTAATATATTGCATTTAGACTTTACTGGTAACATATATAATATACTTGTTAATCGGGACATCTTGGTTTTCATTTCAAAGAGCAGTTCCATTTATGTGGGATTCTGTCCATATCATGGCAGTAGCATTCTCTCTTATCCCATCTTGGGATGAAAACAATCTCCGTGAATTGAGAATTTTATGGCATCTCTGCTCATCCCTTCAAGCATACAAGCTTATAACCGTATACACTCACAATATTTATCAATAAAATTACCATACGAAAGCAATCCGCCATATTTTTGTGTGTCGTAATTTGAAGAAATTTCGTGTATCCACCTACGCACCTTATTTAGATAATAAAGAAGATTTATAGCAGATATCAGAGTTGGTATAAGCCAGCAATATATTTGGAATATAGAAAGAATTATGAGCGGTGCCGTTGGACTAGCGGAAGTATCGATGAGATATGGGTTGAAGGCCTGAGTTCAATTAATATGATAAGTTTATTAATCTTTGGAAGATAATGATTTAAAAAAATATTTTCTTAGGATTGGATTAGCCGAAAAGTTTATGCTAGGCAGTTAGTTTAACTAACTATAACCGTATTATTGTCTCGTTTATACCCTCACGATAGTGAATACAGTCCACCTGCAGACAGCCTCGACTCACCTTCGACAGCCTCCATGGCGGGGTTGGTTAGACGCTGGCTGTGAAACAAGAGGCCGCGGGTTCGATCCCCGCATGAAGAGATTTTTGTGTGCGGCCCAAAATTCTATTTTTAATACATACAAACCCTTTTATTTTTAAAAAGGCTATGGTACGCTAGGGTTTAAAGATTTATTTCAAACACAAGAGTAAATAAACCATAACAACAAAAAGATAGTGTTTCTTCTTGCGATTTTAATTAAACCCACCATCCGGCTTTATTGTCGGTCGTAGTCTTACAAACCCTGTATAAATAAATACACCCAACAGTCACATACATAGTCGTAACCCCACACTAAGATCGAGTCTTGTGTCGTGGGTATTAGGCACTTTTAGACTTTTCGGTATCACAAACACCCAGACCCGAGAAATACCTGTGGTTCCCACAAATACTTGAATATCGTTTCACAGCCGGCTTCTAACCAACTACGCTACGTAGGTATCACTATGTAGTATGTACAACGAGGCTTTTCACTTTGAATTTTATAAATATCGCATTCTAGAAAACAGCCGCATATTTCCCGCAGTCAGTGCCGTTAAGTGTCTCCGAAATATATCATTGTACACACGTTTTTCTTCGTCTGCGTCTAAGGGGTTGTGCCCCGCCCACGACACATGTGAGCCACCCTTTCTCCTATTCGCGGATTTTTTCGATTTTTCCTCGTTATTCCATACCTTCAGGTTAAGGCGTCGCTCCAAAGATCCTATAGGAATGCCGATACGAAATTTCAAGCTTCGCTGGGCTTACTGTAATTTTATATAGCTACATTGTTACTGGTGTACAGTTTCTGAGTAAATGTTTTAGGTTATTTTTTTGGTAAAGGTATTCTTTAATACTTGTACTATACGCTTGCATCAATGACTTTTTGACCGACTTCAAAAGAGGAGGTAATCAATTCGACTGAATTTTTTTTTTTTGTATGTTTGTTACGCGATTACTCCGGCAATTGTGAACCGATTTTAAAAATTTATTTTTTGTTGGAAAGCATTATATACAGGGTTGGTCCCATATAGAATTGGTGAAGACCTGATGAATATCTTAGGATCTGCTGACCAGAACTCCTCAAAATTAAACGATCCCGCATTCATTCTTTTTGCGTAAGATTAAGTATTAGTATATTATTACAAAGGGTGGGTGAAAATTGGTAAAGGGCGGAGGTGGGGGGGGGGGGGGGGTGAGGGGGTAGAAAATAGGTAAAATTGATAATACTCAATATCTCCGGCAGTTCTTAACCGGCTTAAAAATAACTTTTTTGTCAAAGAGTATTATATGATAAGTTAGACCAAAAAAAGTATTGTGAAGACCTGATGAATATCTTTAGACCTGAAGGGCAGAACTCCTCAAAATTGAACAGTACAGCAATAATTCTTTTTACATTAGGTTCAGTATAAGTTTATTACTACAAGGGGGGGATGGAAAGGGGAAGTAGAAAGGGGCGTGGGAAGGGGGGGGGGATATATACCAATATAAATACTAAATTTCTGCGACAATAAAAAATGATTTTAAATAACTTTTCTTCGGCACGAATTATACATAATGTTGGTCACATAAAATATGGTGGCAATCTGATGAATAGGTACATATCTGGAGAGCAGACTGGAGGTCAAAACTTTGCAGAAACGCAATGATTTTTCGTCCATTAGGTTAAGTATATGTGTTTTATTAAAAATAGGAAGTGAAGAAGGTGTAGAGGTGAGGGGGTAACGAATGATAACCACGCATAAGTGTACTCAATATCTCCAGCAGGTCGAACCGATTTTAGTATTTTCTTTATCATAAAAACGAAATATAAAATAAAAACGAACAGTGTAGCTTCCTTAAAAATCCTAAAATACTAATTTTCGTTTTTGAAATTATAAAGGATCACAATGGTTCATTTTTTATATACATTGATTCCAGTTTTCATTATATGATTACCTTTGGCATCATTACAATGCTTATGAAAACTAAAAAGTAATAAATAAAATAATTTAATTAAAAATTAAAAGACCGACTTCAATGTGCACTACAAAGTAATAAATAATATATATATTTCATTGTGCTAGTACACATTGATTAATTTTCTTATTGACTAGACTAGCCAACAAATCTTAAATAGGTAATATTTTGAAGGCGGGTCGCCAAGTGACGAACACAACGACCTACACTTAAATTTAATTTGTGTAAAACATCCTAGCGAAAAACACGCAATTTTACACGCAATAATAATTTGTCTTAATCTATATAAACTCACGCCATTTTCCCAGAAGGGGTATGCAGAGATTCTCCTGGTATCAACCAGGACACCCACGTTACGCCTTGCGTGTTTTGTCCCTCGGTGTGATTGGGGGCGAGAGTCTATAGTCATATCGGGTGCAAATTCCAGTCCCTGTCCTGATAATTAATAGAAAAATCGCCCGTCCTTAATATAACAGTTCTTAATCAACATTGTGGAGCATCGGACTTATCTACAATCGAGGGAAACATACAAACTTAACAATCCTTCCCTTTCTTATACTTTCCTCACTATGATTCCTATCACCGTTAAAGTAATTGTATATAAATATGCAAGTGACTCCAATAAGTCAATGGTGTACCCTGGAGTTGAAACCCTTGACCACTGTATCTTTGATCGTATGCAATACATTAAAATTAGATCACACATATGGCACATATTAAAATTTCAACAAATGTACACGTAGGATCGATATGTTAAATTAATTTGTTTCTAGTTTACATATGGACCTAACTGAGCGCCAACGATATATCTACAAGTAGGTAATATTCAACTGTGTTACATTACTTAAATTTGTTCTCGTTTGGCACTTGGCGACCCGCCTTCAAAATATTACGTATTTAAGATTTGTTGGCTAGTCTAGTCAATAAGAAAATTAATCAATGTGTACTAGCACAATGAAATATATATATTATTTATTACTTTGTAGTGCACATTGAAGTCGGTCTTTTAATTTTTAATTAAATTATTTTATTTATTAATAATTTTACAGACAAACTCACGCTTTTTTCTCAGATGTGGTAGGTTGGGGTGTCAGGAGAGACAAATTTCATCTTGTATGTTCCGTCCCACGATGCGATAGCCTATCGCCATACCGGGCACAAATTCCTGACTCTGGGCTGATAATTAATAATATCTAATATCACTTTGCCCGACGCGGGATTCGAGTCCGAGACATCAGCACCACCGAGGCAGTTATTTACATTTTAAAATCACGGGACCAGATAAAATTTTAGGTAATAGGGGATAAGTTAATTAAAGCAAAAAATAATATTTTTGTCGAAGGATTTTTTGTATCGTTTCTCCTCTGTAAACTTAAAATTTAGGATTGTTGATTCCAAAAAGGTTGCGAAAGACTATTGAAATAAAAAAATCTACACCACCTTTGTAACTACTTTATGTAAAAAAGGTATTTGAAGTGTAAATAAGTGCGTCATGTTTCCCATTGTATATAGTAAGTAAATAGTTATATTCAATTTAACGTATTCACAAAATGCTCCCATCTATTTACACACATACAACTCTGCCTGTCGATAGACTATTCAATAACAATTCAATAGAAACGTGGTTTAACATGCTGATGAGATGGGGTTAGACTGCCAGCGATTTATAAGTAGTAGAGATGCGGCCTTGAACCTTGATTATAGTCAAGAACATGAAAAAATTCAGACATGCTGGCGTGTTTGAATAAAAATATCACCCCCTGACTCCCACTGCAATTTTTGTAATCGAGAATCGACAGCGTTACACATTTGAATGATTCCAAGTATAGCACCTTGTGTTTTTTGAAAAAAATAAATTGTTGCATTGTGTCTGAAGTCACTAACACTACCATCTGGCTTCATTTTCGGTACCAGTCTTGATATACGCTGTATAATATGTAAATGAGTTTACTAGCAAGTGATATAAAATAACAGAAATCCCAGTTAGTGCTTTGCGATTGCATGCTCATATCAAAGATATTTTTAGCAATAAAAATATAAACTGGATCAGTATCCACATTCATACCATTAATTGAGATAATCTAGTTTTAATTGAAATTTATTGTGACATCCTTTGAGATATTTATGTATTTTATCTTATCAATGTTCCTTGAAGTCTTAATTAATAGATTCCTCTCTGTCGTTTTAATTTTGTTAATAAAATTGTAATATATAAATCCAATCTATATTCCGGTTGCTCTTATACGCTCATTTTTTTCTATGCTATGGAAGCACTTATAAACGTATTTCACATATACAAATATTCAAAAGCGGTATAAATTGTATTCTAGTCATGCATTAGTATACTGTTATATTTTATCTTCTGTATTAAGTGTGCTTACATACACAAATAAGAAACTTCAAAATCCAGTATCCTGTTGTGAGCTACCGAATATTTGTCTTCAGCGACATATGCAGGAAACTCATCTGCATACCTTTATACAAGAACTTGCAACCTTTACATGTATACCCATATGCAGTATCTTTATACTTCATACCCGCTATGTGAATCGCTCTTCAGTAAATCAAGACCAGTAGTCCGCTGCAACTCTGACCGCCGCCTTAGCATTGCCCAATAGTTTTGTTGTCGGCTGCGCTTGTGACTCTTTACTGCTTGACACTATTCCGAGCCCACGCAAGAACAACTTTGTTTACGTGCCTCGTTTGCACGTGTGCTACTTGAACTGAACTGGAGGGCAAGTGGGCGACTTCGTGCCGTTGATATTTATTCTAAGTGCAAAAAGGATATTGAAGAGATCATAAATGAAGCCAAATGTTACGTGTAACTGCGATCATTGTATGATTATTTGGATTAAAGTGGTATTAAATATTAAATGAAACCATTACTCTAACTGAATTTATAGGGTTTGGGTACAATCTAAAATTGAAATTGATTAGGCCTTTGTTCACCAAACTAGCTTGGTTCTACAGTTTTCTACAAATCTGATCTTACATATTTTTCCTCGTGATATAACTTTTGCTAGTAAAAAGAATATTACGAATACTTTGGCGAATAACCTCATTGAGGGACTTAAATAAGGAGGCAAAAGGACATTGTATATCGGTCGCTTTCAAAGGATATTCTGGAATCTCTTAACCCTATATCCACTGCTCAACACTAGATTTTTTGATGACATCAGTTCTGTTTTTGAAGATTAGTCAAGCGACTATCCCACGTACTCTCCGCTCCCACTGTCCCATCCAAACGCATCCCAAAACAGTTGAGCGTTTATCACCTATGCGGATAGCTGTAGGCGCGGCCGGTTCCCATCCAATAAGCTTATCTGCGCTTTCCGCGTTCGCACCTATGTTAACATTTCAACATCACCTACGTCGCAACTCGCTGACAAGTAACAAAGTGCCGTGAATGCTGCCTTATCGCCATTTTGTCTTTTTGGTAGATGCTGGACTAGTGGATGTAAGAAGGGTGAAATGTCAAATCTTTTTTTGTGTGTCTGTGTAAAATAAATCGGTTTTCTTTTCATTCTTTCTTCCTTTATATCTTGAGATGGATTTAGCTCAAAAAACAGGTATTGAACCGGTGAGATTTTGAATTTGAAAAGTATAATGAGTTGCCAGAGTCTAAATTTAACTGGCATGACGATAAAGCACTTCCTTTGACTTGAATAACCTTTGCGGACAGGCATATTGTTATATCTGGTATCAAGGGGCATTGGTACCTCTGTAAATATCTACAAATTTACAGTAAAACCATCATCATCATCAGCCCGTGGCAGTCCACTGCCGGACATAGGCTTCTACCAAGGTACGCAGAGCCCGGTCTGCTGCTTATGCATTTATCAAATATGTACAAGAATATGTATGTTGTATATTTACGTTTTTTTTGTATGGCATCATCAAAGTATCCACTCGTGTAACTTCATTGGTTTTGATTTTAGAAGCTTTGTATCAATTTACAGTTACACAGCCCCACAGTATTCCTGCTAAGAATTATAACGCACTACACACGTCAGTCCCCATAAGGTTCCCCGCCATAAAAGGTTCCAGTCTATAACAAATGACAGGCTTGACCGTGATGAAATAGTTCTGAGCTCTTGATTTGTATCGAGTATCTATATTTATATGTTTGACGGGTTATGGTGGTGCTATAGATTAGAAGTTGACAATGAAACGAAGGCTGATATGGAGTGGATCAGATCTTTTTAATTTCTATTAATGGTGAGATAAGCATGCCATTCCCCTGATGGTACGCGATACAGACACTAGCACAACTAAACAACACCATGCATTAAAAAGCATAGTGAGACATTAGATGTTAAATTGTCTGTGTCTCATTATGACCAATAATTACTTTGGCTACAACAAACTACTTTGGTTAAACTTGGAGCACAAAAGTGCATTTACACCGCTATTTATCGGGAGAAAAAGAGATTGCAGCCTAACTAGAGATTGGTATCCTAATGGCCTCTTACATATGAGAGACCTACTACCAATAATAAAATAATATATTGGTATTGAATATTTTTAGGCTCCAAAAATCTTAGTCCTTGATGGATACGACAGAAGAAGGGTATCTGCTTGTGTGGTTAGTTCTACTTGAGTAACTATTGGTTGTATTTATTCGTTTCATATTTGCTATTCAATTGAAAGATCTCCATAAGATGTGCATTTTGGTCCGCATACACAAATATTTTTGTTTGGGTAGAATACAGCTCTAGTTTACGATTTTCTGAAGAGTTTTGTACGTACCCTTACACTGCGCCATATTTTGTCTCTCTTTTCAAGTCCACTGCTGTACATAGGCCTCCCCCTAGGATCTCCACATCAACCTGTTAGACCTGCTCCATATTATTGAATGATATTTCATTTATTTTCATTCCCACATTATGAATTTACAGATATCTCGTATTTTGAATAAAGTTGCCATATTCTCGGCTAATCGTGAATAATTTTATGATACAGTAATATAACTGACTCATCGTATAATATATTGAAATGATATTGCTCTTATATGTGTATTAAACGAATATATTTCAGAAACGACACCAATAATATACATAACGGCATTAAATTCCATTTTAAGGTATACACAAGGTTTATTTTCATTGTTTCGAAAACATTTTTTTTAAGACCACCGAGTTAGTGTGTGAGATCACCGACTGTGATGTTATTTTATGATAAAGTGACGCCTATGTATGAATGTGTTAATAAAAGCTGTATTATATGAACCGTTCCTCGAAAAATATTTTAGAAATACTGAACAATGTATGGGACGTGCGCTTACAAGGTTGACGGACGACCTGGTTAAGGTTGTAAAAATTAGCTGGATGAAGGCAGCTTCCAACAGTTCGTTGATGTTGAGATTCTTAGAGTAGGCCTAAAAGAGAGAGACAGAGATAGAGAACAATGGATAAAAGACAGCAGAATTACTAAACATTTTTTCAATTTTCTATACCAGTAAATATCGATAACCAAACCAAAATAAATATATCAAAAGGATCAAAAATACCCAACTAAGACAAACAACAAAAAATAACGACTGCAGTACTCGCAATCGATTCAGTTGATAAGCTATCTGGTACAAGTTGGTCTGATCAACCCGTGTGATACATTCTAAAGGAACAGTAGGTGATAAACGTCACCCATCCACCGAATCAACAAGCCTATAACTTATCCACGGACCGTAACAGCGAACATAATCAAGGAGAAACAGTACACTTGCACAGAAGCCTCTTCGTTAATTGATTTTGAGATTTCTTGTTCGATTTTTTGGTTTATTTTATTTTATTTTATTTATTTATTTAAGGACATCCAATGGTAATTACATTGTTTCTTATATCTAATACACTTACAATTTGGTAACATGTTAAATGCACTACCTGCAGGCGTCACAACATGCATTGAATAACAAATAACTGCTAAGTAATACTGAAATCAAATTAAAATTAAAAAAAAAAAACATAATGAAATCTACAATCATAAAATTAAAATTAAACAAAGTGAAATATTAACAAAATTAGAAGTCGAAAGAAACAACAAAGGAGTCAAAAAATAACAACAACATAAGTAAATACTATGACAATAATTAATATGTCTATAATTTTTGCTTTCCTTACATTCTGTATTATGGATGTGTATCTTTCTTTGTTCGTTCGTATCTTAATATTTTGACATTATTGTTTTGATTTCGTAGATTCTCTTCTCGGAATAGAAAATAACCAGACCAGGGTTAGCGACAAGTGGCAATGATTTTAATAACAATTTAAGGATGTATGAAGAGAAAATACAATAAAGCATGGTTTAGAAAATAATATTAACTTTGTTTTACATATTTTTTAGTTACTATGAAGGGAACATTATAATAAAAAATGGATATGAAAACGATAAAAACTTTATTATTAACACATTGTGGAAATGCATGGGATGGTGATGCATAAAAGGAGAATGCTCACAAATATAAATATTAATAATAATTTGGGCAAAAATGGACTGATAAATCCTCGGCTGGACAACACGTTTCAGCTAGGAAGCTAGCCAATTTGGTCAAGGTTGCAAGAAAGGAGGAAAGGTTTATAATGTCAAAGTAGCTTCAGGGATTCTGTCGACTTACCAACCAATTTTATAGAAGATACCTCTAGGAGTCCCAAAAGGGCTTTTACGTTAGAAATCTTTTATGAGGCCAAGTGTACCAAGTACATTCCGAGTGCCGCGACGTAACTAGACGTCGAAACGCCCACGCGCCGCGCCGTTCCGCTGCTTCGCGATAAATCACAAAAGCCGTGAGAATCACGCGAGAAACTATCGTTACCACCCATTATCGAATCTACATCTACTTTCAACCTTATCATATGTTAATAAAGTCTAAATTTGGTAACTTCTTCAATGATTATAAAGAAGGTTTCGTAATAGAATACCTACTCGTTGCTAATAAATTGTACGGGATTAAAAGAAAACGATTTGTGTAAATGGCCAAAAGATGTATAATGTTTAATATATTGCTCGAATGGCTGGCCACCTGTGGATTAGCGAAGTATGAATCAGGCCTTTCTTTTATAGTTTATTTAATTATTTGATTTTTTAATTGCTATTAATCATCTATGGCAGTTTGCGGTTTAAGACATTTGGTTTTGTTTACTTTGTATTGTAGATTTATTGAGCATTAACTCCTTATGAGTGATGAACATGTATTTTGTTTCTCAATTTTTTGTATAAATTAATATAATATGGCTTGTGTTTCCAAGACTATTAGCATTTAATTTAAATTTAATTGCTTTGTATTATTATATATCCTTGTATTTTCAGAAATAACTACTGCTGAGTGGATCTATCTACTAAAGTACTTATAATGATGTAGTATATGATTAAGTAGTAATAATAATATATGATTTATAATAATTGTATTATCATGGCCCTTAGCATTAAATCAACTGCTATTTTACCTTCCCTGAGCGTTTATTCCTGGTTGTGCTCTAAATTAAAGCTGCTGAGACTGTCCCGCCTCCACACTTGTCACTGCAACTCCTGTAAGCCAGGATCGACAGTACGCATTTTATTGAACTCAGCAAATCTCCAGGAATGTTTAATTTGTAATTAACCCGATAATGAATACCAACAAAATCACTGTCCACAACACATTCTGTTACAAGAAAAAGCAAAAAACAAACTATACTGTGTAAGCCCAGATTTGTCGTTGCTGCTGAGTGGTTTTCTCTACGACCGAGAGTTCTAATGAGAAGGATTACTCGCTAATCCACCATGCTGGCCGAGTGCATGTTGGTGGATTTCCCCTCAGAACTTACTTCAGCAAACCGCCATCCATATTTTAACAATACTGTTTATGAGATGCAAGCGATCTATGAGATCCACTCGACTTAGCAGGTGATCCCCACTGAACCCGCCTGATCCGATTGAGACAATCCCTACTTGGACGAATATTGGCTGGCTTGGCTACTCCAAGAATCTACGAGAAAGAATCTAGGGAAAAATTCAAATATGTGAAGAGGCTACTTGTACCTGCACTCGCCTGGTAAGTCCACTCGACTTGACATATGACCGGCACTCAACCCAGCCGATCTGATTAAGACAATCCCTGTCTGGAAAAATATTCCTGGCTAGTCCAAAAATCTTAATCCACGAGAAAGAGTTTCGGGCAAAATTTAAAAAGTCTAAACGTCAAAAATATAAGCCAGTGTTCCTCCCGTCTCGTGTGAAGTGGCTACTTGTACCTGCACTCGCCTGGCAAGTCCACTCGACTTGACAGGCGATCCGCTCTCCACCCGCCCGATCCGGAGATAGTGCATGCTCCTAATTTCACGGCGCACTTCACCTTACCAGCTCGCCGACACGTTTCAGAAGCGATTTTAGATTAATTTGTGATTTGTAATAAAATTATTAAGATGGGAAGTAATTTTGAATTGAGAGTGGTAATCCTGAATATTATAGTGGGAAGGAAATCTCAGTTTGTTGTCTATCACCCAGTAGTTTTTTTATTTGGTTTATTGAGTTTAAAATGTAAATTTATGTCGGATGGGTCTATTTTTTTGCTTGCAAATATATATAGCATTTTCTTTCTTAGATATAAATTGTAAATTTAAATGGAATAAATTTCAATTCCATTAAAGGGACTGAAATCGACCTTTTATATAATTGAAAGTGATTAGACAAAAGCCCACAAAGTTGGTTTGGTGCTTAAACACAATAAAAAATCTGAAGACAGAATACTTTTTCATCGAATAATTGAAAACAAAAGTAAATATTGATTAATTGTTATTTAATTTCTATATTTGACAGCCTCTGTGGGGTAGTTGGTTAGATGAAGTATGTGAAACGTGAGGCCGCGGGTTCAATCCTCGCACCGACGCAAATATTTGTGCGATCGTCAGGTATATCTTTCTGGTATCTCTGAGACCGAAAAGTTTCTCATAGTACGTGATACCTACGACACAACACTCGATCTTAGTGTGGGGTCAGGACTATTTATGTAACTGTTGGGTGTATTTATATATTTACATAGTCCTAATTCCACCAGACTTATGATACTGCCATAAAAATAGAAGGATTTTCAAAATACCATATCAGAAACATCACCAATAAACACATAAATTTCAACTCTCATTACTTCACCACAGCTTCCAAATAGAAAATTATGTATCAAGAACACACGTAGCCTAAAAATAAGAAAAGTTGAAAACTTGAACGGCGGCGTGTTCGCGCAAGATAGGTCATTTGATGCGACGGCACGAGCGCGCCTGACTCCGCACTCATCGCGGGCCCCAGCCCTTGTGAACCGCCTGAGATGAGGGATGATTTCGTGTAGGTGGCATTGTTAGAGAAAATATATTTATTGTTGTGGGCAAAATATGCTGTAGGACCAATTGACACAGCATACATGTTGGATTTGAATTTTATAAAGGAAGATGAAGAAGTAGATAATGAAACGTTAGACGAATGACTGGTATGGAACGTGGTTTGTGTAAAAGAGATGACTAATGAAAGTATTTAAGATGGAAAGAGTTAAAGGATGAATGATTAAGATGTTGAAGTACGAAAGGACGGAATAAGAGGAGAAAAGTCTGAAAGATGATCGGAGACGTTGTGAATGGAAGATGAAGACGTGAATAAAAAACGAAAATAGAAGACGAAATTATATTTTAAATTATCCAAACAATCTTTGTTTGATTTGACCCGTGACGGAACTATTCCCACATACATAAACTCACGTCATTTTCCCAGGGATACGCAGAGGTGCTACATCCACTTTTCTCTTATGTGTTCCGTTCCACGATTTGATAGGGATTTACTAGAGAACATATTTCTCAACCCGCGCTGATAGTAGAAAATCAATAACATTTTGCCCGAGCCGGGATTCGAACCCGAGACCTCAGCGTTTTAATTATACGGTAGTACAATTAAGTCACCGAGGCAGTCAGGAACAATTGACTATATGGTAATCTAAGTTAATAGAATGAAGTTAGCCAAAGCTATAAGTCAAGTGAAAATTTTGAAAAATATTTCTCACTGTAGTTGTTTCACTGGTTATTCATGGCATAGTTGTTCTTTTTGAGTCTGTTTACTATTTCTAAAGCAATGTTTTTAGAAATTAATTTGTTCTAACATTATAATTTCAACCTGAGTGTGTTTGTAAAGATTTCACGTCTTAATTAGGCATTTTCTCATTCCACCAAAATATCTCTTAGTACTAAAAGTTTAATCCTAAATGTAACCCGAACACAAAAACAACCGTCCGAAGCACTCCAAATCATAAATTAATTAACACAGCACTGGTATATTAAATCGTATCCAAGCATTTATCGCTCCCTACGCGCCCCGAGGGTGGCAAGGGGTAAGCCTACCCCGAATCTTTACACCCCGCCGATATTTCTTCTCTTCGTTTTTTAGGTAACCCGTCGTGATCTGTCTGTTTCCGAGATTTCACGGGATTTGTTATGCGTTACCGATTGTGTTTTGTTTAGATGGATTTTTATGTCATGGAAATAAAATGAGTGTTGATTTATGGTTGTTTTCTTTTATTTTTTTATTTTAGGTAAATGGTGCAGTTGAGTTTGCAAAGTTGAGGCCTCGGATTCAAATTCCCTGTCGGACAAATTTATGTTGGATTTTTCTATTCATAATCAGCCCGGAGTCAGAAATTTCTCCCTGTCTCATCGTGGGATTGAATAAAAGACGAACCAGGGGTATCCTTGTTTCACCTCTACCTACCCTTTCTGGGAACGGGGCGTCAGTATTTGTATGTATATAATTGTTTTATTAAACTGGTTTGCCTTTGTTATATTGTATTAGTTTATGAGATATTTCTTTATTCTATAAAAAACCACATACTAATCAAATTATGTGAAAACCCCTACCCTACTACCCCTAACCTAGTGGAGAGCGAAATAAGACACCGCGACGGTTGCTATTCATGACATCTATAAGAATATAGGATATTATGAAATGGCTGTATATCCGATGATCAGATGATCAGATGTTTATCTTTATTAGCAACATTATCGAATGCTGTAGTTAATAATCCAGTATGTGTTTTTTTAATCATCAGGGTGGATTTCTCGCTAGGATTATTGTTTCTTTAAAATCCAAGTTTCAGTTTTAATTGAAATAGGGCTTAAGAATTCTTTGAGCACTTTTCTATATTCCTGGGAAATATCACCCCGTATAAGTCTTGGTATAATCTAATCTCTATACTATCCGAACTAGGTCAGTGTCATGGATTAAAGCTAAATATTCACAACGGCAGTAGGTTCGGTCAATTATCATGAGCTTGTCTACAAAATGTATAGATAATCCTGCACCGAGGGAATTCAAGTGGGTAGTAATCGCTATTAGTTACAACTGGCAACGCTCGGACAAATGGTGACTACTTTATATTAAGTAAAAAAATAATGCAATTTCATCTCGAGATGGTTCTTTTTTTCATTTAACCAAATCCCTATATTTTTTATTGGTATGAATAGGCGAGACGAGCAAGTCGTTCGGCTGAAGGTAAGCGATACAACCGCTCATGAGTAAAACCAAGCAACAACTTGAATTACAAAGCAATGCATTCCACTGCACTTGCCATTCTGAGACATGAGATGTTAAGTCTCAACATGTCCAGTAGTTACGCTGGCTACAACGTCCTTCAATCCGAAACACAACAGTGCATTTAGACTGCTGTTTGGCGGGAGAAATAGACAGTACGGTGGTACCTACCCACGTAGCCTCTTACATATGAGATACCTTCCATCAGTAAAATGTAATGTATGTAGTGTGTTATAAAAACGCCTTCATAACCACTTATTTCCAATTTCTTCAAGTTACAATAATTTAAAAAACATACAGTTTAATTCCTGTAAAACAACATAACTCCTTAGCAAAATGATCGGATACAAGTTTATTTAATTCGTTAGTTTCTCTTTTTTTTCTAATAACTTTTGAGGTTATTCCAAAATGTCATAGGTTTTCTTAAAACAACATTTTAGATTTTATTATATAAATACAATTTCTAATTATAATATTATAACTTAAATATCTTTTTAAAAATCATGACGATTAAACATATCTATAGAGCCACAAAGATACCTGGCCCGGTGGCCAAAAGTGGAAACAAATACGTCATTTAGAATGTCAGTCTATCTGCCAGTCGCTGTCATATCGGCCATTAGTTGTTTACTCAATGTATTTATTTTTCCTGCATTATTTAAAACTAGTGAAAATTGCCGAAAACTTTAAAAAGTGATGCTAAGAATGTTTAACTTCAGGTATTAAATTTTACGTAGGAAGAAAAGCGGCTTCAGATACCAATAATACCCTTCGAAAAATTGTATCATCGTGTAGCTGTTGCCACAAGTTTGTGTTGTCAGCTTTTCAAAATAAATTCCACGAAAACAGAACTTTGTACGTACTAGTACAATAGATGTTAGTTCATATCCTAAACTAAAATTCATCGTTACGTGCGTGGTGGCCTGTTGGTAAATGGACCACCAATGACCACAACCACATTTCACGGTGGCTGCGGGTTCGAATCTCAGAGTACCCCTCTGACTTTTCGGAGTCATGCGTGTATTGATAGTCAATAAACACACACAAAAACGGTGAAGGAAAACATCGTGAGGAAACCTGCATACCAAAGCGATTTATGGTATCTATATATGGTATATATTCTATGGTACCTGTGTAAGTCCACCAACCCGCATTAGGCCAGCGCGGCGGACTATAAAGCCTGTGATATGGCCTACCTACCCTCAGTCGTACTCTCGATTACAGAGGAGGCCCGTACCCTCCAGTGGGACGTGTATGGGCTGATACAGATAACTTTTTAAGGGTTTTGACTTCTTTAAGGGGGAGCGATTGGTTAGAAATCTTGTGAAGGAAAAAACATGCATATTAAACTGGTCCACTCATTTTCCCGACACTATTGATCGGATTGAAAAATCTTACTTTACCCACTTTATTGCTATATCTATTTTTAATGGCAACACCAAATTCGATTACAGCGACTCTCTCACCGGGTCAGATAACTTTGTGCCTCTATAACAAATAGTTCGAGTTCCACAAATGTTAAGCATTTGTGGAACTCGTCACGTTCATAATGTTTTCTTAATCAGTAAGTACTATTTGCGAAACCAAAGCACACTGCAATTTATTCCATAATTTTTGAACAAATAAACCAGCCAACTTCAATAACAAATGCATAGAAAACGCAATAAAATCACGAGCGTGCTCTCTTTAGTACGTGCATTTTTAAGTAGGCGCAAATGAGAGGGATCGGTTACCAGGTCCGGAAAAAGAAACCTATACCTACCTTTTGTTTTTGCCTACTTCCAACCTCCACCAGTATTACTCGACCTCTCTCGCTTTTGTGCTCATGAAATTTCCCCTACAAGGAAAGAAACGGCGGAATAATCACACGGCTCTTGCTATACTGGACGCGCGTCGAGTGGGAGCGAAATAACTTAAAAAGAAAAATTAATGCAGCGAAAAAGAAAATGGGAATGCTGAATGGGGAAAATGGTGGGACGCCTGGATGTTAGGCAGGTACCTAAATGTTAAGGATGCTATGTGTATGGACTTGGGACATCAATATTATATGTATTTAATCATTGATGTTTTTTTCATCCTTGTTT
This sequence comes from Hyles euphorbiae, assembly GCA_023078785.2. Lineage (NCBI taxonomy): Eukaryota > Metazoa > Arthropoda > Insecta > Lepidoptera > Sphingidae > Hyles > Hyles euphorbiae. The sequence continues at coordinate 3,902,290 of CM041039.1, read as the reverse complement.
AGTGAAAGCGTTGTTCAGTAAAATGGGTGATTCTGGAAACGCAAACTCCGTAATTGCTAAAAAGTGACTAGTTTGAAGGAAAACTTCATATAAATGAAAAATTCCCTAAGTAAACAGCCACCCACGTATTGTATCAAATTTGTTTTTTGTCCTGTTTTCTAGTTTTGGCTCAAATCTGCCGAAACGTGACACAGCTCTCCCGCCAGTTTCCAATATTAATAATCCCCAATAAATCTTTCGCATAAATTGTTAGGTCAAAGTGATTACGTGTTTGATGGCAAAATTATGGAACAACATTTATAAGCTCATAATGAACGCTGTGCATTATTATTGATTTATGGGAAGAAATATTTTCATGTAATAAATAGTTTGTAATTTTCGAGGTTGTATAGGTTATAAGTAATTTACGTGGATTATACATCGCGTGTACTTAGTTTTGTATTTAAATTAGAAAATTATTGGAAATAATTAATATCTTTACGATGGAAGACAATGTTCTTCGAATATTATAAAGTAGGTACTATTAAAATATGTTTTATAATGTCTTATAAGTACAAATAATAATGAAAGAAAAAGATAAAATAAGGAAATTCCATCAGGAAGGATTGCAACTCGCTTAATTTCTTCTTTCCTATCCAAATCTTCGCAGAATTTATAAATAGCCTATTAAGAGCTACCTACGACTATGGTAAACGAATATGATCTGTTCTTAGAATCTTTACATGGAATCGAAATCGTAAAACTGCATTTTAATATAGCAATATAATTTGAATAAACAGTGCATTCGATAATATCATTACTTCGACGACTGAGCAAACATTTTCTATTATCTAGTTAGGATTGCTTCGTGATAGTTCAGTATTGAATTATTGTCAGATGTATAGATTTGAATGAATTTATTATTGAGTTTTATGGATATTTTTAGCTCGTTACCATTGGCTTTAGTAATATCATGTGCAAAGGTGATCGTAATGTTGTAGTGGAAATGTCAACTATGCATGCATAATAAGGAGCATTATGACACTCAAAGGTGGTAGTGCAACGCAGTTAGATTAGATCGTACCATAAATATATTGATTCAATGAGAATTGTAATGATTAGGACTCAGATGACCTACTTAAAATGAACTTTGTTAGTCAGATTTATTTGGTTTTAGGGATCGCTGAAGACCTAAGTCTAGTTGCCATATCACTTCGTCTTTCATCTCTCATTTTACAAATTCAAACGCGAATAAGTAATCTATGAAAATGTGATGGAGATTTTCGTAATTGCCTCTTCGTTTGCTAGTCATTTCTAGAACCCTGTCAATGTGTTAATGTATAAGTTTTTGGTATTCATACCTGCATAAATAAATCTTTTCTGAAATAATTAATATTCGCCATTTCTACTTTCTATCTTTACTAATTTGAAGTTTTACCTAACTTTGCTATCGAAAGGGCCAAAGTCGTTAGTTTTCGCGTGGCAGCAAAATTTTCGCTCAAAAAAGTGGCGGGAGCATGCATCCACTGTGATTTTATATCGAGGCGACGAGACGGCGAGTCTTGAGCACCACTCTTATCTTTTCATTGTGATACGGATTTTATGCTTTGCTGCTACTCACCCTAAGGTATTTAATGCATGTACTGTTATATACAATTGTTGAAGTGATTGTAGATTAGGATGAAAAGGGACGAAAGTTTTAGAATACCGATGATGATGTTTTTTGGCGAATTATTTTTTGGGCAATTGTTGAGTTTTACAATACAATACAATACAATAATTCTTTATTGCACACCAAATTACAGTATTGAACTTAAATATATGTTATGTTTGGTAATACAATGGGCGGTCTTATCGTTTAAAGCGATTTCTACCAGACAACCGTGGGATGGAGAATATTGGAAATAGTTGTAGATGGCGGTAAACAATAAAGAAAGATAATAAAAAGGTAAACTATCTAATAGCATACTAATACTTAAATACCAAAATCAAATAAACTAATACATATTTAAAAATAATACTAATAATTATAACATAATACATAAATAACGACAAGAAAGGTGACACTATAGACTTTTCAGATAGTGGTTTCGTACCTGATTTTTAAATGTGTGTATAGTTTTTGAGCGTTTTATATCTAATGGTAGTGCGTTCCAAAGCCGGACTGCTTGAACGGTAAAAGAGTTGTCATAATATGAAGAAGAATGGGAGGGTGTTTTGAAAAGGAGGGTTTCAGAGGAACGTAAGGATCGGGAATGGGTGTGGTGTAAAAACTCAAAACGGGATTTTAGGTAGTGAGGAGCAACAGGGTTAAATAGGATATTATATAAAAGTGATAGGATATGAGCATTCCGGCGAAGACGAATAGGTAACCATTTCAACTTTCTACGATATTCGGATATGTGATAAAATTTACGTAGTCCATATATGAATCTGATACAATAATTTTGTAACCTTTCGAGTCTATTTAGCTGTTCTTCAGTTAAATCTAGATATGAGGCGTCAGCATAATCTAAGATTTTGATAATTTTTGGTATCTTCTTACCTCTAATCATTATTCTTAACAATAGTCAAGAATTTGAATTTGACCTTCTCCGTGGCGTAGTTGGTTAGATGCCGGCAGTGAAACGAGAGGGTTTGATCTCCGCATCGAGACAAATGTTTATGAGGCCCACAAATATTTGTCTCGGTTCTGAATGTTTCTGATACCTACGACACAAGACTTGATCTTAGTGTGGGATCAGGCCTAGGTTATTTAGTGACTTAATTTTATTTTTCTTGGATATTTATTTTCTTGTTTATTTAAAGCGTTGACTTAAGAATCTTTTTGGTATCTTCTGCTTTGGGGTCTCAGCATTATTCTTTACAATAGTCATGAATTTATAGAAATCCGACTTCAAATGTCGATAATAAAGTACACAATGAATTATTGCTATGACGGTGTTCCGTTCTAGGGATGGCGAAAGACTGCCCCACATAACCAGATAAAACGGTATTATTTTGCGATTCCGTCAGGGCCCGAGCGATTTCCATTAATGAAGTTGATAATAAACTTTCGTCAGAGTAAAAAGGAATTTTAAACCAGCACGTTCGGCGTATACAAAGCACCATTTTGAATAAATGAGACATGATTTTCTTATTGCTTGATGTATCCACTCTGTAACAAGCGGTTGTGGCATCCGCTGAATGCAAATCATACGAGAAAAGCGCATTTAGATGTTATGTACGATTGTCATACGCATCGTTTACTCTGACCCCCATTTTCTTTAAAGTACTGGGGGAAAAAACATTTAACACTGTTCTGCTAATATAATCACTCCATTGTTCTAGTGGTTTATATTTAATTTCTTCATTGTTTTCTTTTACTCTTCTCGTTTATTTAAGTGGAATAAGCGTAGCATGATTTTTATACGACTTGAAGTGATTTGATTGTTATATTAGGTGTGGTTGTCTTTCTAATGTAACTCTTTTAGAAAATCGTTCAGTGCCATATCACGTTTATCCCTTCAAAAACACCTTACAAAACAATTTTCATTAATTCTATTCTCGATATGTCCCTGAATCATCGCTTTTTCTTCTAGTTTTCAGGATCTCATCATCATCTTCATCCATCTCCCATCTCTGGACCTCGATTTAGCTAGCTCAGACAAATGCCATGCACTTTTTCTTCCAAATATCACAACAAAATACAGCCAAAAAATCCGCCCAACCCGTCACCCGACATCACACATCACAGCAAACCCAAAAAAATGACAATAGCAACAAAACAACGAGCCCGAAACCCCTTCCATCCCTCAAGCGCGGCGGAGTGGCGTAAAAAAAATTAAACCGCCACCCGCGTCTGTCTCAAAAGATTCGCGAGTTTTGTACTCTTTGCACCGTCTGAAGTTGGTTTTGTTTATACCTGAACACGTCTGCGTTGGTGTGTAAAAAATGACATATTGAGTGGGGTGGTGTGAATTTTTAATTTGACTCTACGTTGATCCGTCTGCCTGTGTTGTTTTCAGGGGTCTGTTATATACTAATCTTGATGTGGTGTTGCAGGTTGGTAAATAAAGAACCTGCTGGTGGGTACCAGTTGATAGTGAGAGACTTCGATGTTATGCTTTCCAAACCACTTGAATACTGTATTATGGAAAAATCTTTGCAATTTAGTAATTAGCTAAAAAATAATAAATTTGTAAAGTTGCCACTGATTTCCTTGGTCTACCGGGGCCACTCGAGCTAGATAATCTATTGGCAATGCTTTGCTTGATCAATGTACCTCACAAATGTATTAACAATAACTATTTAATAGAAATCATCTGAGCAGCGGGGCCTACGATTGCATTAATCTAAGTATTGATACATAAAAATAATACTGATCGTAGCTAGCGTCAATATACTTTGTAATTCCGTAACCCCAAGGAATTTCTAACAGCACAAGAGAAATTCGGCGGTGAACATAGATTAGGTACATAAAAAGGCACAAAGTAGGAGATTAACAATTGTCGATGTAAAATTTAAGTGTGTATAGAAATGAATATGTTTTGAAAAAGTATATTTACTTGTTCTACGCTTGCGTCTGTGCTTACTTCCAAGAAAGCAAGGTGTAAAAATATGTGTTTTTTAAATACCGTCATTTTTAAATGTGAACATAAATTACCGCATTTAACTAATTATCGAATGTAAGTCCAACAACAACATTTATAATCTCCAAATATATTATTTTAAGCCTTTTACAAAACTCAATCCACACCAATTCAATCGATTTAGCAACCTCCCACTAAATCTTCCCTTAATTAAGAACGACAAAAAAATCACATATTCCTACATAAAAGATGCGTATAATAAAAATTAATTGCGAAAATAAATTATAGCGTTAAGCTTGTAGATGGTATCTGCGTGATCAATAGTTCTTAATTGGTTAACCACCGGGAATCGAATGTGAACCTTTAATCGATGTGACTTTGTGAAACTGCTTGGGTCTTAGGCCGGAATTGAGACATACGATGCTAATGACTGCTTACAGCGTTTGTGGAAATTAAGCAGGTACTGTGTCTCACGAGGATTTGCTATATTGAAGCTACGATTCGCAGGCGAGAATTTTTAAGAGATTTTGTAGGTAACTAAGATTAACTTGGGATGTGAAAGCTAAAAGTAATTTGAATATTAGTAGGTAGAAAGAGTTATGAAGAATTTTAATTCAAAATAATAAAATGTTCAGATTTATTTTGTCATGATGACTAATCGCTGAGACATATGATAGGAAAATCTAATAAAGCACATCATTGTACATGAATTTCATTTGAATAACTTTGGGTTCTCATCTCATATTTTTATTTTCGAACCCATCTCTCCATAGCTGTAGATAATATTTTGTTTATTTATGTACCAAAATGTATAAAAAGGAAATAATAAACAGGTAACTACTTTAAACTGACGACATGGTAAGAATTGCCGGCCTTATCGCTAGTTCCGATCTCTTCCAGGCAACCTTTGGATGGACTGGATTAAAGTAATATGGAATTAATGGGGCGGCACAGTTCACGTAAAAGAAACAAAAAAAAAAATAATAGCAGCAGGAGTAATATATTACATAAAAAATAAAATAAGTACCAAAATTTTTTTTTTAATTATTTTTGTTTTTCATTACCAAATCCATATTTTCATCGCTCATAGAAAACTATCGCGCACAATTTATAGCATCGCTCTTATAACAAACATGGCGACTGCGAACGCAATTAAACATTCAAGTGGTTTAAGTAATTATTCGAATACAAATGAATAATGTTTGTAAACACAACCTACGGATTACACTGTGTGGTTATCACCAATCGGCTTTACATCTTAATTGTGAGGAAAAAATACTACGGTAATTTTTATTGCTGCTAAATATTAGGTGCGTTTGCTGTTTTCATGGATATCAGAGACTTGATGCTTATCGATATTTATTTTAGAGGATTAATGCACAGAATGGTTTCATGGTATTAACTTTTATTTATCAATATCAGTCTCAGGAAATAATATGTCAGATATCTATTTTCTACGTGGGTTTTATTTGCCTCCATCTATAATATGTCCGTAGGTTTGATAAAAAGTGGTTTACTATACATGTTGAAGGCAAATTAAGATTGGCTGCGTATCGGACATTGATTAGTCTATTCCGTAAACAATCAGATTGGAACCCTGCACTGTGGGCATAGGAAAAGTTACAGTCAATATTATGCGGCTACTAATTAAGTTTATGATTGTACAATAATAATATATCAGCCTAAATTGACCCAATGCTTATACCCGTATTAGCATCCACACTCAGAGTTCATTCTCAGCTGCAATTGCAATTCAATTGTGTGGGCTTAGGCCATAATCTACCTCGTTAGTCTATTATGGCTTGGTGGAATTCATATATCATATAAATTATTGTAAAGACCTGTAAAGTATATTGCCTTCCGATGTTCCTTTCCGATTTATCGTTAAGTACGTAGAAATTTAACTAAATTAAAACTAAATAAAATTCAAAATAAAATAAAAATTATGCCTACTATAATTTTTGTACTTATAAATAACCATAATATTCTAAGTAGAAATTGATGTTGACTCGATAGGGTCATATAAATATCATAAAATTTCGAGTATGTTGGTACAAGATACAGTTTCGATTACATATTCTTATCTTTACGATCCACCTGATTATGTATAACAGGTTTATGGCAATGGTTATTGGATTAATGCACCTGGTAAAAATATCTGCTCCGTAAACTTTCTATGGATACTAAAAAAAACTGGTGCTATTTAGTTAATATGAGTGAGATTTTTTGAGGTTGCGTATTGCGCCTGTAAGCACCGTTGTTTGTAATAAATTGAATGGTGAAAGAAATAAAAAATCCGAGAGATGAAAATGCAATACTTAAATTCGCGCACATTATAATGAGCTTACTAAAATCGCATATTTACAAATGTTGTTTTTCCCGACTGTACACATTTCAAGTGCCTGAAACATTTTTTTTTTATATTTCCCAAATATTTTGTCTCTACTTTCCATCTGAAGGATGAATTTAGTATGAAACTTATCCAATATCCTTCCCGAAGTTTTGGGCAGTCTATATCCCTAATTCTATTACCATCGGTTCAGAGACTTCGTTGTAAAATTGTATCATACATAATTACTTCCGCATGTACAACATTAGTGAGCATCTGATTTAGTGTGGCGAATCCTATCTCACGGCATACTGATGCGTATTCACGCTTGTTCACTTAATTCTGATTAATGAAATCTTCTTTAGTATTTAATTAGTGAAATCAGGTAATGAGTTCTCAATAAACGCTCCGGACTCGTCCAGTTCTCATGGGTTTTTAAACATTTTCCCATGCTTCTAGTTTCTTGTTAGAACTCTATAAATTACCGTGTGTCCGTTCGTTAATCTCCGTGTTTGAGATCTGCTGCCATTTAGAATATTATACGGTTCAGTATATTAATCCCGTAGGCTTATTATATGTTCTTTTGCTTGTAAATTGGCTATACTGAAGCTGTAGGTGCAGTTAATGTTGATGAAATTTGATGAGTGGTAATTGATCCCGGAATCAAATATATTTGCATGATATTATTTCCTCCTCTCCTCTAAACAGACCTACGAATGCTGGTTTGCGAAACCATAGCTTGATGGTCCAATCATCTCGGCCCGAACCAAATGGCTCGCGAATTCTTTTCTGTGACACACCTTCAAGTTATGGAATTATTTCAACGTTTCCACTTCTTTCTATAATCCTGGGTCGCTATAGTTGTATCGAATGGCATGGGATCACCATCAGCCTGGACGGCATTTGCGCTTATCATCAGGTGTGGTGCCGCAATTATGCTGTACTAGTGAAAAAAAAAATGCAATTGTGTACAATTCACACTATTTTGGTGGATACAACTAATGTGAATGTTGAATTTTAGTCTTCTTCCCCGTGTCTTGCCTGGTGAATTTTACATACGTCTACTCTAGTACAAGTCTTCATCATGCAGATTTCACTTTTAATTAGTGTAAACTATCAAACTGCATCATTCACTTTAATAAAATGTCGTATCTTACATCACAATTGTAATTCATTCTCAGCTTTAAAACTTACTCTACGTTATAAGAGTCACATTAGTATCAATTTCATCAAAGTGGATTAAACTAGCTATTTCTTTGTTAATAGATGTTTTATCTTTTAATTTGTGTGGTCGTTTCGTGGTAACCGCACAGGATTTTGAAGCTTAACGTAATTGGTGGTAATGGTGAGTCGACTGCTATTTGTGATTGTTTCCTCGAATGCTGCGAGCATGCTTCTAGGAACGTCGAGTTAAGGGTCCATTCATATTGTGGAGCTTTTATTGTAGATCTATGGGATTTTTACAAGGGGAGGCAATAGTAAGTTGGGTTACTAGGGAATCTAGGTTACTAAATTCTGTTGACAAAAGATTAAAAAACGATTCAATTTGTTGAAATAAACGTAAATCAAGTAAGGGGAATAAAGTGACATTGCTGAATTTTGAAGAACGAAGATAGTAGTAGGAGAGGGTAATAAGTAATAACATAATAATTGTTCGGCATGAGGGGAGACAAAGTTGGTATTGCCAAAATTTCTAATTCCGATTAAGGTATAAAATATTTTCAATTAATTTCCAAAGTAAAAATTAGACTAAAAAATATATTCACAAAATAATGTATGTTTTACTTTGGAAAATATTGTCAATGTGACAGTGCCTTTAACAACCGAGATAGGAGTTATTAAAGTTTTTCACAGAATCCAATGGCTCATAGATATGAAATGAACGAAGGCGAAACTGTTGTTCCTAGGCCTCGAGTAAAATGCTTGTTTTTGTAAAAATATTTTCAACTTGATTGTGTTCTAAGAAATTATTTTCCGAGAAGCATGTGGAGCAAAAACTGACTAGTTAGTAATGTAGGTAATGAAAGATGAAAGTAATACTTGATCAATTGTTAGTCAATGGCTGTGTGATTGACGTGTCTTTGACAATACGTTGAGTTTTACGTATGGCTTTGGGAATCGTCATATGTCGATTTTGGCGGAAAAATCGTAGGAATTACATATAGCAATTGTCTTATTTTCATTAATTTGCTGTATTTCAGAGTTTTATTCCATAATGTGGAAGGCAATGTATTCAATATACTTATGTAAAGGTGCACAAGTGATGTGGAGGTTAAGCAAGAGTGTTTTATGTGATTAATTCGGTTTTTACGCTGAGCTCTATGAAATGTTTTATTAAGGTCGCCTTCACCTTACTAAACCATAACATGAGTGATTATATGCTATAAAAAAATCATTTGTCAAAACAAGCGGGAAATTATATCATGATCAGAAACAGCAGATTTTATAATCGATAAATCGATTCATATTTATAAAAATTCAAGGCCATCACGACCCAATTTTCGGCCGATAATAGCTTAATTCCCATCCAAATCTAAGGCACAAATAAATAATTAGTTCTCATAGACCGACTACTGAACTTGGAGTTCCTTGATTGACAGGAGATTTAGGCTTTAGTCGATCACGCAAGGTTAGTGCGGGTTGATGGGCTATACGATTCTTTTAACTACGTGTGAAGATCTCTCAGATACATAAATTGTAAAGCTAATGGTGAATGCCTTTGTCTCGAATCTTTGACATCTAATTTATTTATTATTATTTTATTTGTAAGCTATATTATTAACGAAGCCGGCTTCGTTTTTGGTAGCAGTCTTGATCCCTGTATATAATTGTATACAGCTGGACTTAATGCTATAGGCATTCTCTACCAGTCAGCCTGTCGAAAGTTCAGAGTAGAAATATATATGTATATATTACTTTATATTTATGCATAGATAAATACATAAATATACCGGGTATATCAAGACTGCTACCGAAAACGAAGCCGGGTGGTAGTTTTAGTGACTACAAACACAATGCTACGAAAAATTTCGCAAGGAAACGCGACAATTATTTTTAATGATTTTTTAAATACCGTAATTTTTGGGTGGTAAATTTATAGTTTTTGCTAAAATAATAATTTAAACTCTTTTATACCTTAGAGTATTTATAAATAAAAGGGTATTCACTATTATTTTAGGGAAAAAATGTATTTACGACCCAAATACGAAAATAGGAAAAAATAAACAAAAAAAAATTGTCGCTTTTTTTTGCAACATTTTCTGTTGCATTGTGTCTGAAGTCGCTTAAACTACCTCCCGGCTTCGTTTTCGGTAGCAGTCTTGAGATACCCTGTATACAAATTTCATTAGATATGAAAATTTCAATTAACTTCTCTGCCCTTGATTTCATATGCAACTCTGGAACCCTCACCTTAAACGCGAGACGATTCTTACATATCCTAATTTCAACAGGGAGTGCATTCCAAAGACGTATTGATTGGATAACAAAGAAAGAATGCAATTCATTAATTGCTTTTTATTAACCCTTTCTTACTGATCCAGAAAGTATATAGCTTAATCAAGCCGTTTATTTATTGCCATCATATTATAATGCATGTGATCTGATAAAAATGATAATGGTATAGACTATAAAAATAGCATGGGAATTGTACAAAAAGTATTTATAGTTTCGCAGTAAATTCTAAACAGTAATTTGTAACTAATGTTGCCCTGTTCATAAATAGCAAAAACTATGAAGAATTCATGAGTATGAACTAGAAATTACGACGTATGTTTTACGTTCATACGTAGCAGTACGTCAACATTCTATTTGATTTCAAACAAAATACATTGTAATGAAGCTCAAAGAAACGCGGGGCGCGGCTCGCGGCCGTTTTTAAATTGCCACTCGTATTTGCAAACACCACTTTCTAATTAATCGTCTGGAGTACCCCTAAATCATAACCAAAAACAACTTTAAAAACATCCAACTAAAGTATATATTCCCTCGCACCATACCCGCAAACATCGTCAGCGCGTCACAATAGTCTTTTCCCACGAAAGTCATCCATGTGTGGTCGTTGTCATCGGTCCATCAATATTCAATAATAAACTCAAATATCATTACCATTAAGTCTTAATTTGTTTGCGCTAATTCTGCACGTTTCCTCGCTAGTTTCCCGAAAGCAGTAGAGAACCTCTAGAACCCTTGTATGGCCGTGGTAATTAATGGGTTTGTGATGTTCCTGCGCGGCATTTTATGCTCGGTTGGCGAAGAGACTTCTATGGAAACTGTCACTTCGCATTACTAAAAAGTTGTTAAGAGCTTTGTTTGTACACGGAGTTTGTGGTTGGCTACTTATTTGTAAACTAGATGTAAGTTTATGGTCCTGGTGAGGGGGTCTGCGTTTTTGCCCCTACGCATATAGATCGCTCACTCATTTACGGCCACCCGTGCAAGAAGATTAAAGATCTCTTTAGCAATAATTAATTGTGTGGATTTATGAATTCATTTGTGAGATATCCTTGGGTTTTGTTGGTACGTACATATTCGATTGAATCTGCAATTAATATACAGCCATTGAAGTGTTAATTCAGACCGGACACAGTAAAACAAAATTTACGCAAGCAAAAACTGGACTGTAATTTATATGTATTGCGCTCTTAACGCCCTAAAAATTGAGCCAATAAAATGATTCATTGTAAATAAATTATACTGTTCTTACGCAGTAATTATAATAAAGAATTGGACTGCTGCTTCTACAATCATACTATTCAACTATTAATCCCTTCACGCATTGCTTTCCGCGTGCCAGTGCGCGCACAGATTTTGTCTCTGGTGTCCGGTCTAGCATACCACCTCAATACATGCAGCAACAGTAAATAATAATCTTGCCTCAACAGTTTATGAGTTGTATCATCAGGTCTCATCGTGCGAAGCCATAAGTATTAATATACAATCCTTTTTTATTTCGTTAAGGCTTAAGTCTATGCGCATATACAATTTTTAATCGTTATTTCTATCCATAAGTCACCATGTTATACGACCACGGTGTTCGATTCCATACTGTAGATTTTCGAAAGCGTATACTGGTTGGAAATGAACTTTAGTGGTTTGAGTGAGGGTTGATTTTTGTTTGTTTGCTGTAGTTAATTCAAGATTCTCGTCAGTATCTCCTCGTGATTTAGTGGTTGCCTCGTTGCCGCAGCGTGCATGGGTTCTGAACCATGTGGTTCTGAGTTTGTTATCGGTAGGGTTGGTACACAAGGTGCGCACGTGTTTTATTTGTTGTAGATTTTTGAAACATAGTTAAAGTTTGACGAAATAAGAACAAATAAATACCACGTATTCCATTACTGAATTGTGGTTATACTGATTTCATTTTTGTTCGTCACTTCAATCCTCAGTGCCATGACTCACGAATTGCAAAGGTAAATTAATCGTTATGTAGGTATTATTTGATTTATAGAAATTATATTTCTGAAGAACTACAAATTTAAGAGTGTTGTCGTCATGTCTGATGTGATAATTGGCAATTTCCAGGTAGTCAAAGGTACGGTGCCAATTAGAGGATGGATGAAGATGTGGGATAGGTTGCGATTTATTGGCATTCTCGCTGACAGCTGACTAGACGAATCGTGTCATCGAAATTGTTATTTCAAGTTGATTTTCGACAAGATAATGGCAGCACCCCGATCGATTTTCATTACGCCAAGATAGGTCACTGTATAACTGCCAATTAAAGAAAATCGTATGAATTGTAAATTCATTTTCAAACTGAATCCTCTGAAAGATATTCAATAATTACGTTCCTATCTCTAGTGACGACAATATCTACGCAATCTTAGCAAATATTTTTGCTCGTCTAAACGCGTCGATAAAAACCGAATTCATTTCTAAGTTATGTCACTTTCTTTTTGCAATTACGCAATCCGCAATGTCTGTTGAATTTGTAACAAGACGACACAATATCGCCGGACAGGGCGTGTTCCCACGAGCTTATAACCATTAATTAAAACTAAAGAACGCCTGTACTAAGTGCAAGAAGAAGTCATGAAATGCCATTGCAACTTACGATGCTATAGTACCATTTGTAATTGACAAGAATGCATGAAAAGATTGATAAATCAGTAAGAAAGAAAATGGATTAATGTGTGAAATGGCGATCGTCGGCCGTTTTGTAGTGGTTGGAGTGTCGCACAATGAATGCTGATTTGCATGTTGTTTTTTACATGGGAATGTTTGAAATGTTCTTTGATTAGCGGATACTTTGAGTTAAATTATTTTGTTAAAACTGTTTCGAATACATGTTTTTTGCAAGTTAATTAATGAGTTTTGCTAAATAATATGTTTTATATATATCACGGGAAAATCTAGTTCTTCATTATGCGCTTCAAAGTGACTACTTTCGACATACGCTAAGGACTTCCAGATCGACCTCTTTATGGCGCTAAGAATTAAGGGACATTTGTTCGGTCTTCTGTCCATTCTGAAATAGTTACCTGTAAACACTGGTATTCATAACACATTCTAAACCTTTCATTTGGAGACTTTATAATAGTGGGACCACTAAAATATTTTACATGAACTGAACTCTGACTCATTAAAAGTGTAGATTGATAAAATTTGTAAACAGTCATTAATATTGAAAAAAGAAATTGTTGACAGTATCCGTGAAGCCGGTTGTGAAACGAGAGATCGCGGATTTGATCACCGCATTCAAATGTTTATATTTATCCAAAACATACATTTATTATCTGGAAGACTTAAGACCGAAAAATCTCATAAATTCTGATACCTATGACAATATACTGGCATCGTACTGTGTTTTATAACTCTGTGTAACTATTAGCTCCATTTATTTATTCCATATTTGTATACCCATTATCTTTAACGGTTTTTTTTTTGTGAGATGTACATGCCGTTCGCCTGATGGTAGACGATACGTCAGCAGCAGCATGAACAGTTGTAAAACTAAACAACAACCTTGAATTAAAAAGCAATGCTTGGAATGCCAAGCATTGCTTTTTGGAATTTTCATGGAATGCCATTGCACTCACAATCCCGAGGCATAACATTTTAAGTCTCAATATGTCCAGTAGTTACTCTGGCTACAATGTCCTTCAAACCGAAACACAAAAGTGCATTTACACTGCTCTTTTATGGGACAAATAGACACTTACCATTCAATCCCTTTCATCTATTAAACTGCCAATCTGCCAATCCTTCACGTTACAACTAAACTCCTTTCAATCCTCGTTTAAGGCCAATCGATCAATAAATAAAGCCGTACACAAAAACGCAATACTGACCAAGTGCTCGGTAATAAGTGATATTAAACAATACTTGAGGGCCGCTGGCCGTGACGTCATAATCCTGCTTTATTGAGTGCCCCCCGCCGGTACAGTGATTGATAAACATCGGCGATTTTATTTGCTGTTTTTTGTAGGGATGGGACACGGTTCGATGCTATTTTGCATGAGTTAATTTTGCAAAGTGACAGTGCTGTAACGTATGATAAGTACAGTACTAATTAAGTGGATTGTCTTCAGTTCAAAAATGGCATATTTTTTGGCTTTTGGGATAGGGCGGTATGAAGTATTTTAGTATGAATAGACATTGATGTGCTTAATCGAAAAGATAACATTTTTGTATTCATATATTTTCTTAATTCCTAGGTCCGCTAAACGTGCACACATAGTTAGTTTTGAACATGTTTAAACATTTGCCTTCTTTAGTCTTTGTTTAATCTTTATTTTTCATAAAAAATAAATACCAGCAGTTTTTTGACATTTGCAATAAATTAGCATGAATGTAAATATTTCGAGATTAATTGCCAGCTTCTCAAACTCTACTTAAGTCCTTGAGGCTCTAATGAGGGTTTTCTTTGAGTTTTAATATTCTCTTTAAACAGTAATTAGGTTCAAAACTCTCTAAAGACTACATACGTACATTAGTTCCTTTAAGAGACAAAAAGTCCTCACCATCAAACCCTGATTGATGGATTTTTAGAACAAAAACCCCTCCTGAACCAATACATTTTGTCAACTATAAGCCACAAGAAAGGCAACGAAAAAACTTTCCATATTCCCTAAAAAGTTGGAAGAGCCATTAAAAATCCAAACTGGTTGATAAAGTTTTTATGGAAAAAGTTCCATTAACCCGAAATCGACCTGTGGAACAAATCGAAAATAAAAATCAGGACGTAACTTTTACAATGTTATAATGATGAATGACCTCCATTACGGCAGTTACTAAGTGCGGGCTGCGGTGCCAATGCAAGCGGGCCGGTAGCAAAAAATATTTTCCGAGTGGAATTGGTGTACCAATAATGATCTATAAACTTCGCGTCAATTTTATACGTGCATGGCCTGTGGCATTTTAAGGCTTCGGCGATAATGTGAAAATATTGTATTCCAAATAGAATTGGTGTAACAATGTTGATCTATACATTTTATTTCAATTTTATATGTACATGGGCTGTACCATTTTAAGGCTTCGTCAATGTATTGTTCCTGAATGCCGTTGTGAAAATATTGAAAAAAATCCTGTCTGATTTAAAAACATTTCGTGGAAGTGATTTTTGTTGGTTTGAATTTCGAGAAAAACATGCCAATCACCTGATGGTAACCGATACGACCACTCATGGATAGTACCAAACAACACCACGATAGCAATGCTTACATTGCATTGTAATTCATGGTGCAATGCCAAAGGCATTCTACTGCGCTCGCCATCACGAGACATAGGGTGTTAAGTCTTAATATGTCAAGTAGTTGCTCTGGCTACAAAGTGAATATTACTTATAGCAGTAAATAGTTTAACAGGCAACGGTGTAGTAACAAGTCTAATACCAAATTGGACTATAATACGGCAACAGCAAAACAACTATGAGCTTTAATGAGGATTTAGGTCTAAAAGAAATTCTGATATGATTATATGTAAAGAAAATAATGATTTATTATCACACCTACTATCTTCTGGGAATATTTAGAAGTCAGTTCAATCTTGTTTTCTAAACCCAAAGACATTTGAATCGAATCGACATTTCACTCAATCTGCAACTGTATCAGACCATATACGTCCCACTGCAGGGCACGGGTCTCCTATACAATCGAGAGTACGTGAGAGTGGTTAGGCCATATAGTCCACCACGCTGGCCTAATGCTATTTCACTCAATGCTCGTTTCCAAAAGACTGAAGCAGTTAGTTAATACCAAATTAACTGTAGTGGAGAATAAAATTATCACAAACCGCCACTCTACAACTGGCACCCCAACCAAACCACCCGCAAAATAAATGCAACGCAAAATACATTTTCACATTAGCGATCTGATACGTTATCTGGACGGTAGCCGTGCCCTGACAAATGACGGCGGACATCTACGCATCTTCACGCCGAGGGTAGGCAGAGTTAATTGCAGGATGTCGTTAGTATTACTTCCAAAACTGTATGCTCGCCTGGTACCGGTGGTGTGTTGTGCAATCAAATCCGGTTATGGGTTTGAAGAATTTACTGGTTGAATGTTATTGCGAAGAGTGTATGGAGCAGGTTTTTGCTTGACATTGTACCCTGAGTAACTACTGGACATATTGAGACTTAATATCTTATGTCTCAGGATGGCGAGCGCAGTGGAATGCCAAGCGTTGCTATCTAATCAAGGTGTTGTTTGGTTTTGCTATTGTTCAAAAGCGGTCAAATCGCTTACCATTATTGCAATTAAAAAAATTAAGGAGTTGATGATTCAGGATTATTTCGAATGTATAGTTAAAAGTGGAGTAGATTTCCAAAAGTGATTTTGGAGATTTTGTGTTGAGATATTGTGAGGAGGGTATTGTCTGGTATAATGTCCATGTTTGTAATTACAATTAAGGGAGTTTATTTCTTCTCGAAATAAAATCTGTTTTGGATTTTGGTTGGCCATATTCTTATCATTTGCGCATATCTAAGTGCGTGGTGGCCTGTTGGTAAACGGACCACACGCGACTGCCAACATGTTTACGGTGGTCGCGGGTTCGAATCCCAGGGCACACCTCTGACTTTTCGGAGTCATGTGTGTATTGATAGTCAATCACCACGCACTAAAACGGTGAAGGAAAACATCGTGAGGAAACCTGCATACCATAGCGATTTATAAAATTTCTATGGTATGTAAGTCCGCCAACCCGCACTAGGCCAGCGTGGTGGACTATATGGCCTAACCACTCTCAATCGTACTCTCGATTGTAGAGTAGGCCCGTGCCCTGCAGTGGGACGTATATGGGCTGAAAGAGAGATATTCTTATCATTTAGTGGTCACAAATACTTCGCTACTTCAATATGAACGTTAAAATTGCAAGATTAGAGGGAACTTTTGTCAATCAATATCACCATGTGTATAGACATCGTCAAACCTTTTAAATTATGTCATTTATTTTGTAAATTAGTTATAAGGAGACTTTACCAATTATTTCCTATTTTTGTGAATACCAAAAACAACGACATTGCATACTCACTATATTTCACATTTGACCAACAAGCAAACATTGGATCAAGCGAATTATCGACCAACACACCGGGGACTCGTGCCCTATGAACAAATGATATTCGTAGTTTGAAATAGAGACTGTTCAATTTCCCGCGAATGAATCATCGCGCCACAATAAGGGGTGAAATAAATAAAAAACATAACGCGTACGTGCCTATTTGGTGAATGGGTTCCGTATATTATTATATTTTTCAATGGTGTGCTGAATGGTAGGCAATTGAGGCTTACGTCCAGCAATGGACTCTTATAGTATGTTATGATGATAATAATATTCATCGCATGGCTGTCTGCCAGAAACTGTTTTTATTTATTTATCTGTGATGTACAAAATCTGTTAATACTTTATTAAATTAATAAATAAATAATTACAGTGGCATGGCATTGTCCGGGTAATATTATTTATTTGTCTTGATAACCTTTCCTGTCTTTTTCCACTTATTATCATTAAATTTACTGGTGGTAGGTCTGTCATATGTGAGCCGATTTTGGTGGGTATCATGGCAATTTAAATGAAACAATTAAATTTAAATTTTGTCTCTTTCTCCCGCCAAATGGCAATGTAAATCGACAGCGTCCGTGGCGCAGTCGGTTAGACGCCGCCTGTGAAACGAGAGGCCGCGGGTTCGATCCCCGCACCGAGAGAAATGTTTGTGCGGTCCACAAATATTTCTTTCGAGTCTGGGTGTTTGTGAGACCGAAAAGTCTCTCGTAGTTCGTGATACCCACGACACAAGACTCGATCTTAGTGTGGGGTCAGGACTATGTATGTGACTGTTGGGTGTTATTTATTTATTGGGTGTTATTTAAATGCACTATTGTGTTTTGAAGAACGTTGCACCCAGAGTAACTACTGGAAATATTGAGAATTGACAACGTATGTCTCAGGATAGCGTGCGTAGTGCATTGCTTTGTAACTCATGGTGTTGTTTGGTTTTGCTACTGTCCATGAGCGGTCGTATCGCTTACCATCAGGTGAATGTCATGGTCATCTTGCCATTCATAGCAATAAAAACTTTGAATTATTGAGGTTTAGAATGTATAGATTTTCAAGGTATTATTCAAACACTCTATAGGTATTTCTAAACATAAAACATTTTGTCTAAATGCACTTAATTTTAAAGACATGATATACAAGAATTAATGAATAAATAAATGTAATGCTATTGTAAAATAAGCATTAGCGATAAACAATTGATGAGTTAAGATTTTGAGTAACGCCTTTTGCATGTCGTGTGTCTGTACAAAGAACAAAAGGTCAAATGAACGAACGGTAGTCGTTAGTATTAAAATAACCCTTTGTTTAATACAAATTAATATTGTATATGTAAGTCTTTATGAGAAGTGCGTGGTGGCCTGTTGGTAAACGGACTAGACGCGGCTGCCAACATGTTCACGGTGGTCGCGGGTTCAAATCCCAGGGCACACCTCTGACTTTTCGGAGTCATGTGTGTATTGATAGTCAATCACCACGCACTAAAACAGTGAAGGAAAACATCGTGAGGAAACCTGCATA
The DNA here is from genome assembly GCA_023078785.2 of Hyles euphorbiae. Lineage (NCBI taxonomy): Eukaryota > Metazoa > Arthropoda > Insecta > Lepidoptera > Sphingidae > Hyles > Hyles euphorbiae. Next base: position 3,883,390 of record CM041039.1, on the reverse strand, counting down.
CCATAGCGATTTATAAAAATTTCTATGGTATGTAAGTCCGCCAACCCGCACTAGGCCAGCGTGGTGGACTATATGGCCTAACCACTCTCAATCGTACTCTCGATTGTAGAGGAGGCCCGTGCCCTGCAGTGGGACGTATATGGGCTGATAAAGATAAGAAGAAGAAGATATGTAAGTCTTTATTGTCCCGAAATTTCGCTTACTAATATATCCTTCAAAATGGAATATATTAGTGTCTATTGCACAGCAGAAATGGTTGTGCCTATAATGACGGCTTCTATTATACGAAAGACATATCTATGAATATAGTAAAAAGTATTGTTTATGGATAAAGATGTTATATCAGGTCACATTGTTCATGAATAAAGATGTCAGGCTTATTGGTATAGTTGGTTAGACGCTGATTTGGAAATGTTAGTCCTGAACTGAGACATGTGTTTGTGCCATTCACACGTATTTTGTTGGTGTGTGTGGGACCGAAATGTCTCATATATTTTCCGATACCCACAAGCTACCTCTATAGTTACAGGACTATTGATGGGTGTGTTCAATAATGTCTCGATTAAACAAGACTTTGAAGGGTTCACAAACCAAGGGCCCCAAATAAAAGTATAGGAGAGCGGTGTGGCAAATAATGGATAAGGAAACCGGACACTACGCGACAGTTCTCCACTTACAAGCCTTGGGACCGCAGCCTACGGCACAGCCAGTCGGCTTTGAGTTACCCACTTTTTGGTGTTCTTTTGGTAAATTATACATTTGCTGAGCTTTGTCATGTGGCAAATGATTAACATCGACGTCACATGTAGTCGTATACCCATTTTAAAGTAAAGGGTTTGTGTCGTGGATATCAAACACTAAGGGATTTTTTAGATCCCACAACATCGAGAGCATACAAATACAAAAATACAAAAACAAAACGATACAGAGATCGAACCCCTGACGGCTTATTTCATTGCCAACTCTTTACGAATCAGATCATAGAGGCTTTCAAAGTATCAGGGTTAATTAATTCACCTAGCAGCTGAATAATTAGTAGTATGCCAGAACTAGTGCGTGGTGGCCTGTTGGTAAACGGACTAGACGCGGCTGCCAACATGTTCACGGTGGTCGCGGGTTCGAATCCCAGGGCACACCTCTGACTTTTCGGAGTCATGTGTGTATTGACAGTCAATCACCACGCACTAAAACGGTGAAGGAAAACATCGTGAGGAAACCTGCATACCATAGCGATTTATAAGAATTTCTATGGTATGTAAGTCCGCCAACCCGCACTAGGCCAGCGTGGTGGACTATATGGCCTAACCACTCTCAATCGTACTTTCGATTGTAGAGAAGGCCCGTGCCCTGCAGTGGGACGTATATGGGCTGATACGATACGATGACAGAACTATACATCCATTGTGGCGCACGGGACGCCTCCAAAATCGAGAGCACAATTCAAAAAACTTATGCGTCACTATTCTGTTCTATTCTGATGGAAGTCTAGGGAATAGTCTAGGGAATCTAGATGCACTATTCTGGATAATCCATTATGTGAGTGTTTTCGGTTTAAAATATCTCCAACCAGCTAGCATTTGTGTCGTGTATAGCGATAGGCGTCCAACTTCGAGAGAGAGGTCAATCGTCGAATCCAACTCGGTTGGGCAGCGTTCGGGAAACTACGCGACGTCTTCTCGTCCAAAATACCTCAGTGCCTTAAATCGAAAGTCTTCGATAGTTGTGTGTTGCCAGTGATGACTTACGGCACCGAGACGTGGCCTCTCACTATGGGCCTTATTAGGAAGCTCAAAGTCACTCAACGAGCTATGGAGAGGGCTATGCTCGGGGTTTCCCTACGAGATCGAATCAGAAATGAGGAGATCCGTAGGAGAACTAAAATAACCGACATAGCCCACCGGATTAGCAAGTTGAAGTGGCAATGGGCAGGGCACATAGCGCGGAGATCTGATGACCGATGGGGTCGGAAAGTGCTCGAAACCCACAAGATGGTCCGACGACCTGATAAAGGTCGCGGGACGTCGCTGGATGCAGGCTGCCTCCAACAGGTCTCTGTGGAAATCATTGGGGGAGGCCTATGTTCAGCAGTGGACTTCCTTTGGCTGATGGATGGATAGCGATAGGCTCGCTCTCTACATTTGGGACGAAAATAAGCTCGGCGATCCGTTCGTTTACTAATGGACTGTATGCTCTTGGGGATACAGAGGTGAGCGTATGTGTATTGATCCTTCACCACAGCTTCATTTATATCCACTAATGAAGACTAATATGATTAACGGGCTGTTTCTATAATCTATCTACCTTTATCTTTAATGTCTCATTACATTTTATGTTTTAGATAACAAAGATATGTTGCATATATTTATAGACAGATAGCAAGATAAATTTATCTTTGTTTAATGAAGCATAGAGTCGTATCGTCTTAGTATAAGTAGCAATTTAACCTTCGTTAATGATAGATAGGATAAAGAGAAGATACCGGCTAGATACTAGATATACCGGCTATAATACATTATAGTTTGTTTAATTTTTTCTCATTCTACCTGCATTTTAGGCACACATACATGGCATTAAGTGACTCTTCAACAAAATTACAGATTAAATCAACATTTATTTTTTCGACTAGATAATTATTAATCGTTTTTTTAACTATGATGTATACAATATTTGATGAGACCCAATATCCATCTTATCTGAGAACTCGCATAGAAACTACCCTTAGTGAATAGCAGTAGAGCAATTAGCAATTCTGACAGATCATGCATGCAACGTCACTAGCGAGGGAGATTCAGAGCCAATATTTATTTAAAGGACGTTTGAAGCTTGTCTGTTGTGTTGTGCAACCGACGCAGATGGTTGTTTTAGCTGTGTATTTGAGGCTCTGTTTTGTATGCTAAACATTGGTATCTGTTTAGTCCCTTCTTTTAAATATTATTTGTTAGCCATATTGAATAGGAAATTAATATTCATAAAGATAAGGCTGTCTAGATGTCAGGCCTGAATAATTTGCTTATAGCTTTTTAAATAGATTGCAGACAAACTTTATATATCATTTATCATATTTTTTGTCTATATTGCAGTCGTATAGCAAATCAGTGTATGTGACCACGTGATCGCCATTCGAGAACTTTACAGCATAATTGCCCATCGCTTAGATACATGGTGCATATGTTTTGTATAATCTCAAATGGAATTATGTCGTACACATTCCAATCTTGGGCAACTTTCATAAAATAAATACACCTAACAGTCACATACATAGTCCTGATCCCACACAAAGATCGAGCCTTGTGTCGTGGGTATCAGGAACTAAGGAGACTTTTCGGTCTCACAAACACCCAAATGCGAAACAAATACGTGTGGATCACACAAATATTTGTCTCGGTGCGGAGATCGAACCCGCCTCACGTTTCACAGTCGGCGTCTAACCAACTGTGCCACGAACGCTGTTTTCATATATATTCAAGATGAAATTTACAAATTCAGCCTCCGAACTGGGAATAAGTCACAGCCAAACCAAACGTTTTTTTTTTATTGCAGTGAATGGTGAGTCGAGCATGCCGTTCGCCTGATGGTAAACGATGCGACCACTCATGAACAGTAGCAAAACCGAACAACATTTTGAATTACAAAGCAATGCTTGGCATTCCACTGCGCTCGCCATCCTGAGCCATAAGATGTTAAGTCTCAATATGTCCAGTAGTTACTCTGGCTACAATGTCCTTCAATCCGAAACGCAACAGTGCATTTAAACTGCTTTTTAACGGGAGAAACATTCTACAAAATAATGCATATTTCAGTTAATCAAGCATGTATATCGTTATACAGTTGTCGAGTCCGTCTGGTCCGTGCGTCCACAGCCGAATTACCGCCAATGGGTATGATTGAAAAGCGAAAGGTGAGACGCGCAGCACCGGGGGATTAGGTTACATTAGACTGTAGTATATGGAGAATTGTGGAATGAAACAGTGTGTAACGCAGAATGTAGTATTTGAATTAGGGATTTTAGTGCGATTATTTATAAAGTCTTTAGAAGATATAGTCGGAATAATTGCAACGGTTTATTGGTGGTAGTTATTTATTACAAGTATCTTCCATAATATTATACTATGTGCGTGAGAATTTGTTTCATTTATCTACTAGTCTCGTTTTATTAGCTATAATTTCTTAGACCTCACAAAATCTATTCACAGATGGTTCAAATCCACTTTTCCAAAAGTCTTGGAAATATATGTTTTACTCGGGATTATAGTCCCCAAGAGCCTAATATAAGACAGACAATATTTCGCAAAACGTAGACCTAATTCTTCTATTCCAATCGTAGAGACAAGAAGAACATTTTATATGAAAGTGACAAGTAAAATGCGCTTTTCAGTTTATCAATTGCATACATAAACTCACACCTTTCTTCCAGAAGCTAGGCAGTGGTGCTAACAAGACACCCACATTTCGCCTTGTATGATCCGTTCCATGATATGCAGGGGTGAGTCTATTGCCATATAAGCACAAAACCTGTACTCCAGGCTGATAATGAATAGAGAAAACCAATATCACTTTGCCCGACCCGATATTCGAATCCGAGACATCAGCTTTGTAACCTTACCGTAGTAAAACTAAGTCGTCAAGGCAGTCGTATTTTATATTTTTTATATTCATAAATAATTAGGTCAGCGCATCTATATAAAAATAATGTTTTTAAAATCAACTTGTTTATTTGTGTTGAATAATTAAAATAAATAAATATTTTTATGTTATGTGTACATACATACATAAACTCACGCCTTTTTCCCAGAAGGAGTAGGCAGAGGTGCCAGGACACCCACATTTCACAAATGTTGTGTATGTAATCTGTTTATATATTTTGTTTTCTATATATGTATGTATTTATGTTTATGTATTGTGTAATTAAATACAGTGATCTAATTCACCCCCAATTCATGTTCAAATTCACGTTATACTGTATAATCCGAGATAATCCGACGCACACGGGCGGCGGGCTTGCACGTTCGTGTGCCAAACATCCACCACTAATCGATTTTACGTCTATTTCAATTAGCCGTTTTATATTAAGCGCTACGGCCTATTATCTGACTACACTTTACTCATTAACCGGAGCACTAAGTTGGAAGCCGGAGATAAGATAACTACGTGAGTCATTACTAAAGGATTGGATTTAGAAATGCAATGATTGGATATAATGAAGTAATGGTTTTGTCTGAAATTGTGATGAAATTATTTTGGTGTAGTTGAATTTAGATTTCGTTGGGTTGGGACGTATAGAAGTATACGATTTTTCAATCATGTTACTGTCAAATATTTAATACTCAAAGATAGGTATATAATATACATATAACATATCAAAGGTTTTATTATGTTCCAAAAATATTTTAATGTTTTGTAGGAGATCTTAACTAATATATTTTTTCCTATCATCGTTTTGGGTGGTAAATACATAGGTTTTCTAAAATAATAATGTACAGCCTTTGATTTTTAAATACAATATGATACGCAAAGGTTTAGCAACAGCTATGGATAACCACCCAAACACGAATATATTTAAAAATGAAATTAATTTAGTTGCATTGTGTATATAGTCACTTAAAATAACACCAGTCTTCATATACTCTGTATTTAAAAGTTTTCAAATAAAATTTTCTGTCTATGTTGCATCAAACAATACACTAGGAATTATATAAGTTCTCCCTAAGGTCTTTGAACGAACTTTTCTTCATCAAAGCTGCCAAGTGGGGTTGATGAAGGTTTAATTGGAGAAGAAAAATATTTGAGTTGTGAAGTTGCAGTCTAGCAATATCTCGTAATAATGCGTTGGAAGGGTAATACCACCTCGGAACTCCGCGAAGGAATACTTCAATCTTGTGTAGTCTTTGATAAAGTCTATGGAGTTTTTTTTAAATATGATGGTATTTACGCATAATGTTGAAGTATTTAGTTAAGACTTATATGTTTAGACTTTATCAGAAGCAAAGGATTTTTTATTTCGTTCATTTACTTTGATAGCCTCCGTAGTGCAGTTGGTTAGACGCCGCTTGTGAAACGAGAGGCCGCGGGTTCGATCCTCGCACCAAGAGAAATGTTTGTGCGCACAAACATTTCTTTCAGGTCTGGGTGTTTGTGAGACCGAAAAGTCTCTCGTAGTTCCTGATACTCGACTCGATCTAGTGTGGGGTCAGGACTATGTATGTGACTGTTGAGTGTTATTTATTTATTTATTATTTATTTACAACAGTAGCTATAATTAGAAACCCTGACATCTGACTGGGGGTAGGCCTACCTAACTGGTTCAACGACTGATGAGACATAACCACCTTTCGTCAATAGATTTTTTAATGGTAGTGTTATCATCACCATTGTAGTCAATTTATGTTGTCAGGAAAATCTAGTTGATTCTTATTCACTGTTTGCAACTATTTTATGAAATCAGCAGAGGTCGATGTTTGCATAAATGTACGATTTAAACTATTTGTTTTTATTGCAATGAATATCACTTGTCTGATGGTAACCAATACGACCGTTTATAGACAGTAACAAACCAAAGAGAACCTTAAATTACAAAGCAATGCTTGGTATTCTACTGCGCTCGCCATCCTGAGACGTCTTAGACGTGTTAAGTCTCAATATGTCCAGTTGTTACTCTGGGTGCAATGTCCTTCGAACCGGAACACAACAGTGCATTTACACTACGTTTGGCGGGAGAAATAGATATTTTAGTGGTATCTACCCAGGCGGCCACAGATATGAGAGGCCTACCACCAGTAAGGTAAATATTTAGAGTACGTACCCAAATTTTTAGCTTTTTCACTTTAGTAACTCTACTAAGTACCTACCTTAAATTTATTGCTTCTTATTCATTCAATGTGGGTGAAGTTATCAGTTTCATTGAGTCAATGGCGTTGGGCTAACACGCGCTCAGTGTAGTGGAGCCAAGGACAAGGGAAACCCAACACCACGCCGTGCGATTTTTTGTGATCTTAAAAGTGAATCACCTGATCATATTCATTCATATTAATTGTACGGTATTATTAGCGGATGAAATCAGAAATATGGTATTTCTATTTAAAATATTTTAGTATAGTTATTGGAAAAATAGTTGACTGTAAGAGTAGATTAGAAATATGAACAAAGAGGCTATATGTTCATTAAAAATATAGCCTAGCTGGGTTGGCGGACTTTACATACCAATTTATATCAATCGCTATGATATGAAGGTTCGTCACGATGTTTTCCTTCACCGTTATACTGCGTGGTGACTGATAATTATAAGTTGTATTTTATTTTAAGCCAAAACATTATTTATTTAAACAGTAGCAGCACTCCATCGCCGCACTAAAAGTCACCCAAACTTCCAGTTTAAATTCCCGAAGTGGTCAATCTAGTATCAGTTTGAGCTGATCTAATCTAGCTTAAACATTGTTGTTAGACGACAATACCTAATGACATTTAATACGCCAACAAAGAGACGGTGCTATTCAAGCGAAATTGACATTCCTAGTGGTGACAAGAAGGCTTGTAAATTAAAGACTATGTAGGCTGAACATTTATTGTCACTCGTAGGTGGCAGAAACCTTTCAAGCATCAACTTCGATAAGCGTTTGGGTTTTATTAAGTCTTTATACAGTTGGATGGACTAATGCATAGTTTTATTTAAGGACACAGATATCTAACTGTTTAAAGCTACGTATGTTTTTTCAGACGTCACTTGATTGGTAAGAGAAAACGGTGTAAGGAATCTACACGAATCCCTTGGCATAGTAGATTAAAGGCTCACTTCCATCAATTGCAGAGGAGGCCTGTGTCTTGCTGCTTATTTTGCCCTGCACTTATAGCCATCCATTGCAATTTGTCAAGCAAATACAAAAAATATGACTACTTGTAGGTAATACAATTCTCAAAACCCCTAAGTGAAGTTACGCGAACCGATCGTGATTGCCACGAGTAACAAGTTCACAGTATCCCCGTGTAACCGGCGCGCCCTTTGTTCTCGTCTCGGATACCACCAATTATCTCACAAAAACTCGGCCGCGAGGTGTGATGGACGCACGCATGGTCGCCTCCCGCGCCGTCGCATTGGAAGCACGCCATCTGCCGGATATCGGTGTCACCTTCGGTTTGGCAAGGTCGTCGCGACTAAGCATATGTTTTGTGACATGATGTCTTTTTTGGCTGTGTCGCAAGGTGTCAAGGCTTCACTATCCTTACTAATATTATAAAGGTGAAAGTTTGTATGTATGTATGGATGTTTGTTACTCTTTCATGAAAAAACGGCTCAACAGATTTTGATGAAATTTGGTATAGTGATAGCTGACACCCTGGATTAACACATAGGCTACTTTTTATCCCGAAAAATGTAGTGTTCCCGTGGGATGAGTCAGGAAACCAAATATACATATTTTCTACTCTTTCAAATTCAAATTGTTGGCACGGGATGTCCTCTCCTACGGAAGGGAAATATAGTCGACGGCACGCGGGAAATATAGTTAGTAGACACGCGAAATAATATGTTCTTGATGTGGATTGGACTCAAAAACTATCTGCACCCGGGCGAAGCCGGGCCCGACAGCTAGTTTGATATAAAAGTGTGGGTAGTACTGTGTAGAATAATGAAATATTTGGTTCTCTTAGATCATCATTGCTATTTTCTTTTCTAATCATAAAGAAGGAAAAAATATCCGTATATATTCCGGATGAAAATGAAACTAGATTCTTTATTATTTATTGATTTATCGGAATGAAATTGCCGGAATAAATAAATCTTTAGCCTCCTTCCATTCAACACATCGAGCCACAAATCTGTATCTTCAAAAACGTCAACAAGCTTACTGCCATCATCAATTCAACCAAAGGCATCATAGATCGTTGGTAGTGTCAGAAATTCTGGTGTATGAAGATTTTGATGTTGTTTCAAGGAAAAGTTTTTCTCACTTCCAGTTTTCGAGGGAACGTAGGAAAAATATTTGCATTTATCCAGGAAGACTTTCGAACAAAATAAATTAGACCCAGCTTCACAAAGAATACGTTCCCATCGTGTCACTAACTGGCACGTCAAATACCACATGGGCTTCGTTCAAAAATGAATCGCGTTCGAGCTTCGAGCGACGCAAAAAGCCGAGACCAGTATCGGCCGACGGTATGTTTCGGGAAACCACATTTGTGGCAATTTGTCGGCCACGCTGACGTTTCGCCACTTGCCTGTTAAATTAATGTTTTTTTCCTACCAACTCTGGTGGGTAGGTCTGGGTTCAGTAGCGAATAATATTTGTTATAATTGACTTAGATTTATTTAAACCCAGCATGGAGCTTAAGGGCTCAATCGAAAAATATTTTCCATCTAAATGAATGATAACTTAGTGAATTACAATCAAAATAATAAATATTGGTGTAATAAAACTATTTTATTATATATCAGTGTCAAAGAAAGAACTTACTGGCAAGCAATCACCAGCTTTGCACATCCTAAAATCAAGAGAATCGAATATGCATTGTAGAGCTTTGAGTATTTGAGTATTTTCCTATGGTATGTAAGTCCGCCAACCCGCACTAGGCCAGCGTGGTGGACTATATGGCCTAACCACTCTCAATCGTATTCTCGATTGTAGAGTAGGCCCGTGCCCTGCAGTGGGACGTATATGGGCTGATACAGTTACAGAGCTTTGAGAATGGTATGAGAAGAGGAAGGGAAATGGAGAAATTAGCGATATATCTTCACAAAGCTTTATGCTCAAAGTAAATAAATTGAAAGGCAGCAAATATAATGTGTGTATTGATAGTCAATCATCATAGAAATCATCGCGAGGAATACCTGCATACCGTACTGAGTTGTAACAAAATTTAAGGTATGTATAATCCGCCAACCCGTACTAGGCCAGCGTGGTGGACTATCAGGCCTAGCTCCTTTCATTAGTACTCTCGATTGTATTGGGACGTACATACATGGGCTGATGCAGTTAAATACGATGTGGATTTAGTTAGGAACCCTAAAACAACAGTTATGGGCCTCAGTTATTCTTTACGTAATCTACGAACATAAATTGGGTGTATTTTTTGTGGACAAACAGGTGAATGTAAATTGCGACATCTGATTTCCTTTTGTGCTTAAAGCAATTTGTTGGCGTCGGAATGCGTGAGTCAGTGAAAGGTGCTAATATGCTGTAATTGTCAGCTTTGGTATGTTAATAATATTATTGTATTGTTTTTAAACTTGTATGGCTTTAGGAAAGGTGGAGTGAATATCTTCGCAGTGATTATTAAACATTACTTCTAAGTTACATATTAGGAGTGGTTGTTGGAGGTTTTTTTTTTATTTTTTTGTATTGTTTTTCCAATAGTCGTATTTGGGTAATAACTACATAGTTTTTGCCTAAAATAATAATGTACACCCTTTCGTTTTTAAAGCAGGTATAGTACGCAAGGTGTTGAATTATTATTTTAGAAAAAACTATGGATTTACCACCCAAACATAATGATATTTAAAACATGACTAAAACTGTTATGTTCTTTTGCGAAATTTTTAGCCGCATTGTGTATTCACTAAAAGTACCAGCTTTGTTTTTAGTCGCAATCTGGATATACACTGTACATTATATCTTTATAAAGTTAATTTTAATGTTTGTATAATGGTTTCTTAGATTTACGCGAATGTTACACATTGAAATAAAACTATTATTTACGGATTTTATCACGGATTTGGATAAAATCCGGTCCGCCCCGTGACCACGAAAGCTGTAAAGTAATCGTAACGTTGGGAACTCAAAAAATGTAAAAATTAAACCAAATCCGCGATAAAATCCGTAAATAATAGTTTTATTTTAATGTTTGTAATTTAGACATTCACCGCACAAAAATAATAAAGTGAATAATAACTTTTTAAACACTTTTAAATGAGTTTTATGACCTGAAAATGAACGATCTAAAACGAAGTGCTCTTTATCAGCTAGACTTAAAAAGAGAAGCAATTTAAGAACATCCGGCGGGCCAAGCATGAATGGAAAAATAAAAGCGAAACAATATTCAAATCCATATATACAGGGTATATCAAGACTGCTACCGAAAACGAAGCCGGGTGGTAGTTTAAGCGACTTCAGACACAATGTAACAGAAAAAGTTGCAAAAAAAACGACAATTTTTTGTTGATATTCTTTTCCTATGACCATATTTGGGTGGTAAATACATTTTTCCCTAAAATAATAGTGTATACCCTTTTATTTATAAATAATCTAAGGTATAAAAGAGTTTAAATTATTATTTTAGCAAAAACTATGGATTTACCACCCAAAAATGACGATATTTAAGAAATTATAAAAAATAATTGTCGCGTTTCTTTCCGAAATTTTTAGTTGCATTGTGTTTGTAGTCACTAAAACTACCACCCGGCTTCGTTTTCGGTAGCAGTCTTGAGATACCCAGTATAATATCTATATAAAAAACAGTACGGGAAATAATATGTTGCTGATGTGGACTGCGTTCAAAAAGTATCTGCACCCCTAGTATCAAAATAAATTTAGCGCATTTTCTACTTAAAATTAAATAATTACACAAGAAAACAATATTGTCATGCTCACATACCTTATCTCCAGTTTCTTGTCAACCAATGTCAATAGGATGTCTCAAACTCAGAAGCTGGCCAGCTCTGCCGTCGAATCCTGCAACAATATAAATTACAATAAAAAAAAAAGGAGTTTATTAATAACAGTTATCCTATTCGGTAGTTCGATATTATAAGGTGTAGGATTTGATAGTTGGTACTCGTTATTTGTTTATTCTCATCTGAAATATTATGTACAAACGACTTAATTTCCTTGTTCAATTCTTCTATTCTCTGTATGTGTCACTTTTACTAAATTTACTACCGAGTATGATTAAGAAAACAAAAAGTAATACATACATACATAAACTCACGCCTATTATCCCAAAAGGGGTAGGCAGAGGGTCAGGACACCTACGTATTCGAGGCAAAAAAAGTCTCCTTTCGCAGAGCCGCCGTGGAGGAATGGTAAACCAGGCTGGAAAATCCCAGTGCTGGTGCTAGATTAGTCGAGGCAGTGCGTCCTGTCCTCGACCAATGGATGGACAGGCGCCACGGTGCACTGACTTTCCGCTTGACACAGGTACTGTCCGGGCATGGATGCTTTGGGCATTACCTGTGGCGAGTGGCAAGGAAAGAGGAGTCCGCCGTGTGTCATCACTGTGACAACTGCCCGGACGACACAGCCCAGCATACACTGGTGGAATGTCCAGCCTGGGAAGAAGAACGCAGCGCTCTCCGCGCTATTGTTGGGGAAGACCTGACACTCCCGGCCGTCATTGTTTCAATGGTCGGGAATCGAAGGTCGTGGCATGCGGTGGTCTCTTTTGTGAGCGAGTTATCACACAGAAAGAGAGCGCCGAAAGGGATCGCGACAGAACCGACCCAGTCCGTCGGCAGAGACATCGAAGAAGACGGCACCAGTTTAATGGGGAAAATTAGACCTGGCGCCCTGCCCTGTGGGAAGGGGGCGAAAAAATTCAACCACGGTATTCCCTGCCTGTCGTAAAAGGCGACTAAATGGGACCACCGGGATTACTGGGTGCTTTTGGGGGGCACCCACACCAAAAAGTAATCCCGAGATGAACGCCCGAATGGGGCTAATGATTATGGAGAGAGGAGGGGTCTCCATAGGTCTCCGAACTGCAAAGGATGACTGCGTAATAGTACCGGGCGAATTACGCTAGCAGAGACCGCAGCCATCCTAATATGCGCGAAGAGGGCCATCGAGGGGTTTTGGTCGGTATGCCGGCGTAGGATATCAACGTTAGGGACCCAGCTCGGCATTAACATCCAAGCGCCGGGCTGGAAGGCCGGTGACCCCGACACATCCTTCCTGCGCCTCTCCCCCGGGGCTGCGGGAAGAGGACCATAAACAGTTTTTGCCCTCGTAAAAAAATAAGGACACCTACGTATCACCTTGTATGTTCCGATCCACAATGTAATAGGGGGCGAGTCTATCGCCATATCGGGCACAAATTCCTAACTCTGAGCTGATAATGAATAGAAAAATCCAATATCACTTTGCCTGACCCAGGATTCTAACCCGATACATCTTTCTAACCGTACCTTAGTACAACTACGCCACTGAAGTAATAAAAAATAATTAATAAACAAAACATATATCAAATTTCAAAATTCATTCCGTTTCCGATTCATGCTAGTGTACAACAGTGGTATTCATCAAAAATCGATTACTTACAACAAATTGCAGTTTAACAACCGGCCGAGTGGTTCGTACGGCCAGCAACATCTCCGGTACACATTATATATCCGTTTCATTTGTTGAACACTATACACGATTTTTATTTTACTATTAACAAGTTTTTTTGCTTGAAATTGGAATTATAGCTACCGTGGCGATTATATTACAAGATGTTAATCTAAGCTCTATAGAGTATATGCTATTTTTTATAATCTTAATGGAGGTTGCGTAATTCTTCGCCCAGGTCACCAAATATTTAGGGTCCTTATAGGTATGTAAAACCACAATGTCTGTTTCTTCCGCCAAACAGCCGTAAATACACTGTTGTGTTTCAGTTTAAAGGGCATTACAAGCGTAACTGTATAGACATATTGAGACTTAACATGTTATGTCTTAAGATGGCGAGCGCATTGGAATGCCAAGCATTGCTTTGTAATTCAAGGTGTTGTTTAGTTTAGCTACTGTTCATGAGCGGTCGTATAGTTTACCATCAGGCGAACGGAGGCGTCTCGTCATTAGTTGCGATAAACAATGCAATGACAGAGACATGAAGCGACCTTACTGACTAGAACTGACCAAGATAGAATTACATCAGGAATAGTGAGGCCAGCCGATTAAAGGAAGGTGAGAAGAGACAAACCCCCTTATTCAAAAGAAAACACTAATCAAACGTACATTAGTCAAATCATCTTAAGAGGATAAAATGATTAAGTTCTGCGATTTGCGTTTTTATATATTTTAACTGATATTGCCACTTCACCAGAAAAAGGGATTTTATTCACTTGAAAGTTATATCAAACGTCCAGCGGACAGACATCCGTCATTTTAGTGCTTATTTGCTTAAACAAGAGTCTCGGCCATTTTAAGTTAATGGGCTGTTAAACAGCTGATTAGTGATTTTTGACTTCTATGAATAGCGCTTTTGAGCTAGCTGCATGTTAGCGTCTTTAGTTTTTGCAAAAGTAGATATCTACTTTTGGTTCTTGTGTTGATCTCCGTAAGTTATTTGCAGTCCTGCTGTGGCAGCGAGAAACAAGAAACTAAAATAAATACACAACTTGCTAAACCGTTATAACTCACAGTATTAATAATATTAGCCTAGCAGACATTAAACAACAATTAGTTTTACTTCACAATCCACATCACCATACGAAGCGCGGAGTTGTGTGGCCTCACGCAAAACATGTCACATGCCACGTCGCTTTTTACCGTCACTATTTCAAACCAATTAATCGATATCTAGTTAATTAAAAGGATCGATTTCATTTAATCGAAATGTCAACAACGGGGACCAAGGTAATGTTGTATAATTAGCTGACAGACTTGTTCGTAGAGACAATTAGCGATTTCGTATGTCCATCTCGCAAATGATGAAAATAAAAGGTATATTTCATGTTGTGAGAACTGGCTTGTTAAACCAGTGTTATTGATTTTTGTATGTTTTTCTTGGACACCTGTGCCTCTTGATTGCATTTCGGCGCATATCGACAAGTCACTCCTGTTTTAGTATCGATTTTAATTGTCATGTGCGATTTTACAATTTGAATTTGGAATGCAACTTACCAATGTGTAGTGTAGTTTGCGTTTTATGAAGTAAGTAAAACTTAAGAATAGGTCCTCTGTTCACGTGTCATAAAACACAATATTTTGAGTAAAATATAAACTACTCATAAAGGTTTTTACCAAATTGAATATATACAAAAATAAACAATAATAAGTCATTGTTTGTTAGATATAAATTAATTGGTATTTGATCTTCTTTATTATTCCCCAACTTTATGCCATTATTCTCTAGCCATAAATAAATCCACTCCTTCTTTCTATTTTTTCCGGAAGATCTTTATCTTATTTTTTAATATTTTTTTTAATCATCTCTTCACTATCGGGTTTAATTCTAAGTTAAACTAATATGTTTATAGAATCGTCACCTAATGATGGGTGTACCGCGCTGGTGTAACGTTATGAGCAAGGTCGATGTAGCAACAAGAGGCGCCGCAGCATCGCTCTTAATTATGCCACCGACCCGTGTTAATTGTTAGGATTATCGCACACTGAGATATTTGGATTAATTTATTATTATTTATGAACTCTTTATATACAAAGTATGCAGGCGGAATTAATGTCTGAGGCATTCTCTCCCAGTCGACTTTTGGGTGGTGCAGAGAAATCAAGATAGGCGCAAAAATAAATACCAAATATCAAAAATATGTATATGTACATGCAAATAAACAAATTATATAATTTACATTCAGCTATAGAGAAAAAATATATTTTATTTAAATATTACATAGTTACCTAAATTTACGTCCTTTTCCCAGAAGGGGGGGGGGGCAGAGGTGCTTCCAAGATACTCACATTTCGCCTTGTATTTTCCGTCCCACAATGTAGGAGATGCGCCTATCGTCATATCGATATGGCACAAATATCTGATACCAGGGCGTCTGGCCATCTTGAGAGTGGATGTCCTACGCTGCGCTTTCCGCTCTGTGGCCTCCATTCGACTTTTTAAGAGTTTATGTAGGTATGTAATATCGTTTCAGGGATCACAGCAGCATATTTTAAGGTTTATTTTATATGTGATGGTCGCAAGTAGGATACGAATACACTAGATAATAGCAAATATTAGCAATATAAACTAAGTTTATCCTACTCAACAGAGATCTACTACAGTACATGCTTTATGGGACAGCCTTGTGAATGAAAATAAAACGCTGGCCGCTTATTAACAGCATGCTAATTACTAGCACATCGTTTGTTTGGAGCAAACTCGATGTACGTAAAATTCATGCTTCTGTGTCTACTGTCTGTCCTATTTCTGTCCTATTGTTGAGTATGAGCCTTCGACTGTACAGGGTATATGAAATAACTAATTTTGTAAAATATTTCCAATTCCTCATATTATTTAATTCATGGTTAATATTTGTTAGCGACAGAATGATAAAAACCCACATGGAAGACTAAGGGGGTGCCGCGTCGGGGACCGGCGCCACTTGACACCGGGAGCGCCGCGGAGGAACCGTGCGGGGTCCGCTACGCCGAGCCAGCCGCACGCCGAACTACTACAAACAGTCCAAACCGTTCTCCCAGAGTGTTAACACGTTACTTATAATTTTTTGTAATCACTATTACTATCGCCAATAAAGTCAAGAAAAAGTCTTGCATTTATATTCATCCCTTACAAATTGGTCCTTCGAGCCGGATTGAATACGCAGCATACCACCAGCAACGTTAATGGTTATTACGCGAAATAGCGCGCGTAAGGAACGCGAAAATAACTGCAAAGACGAAGCATCGACCAGCCAGCAGAACTCACCACAGAAGCCAACTTCGCGAGCAAAAATGAACGAAACCGGAAGCGTAAAGGCCGAACAACAGCCACTTCAGGTACGCGGAACAATTAGTGCTGAAAGTAGTATATCCAAGAAAACATCTTCATCTACGCGATCTCAGATAGGCATGTTGAAATTACGTGCCGCAGAAGAAAAGGCAAGAATACAAATGGAGCTGGTCGACAAAAAATTGGCAATAGCTGATTTTCAAGAAAAAATTTGTGAACACCAATATGAAAAGACGCACAGTGAAGTGGAGTGGTGGTTAGACAGCAGCCAACCGGAACTGGAGCATTTGCAGCCCGCCCACGACAAAGGTCGCCAAGAGGGCAAGCTGTGCGAATCAGGGACTTTAAACCCTGATACTTGTGATCCAGCTCAGGAATCAGATGCCGCACTTAAGGATCTTACCGCCAACCCTGTTAACGTTACGTCTACAAAAAGGCGACAAAATTGCGACCGACATGAGCTGTGTCATCCAGGTACTTCAGATGAAACAGTTCAGATGCTAGCTAGCGCACTTAAGGACCTTGCCGCCACGTCAGTAAACACTACGTCAAACGCAAAATTATTGAGCCGCATAAGCACGCCGCGAGACCTACCAATATTCTCCGGTGACCCGATGGAGTGGCTGCAATTCAAGTATGCGTACGAAGAATCGACAGAAGTGTGCAACTTTAGTACAAAAGAAAATCTCTGGAGAATACGCAAATGTCTTCGTGGACCCGCCAAAGACGCCGTGGCAGCTCTATTAATTAGTGCCACCGATCCGGACAAAATAATGGCGACTTTGGAGCTACGATTTGGAAATGCCGACGTCATTATCTCAAAAATAATACAAGACATTAAAAAGTTATATCCAATGAGTCAAGATTATCACAAGGATATCGTAACATTTTCCATAAAAATACAGAACTTCATATTTGCTGTAAAAGCTGTGAACCGCGATGAGTATCTACAAGGAATAAATATTGTGTCAATAATACTGACAAAATTACCTGCAGTCCTCATAGCAAAGTGGTCAGACTACAGTTTTCCTTTGATCACACAGGGGAAGAAATCGCGCATGGAAATTTTAGCAGATTTTCTAAATGAAGAAGCAGTGAAAATATCGACAACGGCAAATATTAACATGATAAGTGCCCGGAGTGACTACTACAAAAACAACAACTATAACCGTGCGAACAACTCGGTACTAGTAACTACGGAAGCCACTCACTCAAAGTGTTCATACTGCCACTTATCGAAACATAATTTAACCGACTGCAACCGTTTCAAAAGATCACGACGCATCGAGCGCTGGCGCTACGTTAAGAGTCATAACATTTGCTACAAGTGCCTGCTATCGCGCCATGATCGAGATACATGCCCAGCTACCGCGTGCGATATAGATAACTGTGGAAGACCGCACCATCGCTTGTTACATTCACCCATGTGGAAAAACTCTCGACCACAAAACAGCGTGAATATCACAGACGTGACCGAAGATGCAGCAGTGACAAATATCAATTTGACGCACTGCAAAGTACTTTTGAAAACTGTATCCATCAACATTCACGGTCCTAAGGGTGTGGTGAACACAACGGCGCTTTTAGACGACGGTTCAACAGTTTCATTGATAAGTCACGAGCTTGCGCAACAAATAGGACTCCGTGGACAAAAACAAACAATTCGCGTGAGTGGTGCTTGGAACAATAACACCTTAGATTGCGTCAGCGAAATAGTAGACTTCGGAGTATCAAACAAAGAAGGAACTGTTTTCGACATCCGAGCGCGCAGTATCAAAAATCTAAACCTACCAAAACAGGATGTAACGTCAATTGACTTATCGAGTTACGAGTATTTCATTCCGAATATAACAAAGCTTATTAATGTGAACACATGCAAACCACAACTATTAATTGGGCAAGATAATTATCATCTGCTGATGCCACTGCAAATAGTAAAAGGAAAAACCGATGGATTGTATATCACACGCACCAAACTAGGCGCTTGTGTACATGGCTATATACGCGAATCTTTACTTCGCGAATATGCCTCGACCTCCGAATCAGCAACTTACTCCGCTTTGTTACTTAACAATAACCCAAAGATGGAATGCTGTGGCAACAATCAGTTATTAAGAAGTCTTGAGGAACTGATACGTCTATCATTCAACATTGATTCCATGGGCGTCAGCATCAAACCTAGACAAAATGCCGAGGATCATCAAGCTATATTACGTCTGGAAAATACAGCCGTTCTCAAGAATGGGAGATGGCACGTCGGTCTACCATGGAAGGACATTAATTGTAAAATGCCTAATTCATACCCCGCTGCATCGTTGAGATTAAAAGCTGTTGAGAAAAGACTGAGGGAAAATAAGGACTACGCAAAAAGATATGCCGAAAGAATAAACCATTTATTAGACAACGACTATGCAAGGAAACTTACTAGCTACGAAGACACAGCTAGAACCTGGTATCTTCCTTACTTTGGGGTCGACAACCCTAATAAAAGTAAGACGCGTCTCGTTTTCGACGCAGCTTCAAGAGCTTACGGAAATTGTTTAAACGATCGCCTTGTTAAAGGACCGGATCTACTTACAACACTCAATTTGGATAGAAGCGGATTACAAGGTGAACCGATTAATTATGGGACAACATGGAATTTCATTCCTCCGGTTAGCCCCCACTGGGGTGGAGCTTGGGAGCGACTTATTCGATCAGTCAAGCAGTGCCTGAAAGTTGTGCTGAAAGAAAGAGCGCTGCAAGAAGAGACACTCATCACTCTGTTGGCTGAAGTAGAGCAAATGGTCAATAATCGCCCATTAATACACGTGACAGTAGAGCCTAATACCAACGAAACATTAACACCGAACCATTTTTATTAGGCTCTTCATCGAATTCACCAACAATAGGGTCATTTAACATGGCCGATTTGTGTTTGAGAAAACAATGGCGAATATTTCAGATGCTGGCCGACATGTTCTGGAGGCGTTGGATTAAAGAAGTGTTGCCTACTATGCTTCCCAGAAAGAGATGGCAACAGGAATCAAACACACTGCGCATCGGAGATTTGGTGATAGTTGCTGATCCTGAAGCACCCAGGAATACATGGCCTAAAGGCGTCATTCAGCGAGTAATGGCTGGAAAAGATGGACGTGTAAGATTAGTTGAAGTAAAAACGGCTTCGAACGTGCTACAACGATCGGCAACCCGCGTCGCTAAAATACCCACTGGTATGGAGTGCTAAATATAGCACTGGGGTGGAGAGTGTTAGCGACAGAATGATAAAAACCCACATGGAAGACTAAGGGGGTGCCGCGTCGGGGACCGGCGCCACTTGACACCGGGAGCGCCGCGGAGGAACCGTGCGGGGTCCGCTACGCCGAGCCAGCCGCACGCCGAACTACTACAAACAGTCCACACCGTTCTCCCAGAGTGTTAACACGTTACTTATAATTTTTTGTAATCACTATTACTACGCCAATAAAGTCAAGAAAAGGTCTTGCATTTATATTCAACCCTTACAATATTGTTCCAGATTAAAGAAAAGTTATAGATATTATTACAATGGTTTAAAGTGGTTTAAATCAGGGCAGTTTTTTTAAAACATTAATATATTATATTACTACATATACTCATAGAAGCCATGCCATACAAATGTGTTATACAATTTTGGCAAACATTTCTGGTAACATTGATATCGATCGTTATAACCTTTTAATTGCGAACAAGTAGGTTATATTTATTATGAATGAAGCAAAATCGAGCGAATGAAGAATCTGAATACTCTGCTTCGCCAATGCAATGCATAATTGTGAAAGCCTAAAATTATCATTCAATAATTTACAATGTAAAACAAATCGGACAGACCAGTCCACACAAGCAGTACCCTTTCACGAACTGATTTTACACTTAGAAATTAATAAAACATAAAATCAAGTAAAAATAATAAATAACACCCAACAGTCACATACATAGTTTTGATCCCACACTAAGATCGATTCTTGTGTCGTAGGTATCATACTTTTCGGTCTCACTCATAAAATCTCTCAATAATTATATAGCCTACCATGATAGCCCCAAACAAACTTTGATAATTTACAGAAAAATCTCAGTTTTATAATTTTTATCATCATATTTTTCTTCACCATGGCCGCTTGACCTTAAATTCTAAATACACATCTTTCAGAAGATTTTGAATCCCTGCTGCATGGCAGTTATTACCCTATCGGACTACATAAAGCTTTCACTACTATTAGTGAAAGCTTTATTTCACTATTATTAGTATTATGTCTATACATAATGTGCAATAATGTACACGCGTTATTGTAATTTATGCGATCTCGTCTGCCAACATCGCGACGTTTCTCGACAACTGATTGAGCAGCGCACTGATTGCTTTATCGACATACTTTTCATTTCATTACTCGGTTCTATATTCAATCATTACATACGTGCAGCTATATATAATAAGGATGTATCCATGGTTGATATTAAGCAGTATTTAATGGTTTCGAAAAAATAACGCTTATAAAAAGCAGAAATTCGAAAACAGCGTCAAAATTGGTTGTAGAATGACTGAGATATTAGTATTTATGCATGCATTTTATGGATGATGACGTCATGTTGTGCATATTGCATCCTTTCTCTACTACTCCCACCACCAGATTATGAATATTTTCATCTTTTTTATTCTAATTATGATTATGCATAAAGTAACCTTTCGATCTAAACATCAATAAAAAATGAGGATGCTAGCCTATTATGTTACAATGTCCTGACTGTCTTTTGTTTTTAAATTAGTCTTATGACAGTCAATTGCTTTAATTTAGTGGGAGATGTCAAGAATTATAATTTATCGAGACTTCAAAATAGGGTACAGTATTTTAAATGCTTGTGCGTAGCAACTTATAATAGTGTCTAACCTAATTGTAGCTTTTCTCATTTGCTAGCACTAAGAATAATTATAAATTAATTAATTACTTGAGGCGTTGTAGCGTAATCATTAAACAAGCTAGAACATATTTCACCATCGTTTTGAGAACAAATTAAATTTGATCTACATTTAAAATTATCACACGTCAAGAATTAAGGTCGAAAATCGAAGGATATTATAGATATTAT
This sequence comes from Hyles euphorbiae, assembly GCA_023078785.2. Taxonomy (NCBI): domain Eukaryota; kingdom Metazoa; phylum Arthropoda; class Insecta; order Lepidoptera; family Sphingidae; genus Hyles; species Hyles euphorbiae. Next base: position 3,861,706 of record CM041039.1, on the reverse strand, counting down.
TACCCATAAACTCCATGGTATGTATGGATGGATAGATACATAACAATCTAAATGAGTAAATTATATCTAAAGTACACCGCACAAAAATGATTCACAGTTGTCTCTCACATTTTTCACGGAACTATCACTTAACGTAGCCAATTTGTCTGTCACCAAATAACTTAAATGGATTTGGAGCCGGGGGTCAAGTGGGACTGGCCATTACGACGATTAGGCTTGGCCCAAGACGGGTCAAACTTTATTATACGGGCCAGAATTGGCCTTAACTGCACGAGAGCCCGTATCATTAAAAAATCATCAGACATCACGATTTGTCTTTTATGACTTCTTTAGTTTTATGTCTCTGAATAGTCTTTCAATCAATGTTTCCCTGTTATTGTTTTATGTGTAATTTCAATTGTCTCTTGTTTGATTTGTTTTCTTTTTTATAGTGACAAGACTTGAACTTTTTGTAGGGTCGGGACTATGTATGTGATTCTCTATTTATTTTTTATATTCTGATGAAGTGACATTGGATCGCGTTTAAGGATAATTTCTTCCGAGAGGGCATATTTTTTCGGCGCTTTTCAGATTGACAAAAATCCCGGCCTAATCGTGTGAGTACCTCGGTGCCCATAATCGAGTATGAAGGTAGATATCCGGCAAAATATTGCTATGCCAAATATATGACTGTTTATAAATTTATGTTTTATAAAAATCCATAATAACTTTTTATAATATATGCAAACACAAGCTTTTCTATGACAACACTTTTAACCAAAATAATGTTAAATACTAATGTATACACATAATCTATTTCCGTTAACACAAGTAAAATGAAGAACCGAATATACCCAAGGTTTCCGTGCATATAACAAAGCATGTCCGTTCCAATTTGTCGGGTTCGTCAACACGCTAATGGATTAGTCCAATTCACTCCTGAGGGTTAACGCACTGTCGATATCCAACTGCAACTTAATTCAAATATTTGGACAGCTATTAAAACTTTTGCTTCCTCGCAATTTCTTATTGGTGTTTGAAATAAATCGCTATGATATGCATGTTTCGTCACGATGTTTTTCTACTTCTGGCAGTCGATTAGTCAGTATTTTTTCCGGGAAATCAACTAACTTGGATCATAACAAGTTATGTCGCAACACAACTGTTGATTTTTAGATTAAAACAATTACCATCGCCGGGTGTTGATAAGCCGTGCGCTCAATTGAAATTGATTAAACCTATTTTTGACGCGAACATTAATTCTGCTATTTTCAGTTACCGTTCAATTGGTTTAATTGTTACAGTTGTCGGCTTATGGATGACGAAAATGTTGTGCTGGATATAACTCGGTTTTACTGACGCATTGAGTTATATCAAGATAGTTTGGCTGTACAGTATCTTACATACATAAACTCACGCCTTGTTCCCAGAAGGGGTAGGCAGAGGTGCCAGGGCACCCACATTTCGCCTTGTATGTTCCGTCCCACAATGTGATAGGTGGCGAGCCTATCGCCATATCGGGCACAAATTCCTGACTCTGGGCTGATACTGAATAGAAAAATCCAATATCACTTTGCCCAACCCGGGATTCGAACCCGAGACCTCTGCTTTGTAACCGTACCGTAGTACAACTACGCCACCGAGGCAGTCAGTATCTTAGTAACCTACTTTTTAAAGTTCTGATGACTAAATATCATTCAATCGTGGTGTTTTATACTTTGGTATTGTGGTAAGTTCTTTATTTTGATGCCTCGTTTTTCCGTACGATTCTAGAATCAATTTCTGGGTCAAACAATTATTTATGTGTCAAGTGTTGATTGGAAAAAAATCTCACATATAAATCATTTCCTGGGCTAGAATTTGGCCCCATCAAAGCCTTGCCTGTTTTGCATCGTCGGACAGTTAGTACCGAAAAGTCCTTCAGAATACAGGGATGTTTGAACGTCTATAGTATATTCAAGAATTCATATAAATAATTACTTTTTAATTGGCACATTAAAAGCAATAATTTATATACATGTCACAAAACAATTTCTTCAACTGGCACTAGCAACCTTTTCAAAACTAGTCCCCATAGAGAGGGTATTCCCAGAACGTTTACAGAGAACGTTTCGCGCATAATTTTTTGCCATAACAGCACAGTTTAAGTCTATTTATTTTTGCACTTCAATGTTGCCATTCGTGTATCCAACTACCATAATCTTAGCAACGATTAGTTCAAAGGATAGCTCTTTTATTTTTATGTGTCGACGCATGGGCACCGAGTTGGAATTATGGCTGGTTATTTGTCATTATTCCAGACTGGATTAAGGTTGAGTTTTGTGTATGCGCATAATTGTCTTATACGATTCGTAGAAAATATAAAGTTAATAGTGACTGATTGAAATATGACGTTTTAAACTGCGACTTAATAGACTGTTAGCTATCGCAAGTCTATCAAAGTAAGCTAAAGTTAATTAGGTATTAAATGAAAATTGATAAGAAATTAAAATATACAGAAATCAATCTAGTAACAAACTATAGACAGTGGATAGCCACTGTCTATAAATTGTCTAAAATCATTACAGCATAGGCTGTAATGATTTTTTAAATATATAAATAAGTACGTTTTCGTTTTTCAGAACAGTCATAAGATTTAGAATTCATTTCGTAGTGATATTAAGAAACGAAATCTTAAAGACATTTTTATGCATTCATAGCTTTATTTAAATCGTCCTCAACAGAACCGAACCTACAACAACTAACATTGTTGCTAATTCATCTCGTACTGAGTGTAATAATGTCTGTAATTAATTTAATTTCAAAATGTAAGTGTCCTGCTGACAAATATTAAAGGCCTGTTGGACAGACGTTTTACTTTTATGCAACGATATCAACTTATGAAAGACATTTGATTTACGTTTTCGATGTGGTAATAATTACTGGGTTTGTGTCCGACATTTGATAGATTCCAGGAATGCCGGTTACCTTGATTCGGGAATGTAGATTGGTTGCACTCTACATATGTCTTAAAAATGACATAGAAATTATTAGGCATCAGGCAGCGACTTTGTTGTGTTAATCCCCTAGCACTGCGGAGGTCCATGAGCAGCGGTAGCCGCTTACCATCAGGCGGGCCGCTAGCTTGTCTGCCTACAAAGGCAATAAAAAAAAAGAAATACGTTAAAATCTAACCAGAAACGCTCGGCTATAACATAGTTTGATATTAATAGTTGGACAGCTCAAAATATGTTGGTCAAATCAATAATTGTTGACCTACATACAGAAACAGCATTGGGTTAAACCATAATATTATATTCTCTTTACCTCTCTATTCAGCCATAGGAAGTCCATCGCTGAACATAAGCCTCCTACAAGAATATTGTGGTATTATATCATTCCTTAAAAATATTTATATATCTTTAGTGTACTCGTACTTAAATTTACGTAAATAGTAAAATATAATTTCATATTATTGTTATACTTGGCTTGATTGGCAAAACCTTGTTAACATATTATGTATCACATGAAAGGTATATCGTATAAAGGGTTGTCTGTAAAAAAATGCTCATTTTCTGACAATTATTTAAAGTACCAGTTGGCAATTATTACTAACGAACTCTTGATATAGATGACTGAACATTAACGGTTTCCTTCATTACAATAAAGATCATAATTACTTTTTTCCATATCCACTTATTTGCTATATAAAACTTGTATACATATCAAACCTATCATGCCAAATAATTGAATGCAGAGCGCAATGCAATTCGATATTATTTAAATGCAAGGCATTTCTAACCTTATACCTATTGTATAAGTTTCAAATTCATGTATAAGGTTTTAAAAAGCATGAATTTAATATGCCTGATACTTAACAAAGTTGCAATTAATTTATCACGCGCGATGCATAGTCACCGTGACGAATCTCGTGCTAGATCGTGCAATGACAATGATTGTGAGGAAAATACCGTTGTTTTGAATACTTGATAAACGGGTATTACGCCTTTTTTATATGAAATCCTGTTGTGACTTGTAAGAGGTAACTTTTAATGCTATAAAGGCTTAAGAGCCTGTCATAAGCATTGCGTATTCAAAATTAAAACAACATTATTCTTGCTTGACTGCCTCGGTGGCGTAGTTGTACTAAGGTACGGTTACAAAGCTGAGATCTCGGGTTTGAATCCCGGGTTGGGCAAAGTGATATTGGATTTTGCTATTCATTATTAGCCCAGAGTCAGGAATTTGTGCCCGATATCGCAATAGGCTCGCCACCTATCACATTGTGGGACGGAACATACAAGGCGAAATGTGGGTGTCCTGGCACCTCTACCTACCCCTTCTGGGAAAAAAGCGTGAGTTTATGTATGTTATTCTTGCTTGGTAGTTCGTAAGCGCTCTTTGAAGCATAATGAGATTAAATCGAATATTTTAATATTTAATATAATCTGTCTTCAATCCATTCATTCGTACATTTTGACCAGCCATTTTAGAAGAAGTTGATAACATGGTGATTGTATATCGCAAAATAATTCATAAACTTGTGTTTTATCACTGATAGCGATATCCAAGCCCTTGTGTTAATTATCATGGGTTTGGCCCTCAATTTACTAGGTAGACACAATATAATTTGGTGTACGGATAAACACTACTGGCTTTCTTACTTGTGGAAAATCTCTTGAAGTAACTTTTTTCAAGTTTTCAATATAGGTACATACTGTACCGTACTGTATCAGGGCACGGGCCTACTCTATAATCGAGAGTACGACTGAGAGTGGTTAGGCCATATATTCCACCACGCAGGTGATATACAAACATACAAAGTAAATAGACATGCTGCTATATTTTCGCATAATACAATCCAATATTAACAGCGATAAATGGTATTAAAAGCAGAAGACTAATCTCGCATGAGCATGTAGTGGTGAATCGTGACGGTAATTTTGTGCCGTAAAAACAATGCCCACCTTTCAAGCCGTCTTAATCGAGTGATAAACTGGCATTTTTTAATTGTTTTTTGCCAACTGTAAATGGCACGTAATAATATAGCCATCGAAACTACAATTTGCAACAAAGTTGCAAGAAAATAAAATGAGCCGGGCGTGCCATTTGAAACTCGACCCTGACGGAAAAAAATAAAGTTTATATTCGCTTGTTGATAAAAGAATGATGTTTTTGGAATGCTGCTCCAAAAATATACTTAACGTTTATGAAAATAAAACACCACGTGGTCATTCCTTTGAAGATTTAAGACGCTTTGGGTCTGAGAAAAAAACTAAATCAAACGCACTTGACCAAATCTTTATTGAATGTTTGTTATCTTGACTTGGAGGTGTACAAGGTATAATCGTTTATGGCTTTAATTATGTACTGAAAGCCGATGATTTTTATCATGAAGGAGGCTGCAGTAAAACTTTGCAGCAATGCCTAATGACTGGTGCAAATTGATCGTGTCCATATTAATTGGGCTAAAGCTGAGTATATTTTTCATTTACAAAATGTTGACGTTCAGTAACATCGTATAGTGTCTGTTTAAAATTAATTTCTAAATAAATTACCTCATGAAAAATCAAAATAAATTATTGCATTTTGTTATAACAGACTCGGCGTACCAGCTTTGGCTTGAAGTAAAAAGCTTGACAGATTTTGTACATACATACAGAATAAATTAGTAAGATTGCATACTTATACAGATAACTTACTCGATGAATGGTGAGACGAGCATACCTTTCGCCTGATGGTAAGCGATACGACCGCTTATGGACAGAAGCAAAATCAATCAATACCATGAATAACAAAGCAATGCTTGGCATTTCATGTTGGATTGCGCTCGCCATCCTGAGACATAAGATGTTAAGTCTCATTATGTGTATTTGTTATATAGATGTATTGATGTACTCGTATGTATATTTTTATTATTAATTAGTAATTATTTGTATTTCTTATATTTTTCCTTCTTAACTCCTATTCTTTACACTTTACGACTGCCCTCTATTTATCCGTTTATAAAATCCATCCCATGGTTGTCTGGAAGACATTGCCTTTGAGCGATAACACCGCCAATTGTACTTTTATGATTGTGATTTTCGTTTTATTTGTATTTTTTTTTGTGTGCAATAAAGTGTATAAATAAATAAATAAATAAATAAATAAATATGTCCAGTAGTTACTCTAGCTTTAATGTTCTTTAAACTAGAACACAACAGTGCATTTACATTTTTTGGCGGGGAAAATAGACATGCCTACCCAGACGGCATTTTACATATGAGAGACCTACCACCATTAAACTGACTAACTTTAAAAGTAATGAATATAACAGAGTTGTGAATATGCGACGACAATCACTTAAGTAAGGCGATATCCTTGTAGTTCGTCGGAACTCTTGATAAACGTCCATCCAGTGGCATGTTGACGGATCGTCTGCGCAAAATGAATAAATAAATAACACCCAACAGTCACATACATAGTCCTGACCCCACACTAAGATCCAGTCTTGTATCGTGGGTATACTATGAGAGACTTTTCGGTCTTACAAACACCCAGACCCGAAATAAATATTTGTGTGCAGTACAAACATTTCTCTCGGTGCGGAAATCGAACTCGTGGTCTCTTGTGTCACAGGCGGCGTCTAACCAACTCAGCCACGGAGGCAGTAAAAAAGAGTGTGTGAATGAAGATTGAGTAATCTCATTCTAGTTTAGTATGTCTAATTAAAGAGTATGACTTATAAAGAAGATGATTACAAAGGGTACGAAGATTGTTCAGAATTCCCCATTTGTAATAGATGTTTTTTGGGCTGTGTAAGAAATTAGAACAGATAATTATATTGTTCATATAAACGTTTAGCTTACGGATCATCGTCCGTTTTGAGTACCGTCAGCATGAGTCTAAATATAATTTATATGTTTTGAATCGGTGATAAAAAAAAATAGACCCAACAGTCACATACGACTATCGAGTCTTGTGTCCCGGGACGTGGGTATCAGAAAATATGAGAGACTTTTCGGTCTTACAACCAACCCAGACCACACAGTTATCTGTGGATCACACAAACATTTGTTTCGGTGCGGGGGTCGAATTCGCGGCTGCTCGTTTCACAGGCTGCATCAAACCAACTGTCAACAGACTAGTTAAGATAAAGAAGAAGAAAAGAAAAAGGGGGAAGAATATTCTGGCAACTTTTTATAAATTACTTTTACTGACGCTGTGGCATTGTTATGTAAGACAAACGATGTAAAACTGCTTAGTGTCCTTTTTTTTATTTTTTTTTATTGCAGTGAATGGCGAGACGAGCATGCCGTTCGCCTGATGGTAAGCGATGCGACCACTCATGAACAGTAGCAAAACCAAGCAACACCTTGAATTACAAAGCAATGCTTAGCATTCCACTGCGCTCACCATCCTGAGACATAAGATGTTAAGTCTCAATATGTCCAGTAGTTACTCTGGCTTCAATGTCCTTCGATCCGAAACACAACAGTGCATTTAAACTGCTGTTTGACAGGAGAAATAGACATTGCGATGTTACCCACCGAGGCAGCCTCTCACATATGAGAGACTTACCACCAGTAAAAGTCCTGTTGGTAAACTTTTGACTTTTCAGAGTCATTTGGTATTATAGTAAATCATCACGCACTAAAACGTTGAAGGAAAACATCGTGAAGAGACCTGCATCCCTTAGCGATTTACAAGAATTTCTATGGTATATAAAGTCCTCCAACCCGCATTAGGCCAGCGTGGTGGACTATATGGTCTGACCACTCTCAATCGTACTCTGTGTCCTGCAGTGGGACTTAAATGAGCTGATGCAGTACTGTAAAAATGAGACCGCGCGTTCGCCTTGTGTACAACAACTTTCATTATTTCTATCATCTATAAGAATATTTTTTGGTTTCTGATCTAGTAGGAGTCAATTTTATATACAGTTTCTGACACCCATGATTCGATGAATATGAATGTGAGGAAATGACACTTTTTTCTCTTCTTGAATTGACCGTGATATTCATTTATGTATTATGAACGATTTGTTATTGACTGAATGCCTCGGTGGCGTAGTTGTACTACAGTCATGTTATAATGCTCAGGTCTCGGGTTCGAATCCCGGATCGGACAAAGTGATATTGGATTTTTCTGTTGATTATCAGCCCGGAGTCAAGAATTTGTGCTCGATATGGCGATATATTCCGACCTATTTTCAGCAGTGGACTTCCTGTGTCTGAGATGATGATGATGGATGATGGACCATACAAGTCCAAATGTGGCCTGATTGCCTTGCCTGAGTGCCCTGATTGCACTTCTACCTACCCCTGCTAGAAAAAGGCGTGAGTTTATGTATGTTATCACTAACAGGCCAATGGTGACTACTTTTAACCGATCGTTATGGAATTCTTTCTAGAAGGATCTATGATTGGATTCTTCATGCCTTAGGACAGTAATTAGCAGAATAGACAGTATATTAAGGGTTTTAAAATCCAGTTTTATTTAAATATCTACTCTGCTGACGGTGGTGTCTATAATTTTCCTGTCATAGTAACGAGAGATGTATAGCGTATGCGTCAACTTTTAACCCATTGTCGGATTGATTGCTCTCAAATAGACGTGGCCTATTATACCAATTACGTAACTATGAGTTATTGCAACCCGTGCTGCAGATTGACGGGTTGAAAGTTTTTTTATATTTATTTCAAATTATCGATGTCTGGAAAAATTTAGGGTTATGTACTCCGGAGTTTTGTGTTTTTTTTTTATAAATATGGTGTGGGTGTTTTGTTATGTATATTTTAAAATATCAGCTTTTTTCGGTTAACCAATACTGCTAGAATCGTTAGTCATTTCTATTAGTTTTTTTTTACCACCAGGAAAGAAGTAACTCTTGCATATATTGAGATCTTATTTTAAAGAATAGCGAACGCAATGGAATGCCAAGCATTGCTTTGTATGTCATGTTGTTGTTTGGTTCACTAGAAGAACCATGCCTTACACTTCTCTTTAGAATTATTAAAAACAACAATACTTTTATGATTAGCTCCACACGCCAAGATTCGGGCATAGTTAAAACCTTATGAATCTAGTTAGGTTAATGGTATTTATATTTGAAATTAACTGTAATACCACTATAAGAAATTACTTATATCATACTTATTCAGATTTAATTCGAGTGAAGGTTAAGACGCCGTCAATCTACTTAAGTATTCGTAAAATTGCTTGACGGAGTTCCCTGACCCGAGATAAAAAGTGATTGTAACATCTTAAAAGCAAATCATTTGATATGAAATATTAAAATGTAAAAATTGATCTCATAGCTAGTGGCAATATTATGGAGATATTTTACGTTTTAGTGATGTTACATCAGCTGCTAGCATTGATTATTATAATTTGAACTACACATATCAGTCACAGAATCGATATTTAAAAGGACAATTGTTATGTTTTGGATAGAATTTTGAGGTAATTGCATTAAAACAACATTAAATTATCCTTATCAATACTTTTATGTATTCAAATACTCATATTTTTGTTTATAATATAATCTGCTCTTAACTTCAAATCGATAAAAGATTTTAGCTATTATGCTCTCCCAAAAAATGTCATGTATTTAAAAAAGAATCATGAATCGATTATAAAGTCCGAACAATAACAATCGATTCTAAAATGTCGAGCAAATTCGATACCGGCACATCGCTAGCCAAACCTGGGTGTGCCGAGTCTATTCATTAGTTGTTCAAGAGTGTACAATCAGCGATTCTATGGCTCCATAATGACGCACCAACGGCGTCAATTATCCACATATTACCGGCACTAGACGTGTATTATGAAACGCCTGTGGGCCAGTTACATGCTTCGCAATTATTGAATTAATACTTAAAAACATTTGTTATGGAAAAATATTTTCTAAAATATTTTTTTCTAGTTAAGTTTTAATTAAATTGTAGTTCATATTTATGTGTGGCTAAGTGGTTACCTTTAGAATAGAAATGCTTTCTGTTTTTTCTGTATTGGAAAGAACAATTTTGATGGCTACATACCAATGCATTGTTCGACTATGCTAATTCTGGTAGATAAAAACCTATATCTAGCGTTGTATAGTTTTCTGTATATTTCAAGCATTATTCGATTGCAAAGAAAAAGAACACGGCCGTCCGTTAATCGATATTTGATTATCAGGATATTACTCCTCACAATTCTTTTAGAATAACAAAGTATCACGATCATACACAACGTTATTATATATTGTGTAATCATTTTGTGAGTACAGCAACGGGAATACGATGTTTTTGTTAAGAAAAACACTGAATACGCGAATAATGGATGGAGCGTGGCAAATTGGCAAATTTTCTGACGCGGATGTAACCGACCAATCGCTTAATACAAATTGCCTGCAATTTGTAGATATGTTTCAATTACACAAAAATTACAATAATGCCTCGTAATTTAGTTGCAATACAATTTTGAAAATTGCATTTTAATTAGGTGTTGGAAATTTGTGTACAGTTTTTGTCTAGGTGTGGTAATAATAGGTTTGCGGATGAGGTGATCATTGCTGCAATAAATAATTATTTTAAGAATTTTAGTCGCGTTCCCTAGGCTTAAGCATGTAAGATATAGAAGAATGTAAAGAGGAGAAATGGGGATGCTATGAATCACACGAATTTCATGTTTCAAGCGGCCTATAATCCAGTGACTTTCTGAAACCTTAATTGGGTTATGTTTGTGTGACGGAAGATCGAACGTGGTTTTCACTCAAGAATTTTAGAGCTCAATAAACCGGTCTAGTATGAAACAGTAATACTTAGCCGTACTCCTATTTAGGTATAGAAAACACTCTAAGACCTAAACAGAAACACCATGACAGTCAACCTCAATCCCGACGCATAAGGAAACGTCCCAAAACAGTTTCCCCAATTATCAATGATCAAAACGTGTTCTTTTCACAGAAATATCAAAATTAATGTTCAGTATAATAGACAGACTGACGTTCAAAACGTGAAACACGAATGTAACACGACGCCCGACTCACGACGCACACCAAAATAAATACGGGCTTCACGGGTAATTGGCGTGGTAAAAAAAATCGCACCGGCTTCTAAATTGGGTAAAATAGTGAAATTAACTAAAACGGGAATGATAGGAGTTTTTTTTAGTGAGACAGTGATTGCACTGACATCTGATGGTAAATGCAATGCGGTACAATTAATTGAGAATTATTGTAGACAAAACACAAACTTATGGTTTTCAGTGATGATTGTGTTCATTTAATTTAATTTCATCAGGAAAGTCGGTACCCTTTGTCCTTGGTACTTATGAATTCATTGCGTGTTATTGTTGATTCTGGTTGATAGAAGTTTATTTTTATAAATCTGGCCCGGCATAGTGACAACACTGCGCCTGATGGTAAAAGCGAATGCTGTCCAGGCAGAGTATCGAATGGCATCAGACGACAGTCCTAAGACATTCGATACAATTATGCCGGCTTGCTAAGATGCCTCATCACACCACGGCGGAAGGACCTGGGATCATAGGAAGGAGGGAACACGCGTGACGGCAAACAATTCCACAGCTTGATGTTGCGTCACAAAAAACAATTTGCAAATCGTTTGGTTCGTGCTGAGATGGTTTGGACCATCAAGCTATCGCTTCGCAAGCCAGCACGCGTGGTTTTGTAATAATTGTCTTAGTTAAATATTATGCAGTTTTTGTAATAGAAGTTATATTATGTAGTGGGTTGTTGGACAGAGCTGACTTAGAGCATCTTTTTCGACTAAAATAATGATTTTACGAACATAAAAAATCTTCTCTTCTTCTTCTTCTCTTCAGGCACAGAAAGTCCACTGCTGAACATAGGCCAAGGATCCTCCACATAGACCTGTTGGAAGTGGCCTGAATCGTTAACCAGTATAAAAAATCCCCAAGTAAATGTTGCATAGGGCACTATAAAATCATCCACCAACCCATAGTATGTCTATACTATTAACTAACACGTGTTGCATAAACGGTGCTATTTTAAGGCTCAATTTACGCCGGTGACAAAAACCCGTGGCATTTACCCGGGAAACGGGTCACGTGACCGGTGTACGTATTCGGTGGCTGTGTCAGTTTAAAACGGTCCTTGTCATACATAACTCATCGGTGCTTGTTATAATGAGCTTTCATATGTGATTGCGATAAGATAAGCGATGCTCCCTGTTGCGCGAGTCCAGGGGAAGATATGCGATAATGAGATATCGATAAGGGCTCGCTTTCAACGTCATTAGTCTGATGGAAGCATATATATTATCTGTATCACCCGTGTATGTCACTGCTGGGCACGGGCCTCCTCTACAATGAAGAGTACTATTGAGAGGAGTAAGGCCGTATATTTCGGGTTATAAATTTTACACACATTCGTATTGGTTTGTATTGACAAATAATAATTAGTCCCCACGTACTGTAACGATAAGAATTTATATGGCATGTTTCATTTTTATTTTATTGTTTTATTCTGGCACGTCACACAATGTAGTCAGCATTGCACCTGTTAGTAAGTGCAAATGCCGTCCAGATAGAGTATCGAATGGCATTCGATAGAATCATGCCGACCCGCTAAGATGCCCCTTCTACGGCGGAAGGAGCCAAGATTAAAGAAAGGAAGAAACGCGTGTGACGGCGAACCTTTCCACAGCTTGACGGTGCGGCAGAGAAAAGAATTGGAGAACCGTTTGATTCGCGTTGAGATTATTTGAATCGTCAAGCTATGGCTCCGCAAGCCAGCAGGCGTGGTTTTGTTAAGGAAAGGAAAAGTTGTAAAGGAAGCCAACTCATACTAGATCAGCATGGCCAACCCTGGGAATTGTATTTTTTTTTTTATATATTTTTATTGCAGTCAATTGCGAGACGAGCATGCAGTTCGCCTGATGGTAAGCGTTACGTCCGCTTGAATTACAAATGCATTGCTTGGCATTCCACTATGCTCGCCATCCTGACACATAAGGTGTTAAGTCTCAATATGTCATATAGTTACTCTGGCTACATGTCAGTGCATTTAAACTACTGTTTGGTGGGTAAAAAAGGCATTGCAGTACCTATCCAGGCGGCTTCTCACATATGAGAGACCTGTAGTGATTGTAGAGGAGGCTCATGCCCTGCAGTGGGACGTATGGGCTGATATAGATTCTTCTAACATTATTATATCATAGCAATCACTACACAGTAAGCTTTAGCCGGTTGGGCAAGTGCAATTAATCATAAGGCCCCGCCCAAACGCGACGACAGCGTTGCGTGACCGCGAGTACCACGGCTTTGTTGCCTATTAATAGCTGCACACCATCTGCGGTCTACGACGATAAAGACATGTTGATAGTTCACTATCAAACTTCTGGGTTTCTTTGGATAGGATTCCCGGAAACAAAATACCTAATTTGTAAAAAACTTGATTATCTATACTAATAATATAAAGAGGAACGATTTGATTGTTTGCGTTGGCTATAAAACTGCTGAACCGTTTAAAAAAAGTATACTGCATAATCCCTGATGAACATAGGCTTAGGTTAGAATATTTTCGGGCCCAGCCGATATTTCTTTTAATGAAGACGATGTACCTTAGTTTGACGAGTTTCCTGAGAAGTTCGTTGCCCCTCAATACCAGTACTTTCTGAATCTGGGTGATACTTCACTTACAATCAAGTGTAGTATTGTCATTATGCCATGGTGGTATAAAATGGATCTTTTTCAGTCACAACAGAACGTGGAAATACCGAGCATTTCAATTAAAATTTGTAGTAATAACTAAGCTCTTTGATAAAAAAAAGGGTTTCGTATTATAATTTGGACGCGAAGAATTAGTTTTTTTTTATCATTATTCGGCAAATTTTCTGAATACCATCTAATGGTTAGTGCGGCGAAAGTAAAATAGAGCGTCCACTGTCACATTTTCAGGTTGGTCAAACTACCTATAGGCTAGACCCAACCCTTTTCACATTTACGTATATCATTATGACGGGGTTTCTACCGCTTTTTTAACAAATTAGGCCATCCTGTTAGCAAGAGATCACGTAACAAAAAGCGACGGTGAGCGACAGGCGTCGACCCGCGCCTGACGCGCCTCGCTTCTGATTAAAAAGCTGGATTTCATTCTCATTAATCAAATAATAATTAGTGCTGTGAGTGGGGCAAAGAGTAAATTTGAGAGAGGTGAAAAATTACATTTTAATATAATCCATCTGAACAACAGAGATCTTATGGAGGAACTCATTTCGAACAATTACAAAACTAGGGAAGAAAAACGATGGATATTGATAATTGCCATTACCCTAACTACCAAATTGGCGTGCAATCGTAGTAGCCTGTGAGCGGGATAGCCTGGTTTTGAAATAAGATAGAGTTATGTCTATTGCAGAATAGAAACCAATAGGGGCTATCGTAAGGAGTGAATCAGTTTTTTTAAGGATGCCCAATTCATTTTGGACCACATGAACGTATAAGATTAGACGGATGGCGATCAAAAGCAAGCCCACTATCATTGTGTCAATGAAACTCATCGTGAAATAACAGATTTACTGTTACGTCTGGACTATCATTTTTCTTCGTTTTCACTCAATGTCTTTAAATTTATACACCCAACAGTCATATACACAGCCCTGACCCTACACTAAGATCGACTCTTGAGTCGTGGATATCAGTGAGTACGAGAGATTTTTCTGAAAAACACCCAGTCTTGAAACAAATACTTATGGTTCACACAAACATTTGTCTTGTTGTGGGTATCGAACCCGCGACCTATCATTTTATAGCCCGCGTACAACCATCAGCGCCACGGAGGCTGTAAAATATGTATATGTATTTGTCTATCCTTAAAGCTAAGTTGAATGGTGTGTCAGTTCTACACAAAATATATTAATCTATGCCGTGTTTTTAAATCAATACGCACGCATGTGACAGGAGCATTCCTGTGCCGTTTTAGTGGTTTTTTAATTGGTGGTTAAACCTTTGATGCTTCTGCTGTCCTAGTACGTTATTTACTTTGCTTTAATTACGTCATTTTGAAAAATACTGCTAGTTAAAAAAAACACATGTGTTAATTAAGTTGTATAAGTTGTCACGTAATTTTAAAATGTTCAATGTCACTTTAGAGAGATGTTAATATTATGGCTAGATGTGGTAACAATCATTGTTGCCAATTGTTTGAAAATACGCTGAAGTTTTGAAAGAATGATTACTGGTAGCGAAATATTTTAAACATTAACTATCATTTACTAAAAGCCTTATGAATATAAAGTTTATAAACCAATTTTAGTTTGTCCCTTTCGATCTAATATTGAATGCAGTTCGAGCGAAAAAAAAACAAAACATTCGATAGCTAAAATACGTGAATGAACTGTTTACGAATAAGGCCATTTGTAAAAAGGTCACAAAAGAACAAATGTGTTGTATTCAGAGGTTATCAGGGGAGCTACTCTATACTCTGACATGAAGTTCGAATGTTCAAAATCCACATATAAAATAAAAGCTTTCTACGTCTAAAAGTCGATACTATTTTCTATGAAACTTATCATTCGCTCCAAACTTAGTCTAAGGTGAAGACGATAGAGGATTCGAACATTTTGTAGAGTGTTTAGGCATATTGGTACATTTTTAAGTACGACGTTCAAACATTCCTCGTTGTGTCAGATTATAGAGTAACCCCCAAAGTGGTCAGAGCCTTGGGTAATCCTATGTTTAGCATAGGACTACTTTTTGCTGAAGAAATAGAGAGGAAATTCATGCCTCCAAGTTGCAATCATTACTACATTATTAGTTTCTAATATCATATTATTTAACTTCCACACAAACATTAACCTTACATCCAATTCCATTCATTAGCAACCGCACAATACATATTCATTCCTAATTGCATAAAATTTCATACGAAATAATTATTATTTGATTACCGCGTGCATAAAATATCAAATTCAAAAATCCCATCCAATCGTAATTCCATGCGAGCATTGTACGTGTTTTCTTATAAACTAATTAATATGACACAGTCTGATGTATTTTTAATAACGGAGGCAAGGGAGTTGCAGCAATTATTCTAATGCATATGTAATCCGGCCATATTAGATTGCTCCTAATGTGATGTGTGGTCGAAGTTTCCGAGGTGTCTATTTAAATTGTCCGGGTTATTGCACGTGTTAAGGGCGCGGAGAATATGTTGATGTAGTTTATTACTGGTGATACATTAGGCGTGTAATGACTTTTGTTTGGAATACGAGTACATTTGTCTTTGTATGTTTGAAGAGGATCTACCGAAATTATTTATTGTAGTTTTAATGTTAAGTATATCTCAGTAGGTCTATAAGGATAGTAGATAGAGATTTAAGTAGATTTTATAAGATAGTGTCCAGTTTATAAATTTTTTTAAGCTATTAATAATATCCGTCTGAATCATGCTATCAAATACATTTATCATTATTATTGAAATAATTTGGCATATTTTTGATTCTGTGTGTACTTATTACTATGACTTTTATACTTACAAATACTAAATTAACAATCATCATTAATTTGAATTACAATCTTCAAAAATTTAAAATCACTCTTCAGTGCAGTGTTTATGTGCAGGAAAAATATAATAAAATGCCACTATTTTTCCAAGCACTATTATTATTTAAATAAATAAAAACTCCTATTATTAATACAGGCTGGAAACAATAAGTATGCCGTCCCTTAACGCTGTTTTCTAATTTGTGGAGTAACATGTTTTGTGAGTGTTCCGTGACGTATCCAAATAGGTTTTAATGGACACAATGAGCGTTCACGGTGTTTGTTTCATTTCGTATTACTTAAGTAATAGACTCAATGAACTAAGTGGACGATCTCGTTATGTGAATGTTTCATTTTAGTAATAGATTGTGATCCGGACACATTCGTTTGTGAGACGTTCTTTTTTTGAATCATGACCAAGGAATGCTTGTTGTGCTTTACTTTTTTAATAGTGTTAAAGGAAATGTGATCTTTCTGCCAGATTGTAGTGAAATATTTTGGTTAAAGAGAAATAAATAAAAGTTTACTTATTAATGAGATTGTGTTGCCCTTGAGACTTAAAAGAATAGATGATTCAAATTGAAATTCAATTCAAAGTGATTTCAAAGAAAGTATTATTCGGTTTTAGCCAACCTGCACTAGGCCAGCGTGGTGGACTATATGGTCTAACCACTCTCAAACGTACTCTAGATTGTAGAGGAGGCCCGTGCCCTGCAGTGGGACATACATATATGGGCTGATACATAGATTATTCGGCTTATTATAGTTAAAATTACAGTTAAAATATTACACACAGTTGCATCAACAAACGTTGCTCATAATGTTGACGTTGAAAATATCAATTCCATACATTTAGCAGCTTAAATGTACCTATGGTGATGAGTAGACATTGTCTAAATAAAAATTAACTATAAAGTAAGGTTGTGCAACTAGGCCTTAATATTTTTTGCTTCGACATTTTGCTTTACAAAGGAATTGGAAGTGCGTGGTGGCCTGTTGGTAAACGGACGCGGCTGCCCACATGTTCACGGTGGTCGCGGGTTCGAATCCCAGGGCACACCTCTGACTTTTCGGAGTCATGTGTGTATTGATAATCAATCACCACGCACTAAAACGGTGAAGGAAAACATCGTGAGGAAACCTGCATACCATAGCGATTTATAAGAATTCCTATGGTATGTAAGTCCGCCAACCCGCACTAGGCCAGCGTGGTGGACTATATGGCCTAACCACTCTCAATCGTATTCTCGATTGTAGAGTAGGCCCGTGCCCTGCAGTGGGACGTATATGGGCTGATACAGATACAGATTTTGCTTTAGCTATGGGATGTATAAAAAATAAGTATAACCATCCAAATTATGTCCATAATGCACTACATGAATTTCGTTCCACGCCATGTTCCAATGATACGAGAATTTTTTGCTGCTCCAAATAGGCCACAAGCAATAGCCATATAATGTCATTGGCCATTACGAAGCTACCATTATTACAGGAAACGTGCACCTTTGACACGACACTAAAATACGAAAACCCCATCAGTAAGTTGACCACAAATGGCCGGTCGCCGTATGCCACTTTTCCTATAATAAACGTATTTATTATCATTGCATCCAGTTGTGGCTGACCTGAGCTGTACCATAAACGCAAGGTGTCAGAGGTCTTGGGAATCTGGTTATGTTATGTCTCCAGTGACACACGGGTGCTACATTCAACGCGCATGCTCGAATTGACAGGTTTTTTATGTTGTTGTTAGTTCCAGACTCTAAGGTTCCAGCATTTTTATGAATTCTATTTTCTATTACTAAACGTGTCAGACGAATACTTTCATTGACCAAGAAGGTCTTAATATATTTTGAATTAAATGAATATATCCACCACCACATCAAAATATGGGTATTAGAAACTTGGAAAGGCTTTTTATTCCGACAACATCGAGATCCGAAATAAATATTTGACCGACACTTTTATTTGGTGTGGTTTTCGGATCACTCTTTTCAAGTCTAGTACTAACCACGGCACGGCGGTTGTGTATGATGATTATAATTATTCTGAGCCATAAGAAGTATCCTAAGAACATATGTATTCCCATAAACATTATAATCTATTGGAAACAACCAGCCTACAACAACTTTCTATATTCCTTACCAAATTATTCATCCATCTAGCACGTAAATATTCGATACTGCGCACAGTTAAGCAAGCTGTACAGACATAGCTTTCACACTTACAGTATTTATATATAGAGGGAGCGCTGTCATACATGCGCGTTTTGAAAAACGTAGATATTTTCTTGTTCGTAATATTGGTAGCACTCCTATATTAGTGAAAATTGCAATAAATTGCTATAAATTCCTTTGATAGCCGAAATTATATTTAGCTATTATCCTTTTAAAATGAGTTTGAGTGAAATTAAATAGCCCTAAACTATTTATTTTTATTTATTTTTCCAAGTAATTTAAGTATGTTGCATAAACTGTTCCAATATCAGCCAATAGGAGCGCAGAAAAAGGTGGCCCGGCACGACCATTTTTATCTTCGTTTTTGAAGTACCATCGCTCCCTCTATATTATAGATACTCTAAGGCTCAATTGCACAAACTAACTTTGCCAATACCTTTGCCCTTGAAACTGTCAATTCCATACATTCGCAAGGTCAAATACATCTCAAATGTATGGCGATGACATTTTCATAGGCAAAGGTATTGGCAAAGTTACTTGGTGCAACTGAGCCTAAGCTTTCACACAAAAACCTTTTTGCCGTGCCCAGCCATCAGTTTTCCAACCCAAGCCATTGCTATTTCAACACTTTAATCCGAATAAAGAGGAATACTCATTTTACTATAAAAATTAGTATCGGTGTGAAGATTTATGTGCCTCGATGTAATGTTTTTTCTTATTTTTTTGTGTACGGCAAATTTATATTTTCTAAGAGTATACATAGAAACATAATTGCGACACAGTCCCGGAGTTATTGGAGAAATGAACTTGAAGTCAAATATAAAATAATTTTTGTGTTCGGCTCTGTGAACAAAATGTAAAATGTGATGTTAATTACTTTATTTTATAAAAATCTGTCGCTCTCGATAACAGGAAAACGTTTAAGGACAAACCATAAATATGTTATAATTAATTTAAGCAGTATAGTTATCGCGATCGACAATATTTTTTACATTTAATGGACACTCTCCTTTAAAATTAATCAACTGTCCCATAAAATAGTTGGATGTCTCCACGATTAATTCCTGGATGTTTACAATTTGTACCCGCCATCGCTATGTACCAAGATTTCCGTAATAGGAACTGCGGTCGTAATATTTTACGACCAAGTCTGCACGTTCGTATTATTTCAATAATTACACTTTAATTGCTGTTTATACACAAACATCATCATTACTGCATGTTTTGTAATTATCGAGGCGGTAGAATGGTGCAGTGTGCTTGTGAACTGGGAGTCCTTGGTTTGATTATCATGTAGGGTCATTAATTTGTGATATTTTAAATTGAAAATACGTATTATTATCCTCAAGTGTAAGGTATATCACAGTAAGTGAGATATATTATCAATGATAAATAAAATATATTTATGGGTTATTAATTTGGTATTAATTTTATCGCAACGAGCTTTCCCATTTCTCTTAACACTGAAACGGACTGTTTAATCAGTTCATATCATTCCGAGGAACAAGTCATTTCTGCGTAACTAAGTCTTTTTTTTTATTGCAATGAATGGCGAGACGAGCAAGCCGTTCGCGGTTCGCCTGACGGTAAGCGATACAAGCGCCCATAAACAGTAGGAACGTTCCACTGCGCTCGCCATCCTGAGACATAAGATGTTAAGTCTCAATATGTCCAGTAGTTACTCTGGCTACAATGTCCTACACTCCGAAACACAACAGTGCATTTACGCAGTGTTGTTTCACGGGAGAAATAGACATTGCGGTGGTACCTACCCAGATGGCCTCTCACATATGAGAGACCTACCACCAGTAAAGTAAGTTGAAAGTTAATCTGGTTATTTTTTTCTGGTTATTGCAGACAACATATACATTTTCGGATCATTGGTCTAGTCACTAGTGGTATCTTGTAGGGACTTATTAATAAACTTGGATGGGCGAGGAATTAACTTTGAACTCAAGGATTTAGAATGGACTCGATTATTTGGAATAACAAGTTAGTCAGGAATTATTAATAAACATTCATGTATTTTAGCCTAACATGCGGGTACTTTAATGGCAAACCATTGATTTTTAAAGTAAAAAGAACAAAATAATCAAGCCATATCTAAAACCTTGGGCTCATCAAGCTCATCCGAGTTGATTAATAAGGCACGTAGGGTTTGTGAACCGTGAGGTCCTATGTTCACATTTCAAATCGAGAAGTCCACTTTGTGTAGATATCAGTTACAATATAATTAATTGGAAAATCAATTGAACCAAGAATTTGTGCCCCTAACAAGTTGCTATTACATCATAAGACGGAATTCAGAGAAGCTCAGGGGATTATAGTGAGCTAGCGGCATTTTTGCCTATTTAGGGTTGAATTGATAATATATATCTTTTTATTGACATAATCTAGTAAACATAGATTCCGTACCATAAGTTCAGTCTTCAGTCAACCCATCACCCTTGCGTTGTTCACCACCAGGCCGTGTGTCACACCGTTGGCGAAAAATTGCAACCCAGTAGTTTAACATGGCGTCATAAACATGTGTACTAAACTATTAATGGTGTGAGGAGAGGTAGGTGTTAGGAAGACGTTGCGTTTGCGGTTCAACTCATGGTCATGTACCGTTAATGATGTATTCATGCTTACTGCGGTCGGCTATGTCTGGTTAGTTAAACGGACTGGTATATGTTTGTTAATTTGTGTAAATGCTAGAAAAGTTAAATAGAATGCATGTGTAATTGCTAGGGTTTTCTTAGGGCAGTGGTTTTTGATCTTGATTGAAGCATCTCAAGTGATCCGTGGAGCCATTCTAAGTTCATCCTTGAAATTATTTTACGCATGGATATGGATATATAAAAAATCCCTTCATTTATTTAGTTTTCGTTACTATATTAACAGACCACCAAACCCGTCAACTAACTGTGTGGTCAATGGTTCGATAGAAATTTTGTCCAATAATCCGTACTGAGTAAAAGGTTTAAGAAAAGCTTAGAGGCTATGTCGCTCTCACACCCGCTACTGCAACTCCTGTAAGTCAAGACCGAAGGCATGCATTTGAAAGCTACAGGGTAGAAAGCCAGCTAACTATGACTGTGCTATTGCATGACGTAAGATCCATCATCTCAACTCAAAAACTCTTTTTTAAAACCCGTAAAAATATTTCAGCTTAGTATTTCCAACCAGTCCTTTTATAATCCTATTTTATGTGCAACCATAAATCTGCTACATAATATAAATACTGCGCATTGCATGTCTAATTAAATATCGCAAGCAAAACCTTTGTAGTAAAATTATGAATAATTATTGAAACAGAACAATTTTTTACGGATTTTATCGGGAATTTGACATTCAGATCAGAATTTGACATCAGAGATGACAGTTTTTAAATTTCTTAACTTAATCCGTAAAAAATTGTTTTATTTGAGTGTGTAACATGGGCGTTAATCTAAGAATCTATTGAAATTTTATTACTACTGTTTCCAGCCAGTAATTCAATAATCCTTTTATATACAGCCTACACTAGGCACTGCTTAGTAAACCATTTGCCGTGTCCTGGCAACCCTATTGATATACCACACGTATCACGATAAAGACGTTTTGGTCAATGAGCAATTGAATTCAAAGCCTGTAGGCGTAAGATTGACAGAAGGGTAAGTTGAATCTAGGGTTGGCGATTAACCTTTATTCAGGTATTTTGACATGAAAATATTACATTGATTTAGTCATTATTGAATACATCAATGCATTATCAATTAACGCATTAATATTAGTCTTAGGCTCTATCTATAATTAACTAGAATTAAGCCTAATGCAAAACCACTTCTACCGCGGTTTGGTGATATTCACAAAAAGTTTTGAAATTCTTATGGAGATTTCTTAGGTGTGTAAGTTCTTTCCCGATATTTTTTCAACATTCTAGTGCTCCACAATACGCCGACTCCACTTATTTTCTTCCATAATCTCCACAGACTATAAATCATCATCATTGTCATCAGCCTATACTATTGTCCACTGCTGGATATAGGCCTCGCCCAAATTACACCATTAACCTCCGTCTTCGGCATGTCGCATCCAGCATCTGCGACTTTTCACAAATCGTCACTCCGCCTAGTTGGAGGGTGTCATATATTACTCTTGCTAAGATGCGGTCTCCACCTATAATTCAAAGTGTGAAAGCCGCTACCAAGAAACCCAACGGTAAAATAAATTACAAACACTAAAACACAATCAACAAGAAAGTCTAAAACCGTCGAAGGAGTGCTAAAGGCTATCGAATCTATCACAGATAACGCAAACACTGCGTATTATTGTGTAAACCAAGCAAAATACCAGTTTCCAAATTTGGTGTTCAGATTAAGTGAATATACATAATGGCGTGAAAACAGGTACAGTTAATATCTCAGTGATTCCTCCACGACTTTCTGATACGATTAACGAGATGAATTTACATTCAAACATAGCAGACTTGATAAAGAAGTTTCAAGAGACCGTATCTTTCTACAGTTGAATTAGATTTTGTGTGGGAATTGTACAATCAGTTACAATGGAATAGGTGCAAACAGGCAACAATTGTGTCGAATGGTTAAAGATAATCGTCTTTTACTAAATGTCCTATCTGGACAGCGTTGTGCTTGCTATCAGAAGTAATGTACACTTTGATAATTATTTTGTTTTGTTGATTATGTGTTGCTGTTACGCCGTGGGTAATTTTGATTAAATCAATTAATGGGCTTTTTTTAACTTATGGAAACTAGTTCTACGTTAATAGTCTCTATTACTGCCAGTGTTAAGTCATATCGAATTCATGAGTTAGATTGAGGAAGAGCCGGAGATTTATAAAAAAGTGTCGTAAAAATCTGTATTTCGATATTATTTAATCAGGCCAATGAAAATTTCACAGGTCCAATAAACCTTATATACTGTTTTTGTGTTTTTCTCCACCTCTTCCTCGTCATCATCAGGGATCAGTAACGTTATTGTGATTCTAATGTTCCTAGCATAACTCTAACTGCTGGTATGATCCAACTTGTTATGCGGTCTCATATCCTTTGCTCAGTCTATACTCTATTCACTCTTCGTTAATAAGACCATTGGTTCTCATATCTTTCTTGACCACAATAAACTAACGCTTTCTCGACCAATCTCTGAATTTTGGCCCAGAAGGCTTAAACTGTCAACATCTCATAATTTTATCTTCACAAAAAGTTCCATTAAAACTTGGTTTCATCTCAGTCACAGATCCAAATAAAAAACAACTTTTAGTCGCCCAGACCGTTTTTGTCATTTCAACAATTAACCATAAAAATATCGAAGTAATTGTACTGAGCCTAATAGTTACCGCGAACGTTTTAATTGCTGCCAGCCCTGGCTGTTACGCACGCCGACACGACGCCCATTGTATGGTAATGCGCCTGTGATACGAATACATGCCTCTAGTCGGAATCGACGCATCTAGGATTTTTTTAGAACATGCTTCTGGGAATTTTGGGATGTGCGTGCGGTTCGGTGAGCGTCCATGTGGAGAGAGGATATGTTGAGAGGAATAAGAGTGTGTTTATAAGAGCTAGCAAGTTTAAGACACGTATTAGTTTTAATTTATAAATGGGTTATTGCGAATCCATACAAAAGTAATATGCAGATACTGTACTTTGGTAAAGGTATAAGTTATCACAGATTCGAGGTGTTGTTTCGTGAATTAAAAACACTTCCCGACATTTAAATATAATGCAGATTTAATTATGTAGTCTACAACTTAATTAGAATAATGAAGCTAAGAAGAAATGAGGCTTTACCAAATGGTATTTGCCAAAAATCTTGTCCAATCAGCATTGTTTTAGCATGATGACAAACATGCTTTTACGAAAGAATACTCTTTTTTTCTTATAATTAAAAACTTTTTATAAAAAATATTTTTATAATATCGCATTGTACACAATTAAAATCTCTCATCTAGTGAACATATCTCATAGCAACGCAATGTAACTGGAACCCAAACCCGAACGCGTACAATCTCCAGGCCATACAAGATTGAGATGTTGATGTGGCAATGGTTATTATTATTAGTTTTTAGAAACAACTGCGGTGCACTATGCACGACTATTTATATCATTTCCTGGTAGCCGACCTAATGCAAGTGCCCATGTTTTAAAGAAATTGGGTGATTATATTCAATGGGTTAAAAGAAGGGCTGACAAAAATATTGACCAGGCTGAATTATTCTTTTAAATTTACCCGGCCTTATAAATAGATGTTTTGAAACATATTTTAGTGGTCTAATGTTTTGTCTCTTTCGAGGAACTTTTTAATTCAATTTGAACGAGGAAGACAAAAAAATCGTTAAATAAAATTGTTTTTTAAAACTGTCTGAATAAGGTCGTATAAATAAAGGTTTTTCTTGTTGGTAGCGGTTATCTTAAACGGTGAATGACCTTTTCATTCACAAAAGTACATATATACTCGGAATATAATACATGCACTAAAAAAACTTATGTTGGCGCAATGATCGAACTTGGGATCTTTATTCCTGCTTTCATGCCACATTGTAGAGGGTCGAGAATCCTTGGTTTATTTTTCATCATAACTCAATTATAATCACCAATATGACAGTTCTGAGCAAAAGAAACCTGAATAAGCCATCTCAATCTATGGATGCGTGGTTCCCCAGTTTTTTAACATTTGGAACTACAAATAAAAAATAATATCTACTTATTGCATTGTTCCAGAAATATTTTATAATTAACACAACAAGAATTTATATTCATAATAATACATAGGTACATTAAATAATAACAATAAATACACCCCACAGTCACTTACACAGGTCTGACCCCACATTAAGATCGAGCCTTGTGTCGTGGGTATCGGAAATTACGACAGACTGTTTAGTCTCACAAACCAGACCCGAAACAAATACCTGTGGTTCACACAAACACTTGTCTCGGTGTGGGAATCGAACCCGCGGCCTCTCGTTTCACAGCCAGCGTTGAACCAACTGCACCACGGAGGCTGTCAAATGTAATCAAATAGTATTAACTTGTCCACTGTAATAAATTGTGAATCGAGAAAATCTATTCTTATTTTTTTTTAAACAACGCATTCGGGCGTCGGAAAATTGTAGATGATCCTTACAATTAAATTGAAACTTCAAACTATTATTTGTACTAATATCGTAACCATGCTGGCCTAATGTGGTTTGGCAGACTTAGAAATTCTCATATAACCTCTATGGTATGTTCTATCGCTCACAAAACTGCCATCTATTTATAAACAGTTAACGCTACATAGAAACCTTATCACAGACGTTTTATTGTTTATGATTGTCCATTTGAATATTGATTAATACCGCCATTATAACGGTATGGACGTTTCATCCGGAATCTTCATTAGCCATCTTATCTTCATCTCGCGATGACATTAATTTAAACACGTATCATACTTTGTGGTTTGAAATCATTATGTGTTAGTTGTTTAGTTATACGCGAAGTCTTAGGTTTGACCTTTTTTACATATACATAAATTCATGTCTTCATCTGAATGGGTAGGCAGAGCTGGTACCAGGACACTCAAATTTCGCCATGTGTGTTCAGCCCTACTATGTGATGGAGGGCGAGCCTATCGCCATATCAGGCATAAATTCCTTACTCCGAGATGATAACGTAAAAAAAAAACTAATATAACTTTGCCCGACCTGGGTGTGGAACTCGAGACCTCAATTTTGTAATCTCACCGTATTACAACCGCGCCACCGCGGCAACCACCGCGATTTTTTTACGTCACAATAGCAGCCGTGAAATACCAACAGTGGTAGCGGGTTCAATTCCCAGGGCACGCCTCTGACTTTTGGGAGCTATGTGCATTGTTAGTCAATTACGCACTATACCGTCGAAGGCAAACGTCGTGAGGAAACTTGCATATCGCGGAGACCTTTGCAAGAATTTCTGCGGTATGTAACGTTTGCCAACCCGGAACAGACTTTGTTGCTTCAGCCTAAGTCTTAAATTAAAAACCACCAAACAATAGTGTAAATGCACTTATGTGTTTCGATTTGAAAGACATTGTAATTAGAGTAACTACCAGACATATTGCGCCTTACATCTTATGTCTCAGGCTGAATAGAATAAATGGCGAGACGACATGCCATTCGCCTGATGGTAAACAATACGACCGCTCATGGACAGCAGCAAAACCAAACAACACCATGCATTACAAAGCAATGCTTGGTACTCCACTATGCTCGCCATCCTGAGACATAAGATGTTAAGTCTCAATATGTCCAGCAGTTACTCTAGCTACAATGTCCTTCCAACCGGAACGCAATAGTGCATTCACACTGTTGTTTGGCGGAATAATAGACATGGTGGTACCTACCCAGGCGGCCTCACATATGAGAGACCTCCAACCAGTATGCCTTTTAGCATCATGTATAGTGTGTAGATTTTGAATCCATTATCGATCAATTGACAGTCTTCAAGCTATTGGCCGATAGCCAGCTGGATTCAATTCGCAGATCCTTGTATAAGGAGAATTATTGTATGACGAACAAATATTTATAGTGAATATGTCTGCCATTAAACATTTATTGGTTTTTGGTACAAGGCGGACTGGAATGCTGTCACTAACTCATATTTCTTTCCCACATATGAACTGCAAATAAAATCAATAATACATGTATTAATTTATTTCAATAGAGTACTTAATAAAACTAAAAACGAATTCTTGTAAATAACTGCGACTGGCAGTAAACATTTTATTGCACCGAACATTATGAATATAGAATGTTATACTTAAAATATTCTTAGTTTTATATATTTAATTGATAATATACAAACGGCGTCGGTTCAACGCCCTCCGTGATATTCATTAAAGTTGTAATAATATTTAAATGTACATACATACATACATACTGATTGCTAACTAACTAGGCTGGGGCGACGGTTTATAAAAGTGTATGGGCTTGGGTGGCTATGATTTTATGGAATTTGTGGGGAACATCGTCTTGTCCAGAGTGTTCCTAGCTTTTAGGAAGGAGTATGAAAGAGATTAGACGGGGAAGATTGGGGTCTAATTTATCTCTAGCAATCTCACTTTTCGAATCTGATTTGACATGCACATACCAATCAACCAAATGGTGGAACCAAACCCAGACAGTACCACTGCTTCATAGAAAAAGCAAAGAAACTATATTGGTATTGCTTTCTATTCCGTCAGAAACAATAAAGTAATTTCAATTTGAATAAAATAGAATTTAATGCCTAGTACTTAAAAGCATACATAATTGCTTTCCACCAAAGAATCCTTTGCTCTGTGTTAATAACTTTACAATAAATACATGATTCAAAAACTCATTTGATAAAATCTCAAAGATCTTAGATTTACCCCATAAACTTGACATCATTGTCACCGTACATAAAGAGTGTAACACATCGGCCGGACGGCATGCAATCAGCATGTAAATGCGTCTCTCACTCGCCGGAGCAAACATCGAATATTGATCGGCGCATTATGTTAATTCGTGAATATAAAATGTTGCTGAATATCCCACCGGCCCTCGGCTAGCGATAGTTGCGGTTAGTGTAAATGGGTCTCAATAATTTTTTTTTATACGCATCGGAGATAAAAATCTTTATAGCATCGGCAATTTTCAATACCTTGTAAGTGGATGGTGGCTTTTTATGGTTAGCTAGTTTTTGCTCC
This sequence comes from Hyles euphorbiae, assembly GCA_023078785.2. Lineage (NCBI taxonomy): Eukaryota > Metazoa > Arthropoda > Insecta > Lepidoptera > Sphingidae > Hyles > Hyles euphorbiae. Next base: position 3,833,393 of record CM041039.1, on the reverse strand, counting down.
CGACTTCGCCTATGGGGCTAAATTTCTAAGACATTGCAAATGGTCGCGCGTAAAAATTAACGACGCCTTTAATAATTGTGGTTGTGAGACTATGGGGATTTATTCTGTTTTGATAAAGTTTTTAAACATTATTTTGTTTTTGATATTTATGAGATGCACATCTAACAAGTCGCTGTGGATGTTCTTAAGGGAGGTCTATGTTTATCTGAGGCTGTAAATTACGATATACATGTAGGTTTCGTCGGTCAGTTATTGTCGTAGGATTTCCTCCATTCTCTTGCATTTGTCTTTACAAATTCATGGGGTTAGTGCACATTTCTCAAACATGACTTGTTTCATCAACCGGTATTCTGCTTCAGCAATCTTTTCAGAAATTTCAAATCCACGACTGTAAAAAATCTATATAAAACACAAAATGAACAACTGCCTGACTTGTGGTGACTAAACTGGTGGTAGGTCTCTCATATGTGAAGGGCCACCTTGGTAGGTACCACCACAATGTCTATTCCTCCCACCAAACACCAGTATAAATGCACTGTTTTGTTCTGGTTCCAAGGATATTGTAGTCAGAGTAACTAATGGACATATTGAAATAAAACTATTATTTACGGATTTTATCGCGGATTTGGTTTAATTTTTACATTTTTTGAGTTCCCGACGTTTCGATTACTTTACAGCTTTCGTGGTCACGGGGCGGACTGAGGTATTAGACGTCCGCTCTGTGACTGTTCAACTACTACTACTAACTAATGGACATATTGAGACTTAACATTTTACGCCTCAGATGGCTAGCTAAAAAATTCCAAGCACTACTTTGTAATTAATGGTGTTGTTTTGTTTTGCTACTGTCCATCACCGGTCGTATCGCTTACTATCAAGCGAAAGGCATGCACATCTCGTCATTAATTATAAAAAAAAAACTTACGAATCATACTCTGGACCCTATCCACAAGACGTTTAAGGTGCTATTTAACTAATGAGCTAAACTTAACAAATGCCTACTCAAGCATTATTAATGAAGTTAATTAAGGATTTACTTAACTCCACTAAGTATCTGATTTATGCGCTTTATCTTTAATTAATCCGCGGGCGTGTCTGATTATGTGCGTTTATGTGCGCACTTTGTCATAAAAATTAGTGTATTTTTCTACGTTAGGAGTGGCTACATAAATTTGTATAAGGTTGAATTAATAGATGCAGGATTTTGTAGTATGGAGTCGCATGTTTTGTTAAAAGGGTATGTCATGGTTTGTGAGCCGTGATTTTATGGATTTGTTTCCAAGTTCCCAGACAGTTTTATTACGAAATCTTACTTTCTAAGATTAAAAAATAAGTTGATGTTTCATAATTGGTTTTAGCTTAGTTCGATACCTACTGGTGGTAGGCCTCTCACACGAGAGGCCGCCTGGCTAGGTACGACTGAAATGTCTATTTCTCCCGCCAATTGCCAGTGTAAACGCACTGTTGTGTTCCGATTTGAAGGAAATTGAAGCCAATTACAGGACATGATGAGTGTGAGACACAATGAGGCTTAACATCTTATGTCTCATTATGGCGCAGAGAAATTCCAAGCTACGATTTGTAAATCATGGTGAAATATGGTTTAGCTACTATACATGACCAACCCGCACTAGGCCAGCGTAGTGGACTATATGGCCTAACCACTCTCAATCGTATTCTCGATTGTAAAGTAGGCCCGTGCCCTGCAGTGGGACGTATATGGGCTGATACAGACTATACATGAGCAGTCGTATCACCTACCATCAAGCGAATGGCACACTCGTCTCGCTATTCATAGCAATAAAAAAAGTTTACTTTATGATATTTTTGAAGTTATACTTCTTTTGGCGCGATGGAGAAAAATGATGAGAGTGAATTTTTACGATGCGCGCGCACACCGATAGCGACAACATGAAGTTAGTTCTTAGTGGCATGAAAACCGATAACTATGTTCAAGTTTTATAATCTAGTATTTTTATATTTAAAACACGTCATGGGTTTGTTACTGTCAAACATTTAATGTTCATACCGTCGATATGGTAAACTCTTCCCTCAAATTAAATAACGTATTTAAATAAAGGTTTCGAATCGACAACATATATCCACAATATTCGATTAATGGCGTATTTTAGATTATAAAGATGTAAATTAATGACAGTAATGAAAAGTGGTTGACATTTAAATTGGTTGTCAAATATTAATGCATGCGTTCAGAAATTTATTTTATGTGAACTAAGAAGAATATATCAAGCTACATAAATAGAGACAATTAAATAAATAATATTCACACGTAAGAAGATTTACTTCTTTTCAAGATAGAATGTCACTTGAAAATGAAAAATCTTTAATAAAATAACACATAAAAATAAAAACTGAACTGAACTGAATAATTTTACGTTAATAAAATCTTTTTTATTTAAATAAAATCTTTTTGATTAATTTTTATATTTGTCGTTAATCACTACAGCATTTTAATTAATTTTTTTTCTATACGACAAAGAAGTATAACTTCTAACGCGTGTACATGAGTACACACACTCTTTTTTTTCTTTGACTGAATTTTATGGGCGAAAAGTATAGGTTTGTTTAAATGCGTACCTATCATATCTTAGGAAGGAATAAACTACAAATGACATTAGTATCATCTATACCAACTTCCTTATAGGCATGGCCGTACATATGTAAATATTTTCACGTATACACAGTGTATTATTAATAAAATATCGTAGTATTTAAATGCCACCTTGATCTGCGTACGCTTCTAGGAATTCATTACAAACACATGCAGTGGCATCATCGTATGATCTCAATCGTTGCATTACTTGCATACGTCATGGACGCACATGTTTTACTAAAACTTTACTGTATTGAAATAAAACAATGTTTTACGGATTTGGTCGTGGATTTGGTTTGATTGATACATTTATTAAACTTATTTTAAAATATTTAACACCTTTTGTGGTAAATTCGACCAAATCCGCGATAAATCATAAAAAAATGTTTAATTTTTATGTGTGACATTAACTTAAGTCTAAAAAGTCATTACGTTCCTATATATTAGATCTTATAATGCAAGGTCGATACGTTGAAACGACCTTATTAAGTCAGGATGTGGCTGGTGAATGATTAAGTCCAATTTTCATCAATAGTCTTCATTTGGTCGATGACAGAAAAAGATGATTATCGTCATATAAATGCAAATTTTAAAACCATGAACTTCTTCACAAAACTTGAAACTGTCAACGTTGATTCCTGAACTTTAACCAGGTACATTAAGTCTCCCTGACCATATAAAAGTTTTGACAAGATAGAAATAACTTCCTATTTTTAGTAATAATACAAGCTACGCTCTGCAGAAACTTCGGCACGTTCTTTGTGGGATCCCGTAGTTTCTTCAAATTGCTGATGGAGTAATATAGAGTGTTTAACCAGTAAAAATCCGGCATTTTCAAACAGTATTCCAGTAGGATTCCAAGAGGATTTGACAGGCTCCGTAGTTAGACAAATGAGAAACGAGAGGCCAGGGGTTCGATCCCCGCATCGACAGAAAAGTTTGTGCCGCCCTTAATTATTTCGAGCCTAGGTGTTTGTGAAACCGAAAATCTCTGGTAGTTCCTGAACCCTGACACAAGACTCGACCTTAGTGTGGAGTCAGGAATATGTATGTCACTGTTGGATGTTATTTAATTTATTTTTTATTTCCCTTCTGCTTCATTCTTGATTACTACTCCCGTAAATATGTCATAACCTTAAAGAAGTCCTGAACCTAATACTCTTCCAATTTTTCCACAGCGACATTAGAAGCGGTCATATAGCGACTTCCACAATATAAATCTGTGTATATATTATGAAACGAAGGCAAGGCTTAATTACACATTTCCGTAATTACACGCTATTTATCGGTAATAACGTTTTGAACGACGATGGCGGACCCACTAATGTCGAAGGCGTAAACGAAGCGTGGGAGTTGAGAATATTAGCTATAATTTTATAAGAATGGACAATGTACTACTTTACTTAGTTATTAGATAGTTAGGTAGTACGAGTAGTTAGGTATTGGATACTATAATCGGATAGCCCATACGATGAGATGGCAGTCTATATAATATAGGATTTTCTAGGAAAACTATCCATGCTTATACCGCTATAGACCAGCATCAATATAGATCAGCGTCAAAAATGTTGTCCCACGACCACTCATAATTTGGAATGGAACCATTTAAAGAACACCTTTTTAATATCGTTAAATTTGGATAATGCACTCATAATAAATTGATATAAACAAGTTTTTATTAAAATATGCAAGTAATACTGAACCTATAAAAACGTAGATCTGATTTTGAAATCAGTGGACGGTAATTTACATTAAAAAGAAGAAATACAACGCAATAAAAGCATTTAATATATGTGTGGAGATTTTAATGTGGTGTCGGCTTGCATGCGATTGGTATCGACTGTGAAGCGTGGTAGCTGGTGTGGGCGTCCTACCGGTCTTAACTAATAAGTTCAAAAACCCGTCAGTCATATTCATGGTTAATACTAGTTGAAGCACGCAGCTTTGCCTTTTTGATTATTGGATATATAGGTACATAGAGTGCCTCTTGACCCTTTACTCATGATTGCACCATTTCAAATGTTATCAAAATAACGTTATTCTACTCTCGTCTTCTTGTCTTTTCTTTCCCTTCCCATTTGAAGAAGTTGGCTACACAACTGCCTGTATCAGTTTAAAAGTAAATGCGTGAAGTTACATATACAGGTTATATTAAGTCTGCTTCCGAAAACGAAGCTGGGTGGTATTTTCAGTGACTACGAACACAAAATAACTAAAAATTTCGCAAAGAATAGTGTCATTTTATTTATTTATGATTTTTTAAATTTATCCGGTTTGGATGGTAAATCCAAATTATTAAAATAATAATTTAAGCCCTTGCATACCATAACGTCTTTACCCAAATACGACAATAGGACAAAAATTACAAAATATTTTTAGTGGCATTGTGTTTATAGTCACTAAAACTATCACCCAGCTTCGTTTTCGGAAGCGGTCTTGATAAACCATGTTTGTACATATAAATGTCATCATTAGGTTCAGCTACAATAGATACAAAATAGACTTCATTTCGCAGGTGACCTGATGGAAGCACCTGTGTCCAGCGACTGTGCAACCTTTTTTATATTCTAAATCTCTTATTTTTATGTTCACAATTAGAAAATACTTACGTAGCCAGAAATACTATTCCATAAATCATGAAATCTAAACAAATACTTTCAGATCTTCACATAAGCCTTTGCAAAATAGAACCTCATTTAAAGTCAGTACATAAATTAATTAAACCACTACAAATTTAAAAGATTGTTAATGAGTTTTGACGTGTGTCGATGATCATTGATGCGGCTGACACTTTTTTGTCTGACCACAAGTTAAGCCGTTATTGCGGTCGACCGGCAAAAAATAAACGATGGGACGGCAAAAAACCGAAGCTCATTCATTTGAAAGAAGATACATTTTATTTTGGATTAGAAATTACTTGGGTTGGGTTACTTGGTGGTCGTGTATTGCTTGTGAAAATTTTAAGGTGTATGGTTACTGGCTTTGTTGGTAGCATGTAGCGGCTGTGAAGCGTGGAATTTTGACTATATTGAGTACATACAATAATTCTTTATGTTTGGTAATACAATGGGTGGTTTTATCGTTTATAGTGGCTTCTACCAGACAATCTTGGGATAGATAAAATACATGTTTTTATTATTGTCATATTTACACTGATTAGAAACGACACTGTGGTTTGTAGGTTCCGTAGGGATCGTCGAAGTAGAACTTTGAAGTTAATAAACTATTATATCTCGCTATTCTACAAATGGCATTCAATTGCTCCTACATACCATGCTTAATGTTCCATTTAGGTATATTGTGATCTAAAAGAACAGAATACTATAATATACAGAGGATAAGAAATACAAAGAAACACATTTATATGTAGATAAATAAAATACTAAACTTTCTTAAACAAAACGAAGACAAAACATTAAAACTGAAGTATGCGTTAAAAAACAAAATATTATTAAGCCCAGGAGTTAGATTGAACTGTCTACACTCTATACAGATACAAGTCGTGTATCATGAGTTTAAAATACTACGAAACTCTGGCATCACAAGCCCTGAGATCCAAAACCAATTTAATACTGGATTTTACAAACATTATGTCACGGTGCGGGAATTGAAGCCGGGAATTTTACGGCAGTAGGCTTTAGTACCTCGTTCCTGACGCAACATTGAAGAACAAGCTCACATAATGTTTGTTGTGGATATTTGCAAACGGAGCCGGAAGACGGGTCAATGACCTTTAGTGTCAACAGGCAAGTCGTCAACGCGTCGGACAAACAGACAAACTAAGGTGAATGGGAGAGACTGAAGCGATTTTATATAGGGTTTATACGTATAAAAAACGGTAAAGGTAAAATGAATTTTGGGGATAAAGTTAAATATATTGTCAATTTTAAGACTACAATTTATTTATTTAGTTACATTTTATATGCACTTATAATATTAGTAGTACTTATGCTTGTATTATTGCTTCTTATATATTTTTTTATCTTGCTTTAAATTAAGTTACATTTTATTTTATGGCAGACTGCAAGACTCATTATTTTAAGATATGCAAGACTTATATTTGGAATAGCTTGATCTTCATTTTGGATTTCCAATGTCATGGTATTACGCTCAACACACTATTAAAATAAAATAAAAATTAACACGTCTGCCGTCCCTTCCGATTGAGTGTTCAATGTATACATGAGTTACACCTTCTATTCACCATCCAAAATCCACATCCATTAAAATAAATTGAAAAAAAAAAAAAAAGCAAGATTAAACCCCGCTATAGCTTGTGAATTAACATAGATTGAATGTGGACAGTGTCGGCAGAACACACGGCTTGGGACAACACGGTCGGCTCTCACGCCATCCCGGCCTAGCCCACACCGACTATCGGGGTTCCTACACTGGTATAATTAGCTCTTAGTGAGAAATTATTTTGACAATACGTAGGTAGAGATTCTCGGTGCTGTTATAGAAAAACGCGCAAAAATTTAAACGTAATACCATCAAGTTTTCTTATTTATCATATTACGCATATAAACTATGTTTTTACAAGTTGAAAGGATTGAATATGATATTGCAAAGATCATCACGAAAATGTTAAGAGCGTTTATACCCTGCACGCGCTTTTTGGCTTAAAAACAGGACTTTTCAAATGAGTTAATAGCCACCAGTAAACAATTTAAAGGAAAAATAATTATTACTAATTTTAGAAAAGGTTGTCATCTAGGGATTTTGGTGGAAAACATTATAGATTGATGGATAATTTGTGAGTACTATACGGATTACTGAACACAAGTTTCGTTATTTAGGCTTTAAATGGCAATTTAGAAGCTTAAGATATCCGAAACCACTAAATATAAGATGAAAATAAAAATATAATCAGACTAATAAGACCCTTATGGAGGGATTTTGTTGAGAAAAATAATCTTTTTGTGTTTAGTTCCTGAAAAATAAAAATTGAAACAATGCGAAATTATTCAGAAACTCTCGTCAAGAACATATTTTTTTTCACCAACTTATCGTACATAATTTTTTATAGCAATTGCATATTACAATAGAAAACATCTTATCAATAAATTACCATTTTTATATTTCAATAAAATTAGTTTTCATGTTTTCTACAAATATTTTAAAAACCACTATAAAACACGCTGTCCGACGTGGATCAAATTAGACCGCCGCAAGGCCTTCTAGAGGGAGGACGTATCGCTCGTCGCTCCGGCCTGGCTGCAGTCGATTATGCCGCGCGTAGTAAAAATAGCCACGCGCGGAATGCGATTACCACATCTTAGTACTTTGGTAGTAAAATATTTAATTATTTTTATTACCTACAATGATTTTGTAGTGAGTATAAATTATGTTTCAGGTAATATAATGGGATGTAATTCCGAGGCTAAATTATGTTATGTATTGTAATATAAAATTAAATATATTTCGTAATTGTAAGGGGTTGTAAGGCCCCTAACACTATTTATGTGTTCGAACACGAAATGATTAATAAAACGTCCGTAGTGTATACTGATTGAACACTGATTTTATTGCAACTTAACAATGTAATAATAACGAAAATATGATTAGTATCCAAAATTTGTATTATTCTTTGCTTGCACAGTAATATTTGTCTACTTATAATGCAAATAAAATATTTTTATGATATTATATTACAGTTACATTTCAATTGAATATTTGAAGCGCACGGATCAAAGTTGTTTGAGCCGATTGTATAGCGAGCCGACGCGGCAGCTCTACGCACACAGCTTTGGTCGCTTATGTGTGCGTGAAATTAACGAAGAAATACCTATAGTTGACTTTGCGCGCAAGGTGTATACGCTCTTAAGCGTGGTGGACTAAAAAAGCCTAACCATTCTCAATCGTACTATAGATTGTAGAGCCCTACATTAGGACGTCTAAGGGCTGATACAGTACCGTACATTACAGTACAGTAGTTAAAAAATATTTCAATCACAAATCAAGTTTCATATCGCTAGAGGTTATAGGTATAAACCTAGCTAGATTTAAATCCAAAAGTCTCAATTCCTAAAAAATCGTCGAAAAGCTTAGGAAAAATACCCAAACTATGCAGTGACAGTTATGGACTATTAAAACCATTTTGATGAAAACTGGCCGCATAGCGTACACGCCTAAAAAGAATAAAAACCGGCACGTGAAAAATTTAAATACAGAACGTTCTTGTTTATTTTTCATTCGGATTGGCTGGGATTTTTGGCAGTCTTTTTATTTTTCGAGTATTATGCAGTCATCTCGAACTAGGCTGAATGGTTAATGCCTTCAGCATTTTAAATCGTAAAAATATTTTTAACAAGTATAAAAACATGAACATGCTTTTTATGTTAATAAAACACGATAGTGAGTTTTATTCGTCTTAACATATCCATAATTACTAGTATAAAGATGATAGCGATATAAAAACGTCCAAAACAAGCGTTCATACCGCATCAACCTTTTATTACTCGCATTTTACACATTATCACATATAATAAAACTATTTTACGGCAAAGTTAATTAGATTTCACCTCTTTCCTTTCCCGAGGCGTGACGATAATTAAAATGCCATAGACAGTGATGAAAGGAGGCGATTTTATAAAAATGTCTCATATACGTCGGTTGTCTGTGGTCTGTCGCATAAAAATACTTAAGTTTAATCATGCGAAAAGATATGAAGACAGACCGACAGATGTATGACTGTGCATGCACCGTAAGTAGTCCGGTTTGTGTTTTTTTTAAACGTTAATTGTAAAGTCCGATTCATACTGTGCCGAGTTTGTTCCGTCATAGAGAAAATGTAAGGGACGTAGCTTAGGAAATCTGATGGCTGAATTAATTTGTATGAATATTCTTAAACTTTTGGCTAGTATAATATAAAAGTTTCATTGGAGACTTTTGAGAAAGGGAGGCCTTTGCCCTGCAAAGGGACAGTAGGCTAGTAAAAAAAATAATAATTGGAGACTTAGACTAAAACCTAAAACGAGTAGAGTGGAAATAATTTTTGAAAAGTAAAAATATCAATTTGCCTATGTTTTTCATATCACCATAACACCTGGAAGTACAAAGCAATGCTTGGTATTCCACTGCGCTCACCATACTGAGAAATGAGATGCTAAGTCTCAATTTCTCCAGTTGTTACTCTGGCTACAATGTTCTACAAACCAAAACACAACAGTGTATTTATACTCCTGTTTGGAGGGGGAAATAGACATTGCGGTGGTACCAACCTAGACGGTTTCTCACATGTCAGAGACTTACCACCAGTAGTTAATAAGATCTTTAGCCGTTATGAATATAATTACATATATCAGACATCATAAAAACCCTTGTCAGTCATAAACAACTCAACAGTGGACTTGTTACGGCAGGAGATGAAACGAGGATTTTCGTAACTTTACAATCAATTTTACTTAATTTCGACCAAAAATACAGCCAAACGATACATAGTTGAAACCTCAATCAGGTCTTTAATATATTAATTCGATATATTATTACCAAACATATTAATGTATTATTTGAACCATTCCGATATCCTGTTACTGATATTGCGATAATTATTACTAAATGTTTAGCCGTGTCGAGAGCGTGTGAACCGGACTTTTTACTTTCAAAGATGTTGAGCGGTCTAAGCGAAACTATGCTAAGAGGGCCAATCAAAATAACTATTTCGTTGTAGGCGATAATTACTGAACAAAATGAGCGCATGAATGCCGATAAAGACTCTAAAAAGGGTCTACAATTCGCAACTTAGTCCTTTTATTGTGCACTATTATCGTGCTTCGGGTTTTGCTGTTTTCATGAGTTGAGATTTGCTGTATCCTTTTATGAGTTTTTGATGGTATTCAAATCATAATTGTAGAAATCGATATTTGTATTAACTTTTCGGTGCGCAAGGACTAGACTAGGTATTAGACTTTTAGCACTGTGAAGGTCCATAAGTGACGATGACTGCTTACCATCAGGCGGGCCGAACGTTCGTCCGCCTGCTAAAGGCCAGTAAAAACATAAAATAGTTAAAAGATTATAAGTAAATAATAAACAAGAGGACTACCGAAAACCAAATTAATTTAAAACATTTATAGAGATATTAATATGTAGGTATTTAATTATTTACATTATCATCAAAGAAATATTTTTTAATCTCATAAAGATTAAGGTTATTTTTGTATACGTTAAGTTACCTTTGTGTCTAGCATATCATTTTCCCATATTTAACTTGAGTTGGCCTTAAATTACTTGTCAATTAAACTCGTAGAATAATGCCTGATATGAAACTTTATTGGAAAACGCGTTTCATACTAATCCGATTTAAAATAACAGTTTTAGTCATGTAGCTAAACGATTCTTGACTGTCATAATATTAAAATTACTTGCATAAATACCTTGTTTTTCATGTAAATCAATAACAATTTTTTCTCATTCCATACGATATCAATAGCATCAACCATGCATATAGATGAGAACACCAATTTATAAATACTGAGCAGAAAGTCGCATGTTATATTTAGACTAGTGTCCAACCATGAAAGAAATGGACACTTTACAAGGCGATCGAATAAGATTTTACTACATGAAACAGTATCGAATATTGACGTTATCAACATAAAACAAATCTGTACTATTTAAAATGTCGATACCAATTAGTGTTGGTATCGAGAACAAAGTTTAATACGATCATCGCATGAATAAATTCGATTTTATAATTCTCATAGTGGACGCATTAAGGTAACTTCTTGGGAGCTTGAGCTCATTATATTTATTTAATTTAGAAGCAGGTATCGTTCGTTCGTATGTCAGGTATAGAATTAAACACTCAACCCGAGCTTAAGTGACTATCGCTGCCTATGAAAAAGTCAAATTGACTCTTCTCCATTTTTACATAATAATACGAGACTGATTTTGCACCGATCTACATAAAAATATAGTGCTACAATTGATAGTAGCCAGCATTTGAAATAGCCCGTTTATGTTTAGGGGGTATGACACCTCCAGCTAAGTTAGTTCTTTGCTAAATTCTTGACAAAAAAATGCATATTTGTTTCTTTTTCTATTCTAGCGTTATCACATCTGGGGCTAGGATCCCTCTGTAGACCTTTTGTAACCGACGCATACAAACATTAAGACGTTTTGTAACCTTTGCCTCTTCACTAGATCTTTATAGTCCAAATGGAAATAAGCCCAATAAGTCCCTCTGTTTATTCCCAGCATACGCACCACAAATCGCAACAACATAGTTGCAAGCACGCTTCGGCGGGAAATGATGTGGAAGTCGACCGATATTAATATTGTCGTGCGTAATGTGTTGTGGTCGTTTTGATTGCGAAGAACGTGCATTACACGCGCAAGTTTATGTTCTGATTTCGATGATGGAAATTATCGATATCGATTGCAGATTCGATTTGTTTTATCTCGTGCGGTCATTTAAGTTGGATGAGTGAATCACTGCGGGTTGATCCGGACCTTGATTTGAGTTTAATCTTTTACTGGTGGGTCACTCATATTTGAGAGGCCTGGGTAGGTACCACCGTAATGTCTATTTCACCCGGCAAAGAGCAGGTTAAATGCGCTATTGTGTTCAGTTTGAAGGATATTGTAGCCAGAGTAACTACTGGACATATTGAGACTTAACATCTTTTGTCTCAGGATGGCGACCGCAGTGGAATGCCAAGCATTGTTTTTTAATTCATGGTATTTTTTTGATTTTGCTACTGTTTATGAGCGGTCGTATCCCTTAACATCAGGTGAACGGCACGATCGTATCGCCATTCATTGCAATAAAAAAATATGTATTTGTGTGCAGTGATCTGTTAATACACCGGACGTGAATTGTCAAAACTTTGATTATTCTTCTATATGATACTTCGTAATGTTAAAAGAACAGTGAAGAAGCCTGCATAAAACCTTTACAATATTTTTTACAATATGTCCGCTAATCAGCAATAAGTCTGTGATGTAGATTTTGATGTTAACCCTTTGCAGTGCAGAACCCCAAGTGCAGAGGAAGCACATGCTCTGCAGTGAGTAGTATCATATAATTTATCAGTATTATAATATGATCCAACCTTTAAAAGTTGTGTTCATTGAAAATGAATGCTTGAAAATCGAGTTTCTTTTTTAATTTGGACGTCAGGATGGACCATTCTGCATATTTCCAAATAGCGTGAATGAAATATGGCAGGATTGGTAAAATGTTCACTGGTTTAGTTAAAGAATCTAAGATAAAAAGAGGTTTCCGAGCAATACTCGTATATGATATAAGATTTCTACATACTTACTGTATCCTAAAACCTACAGATTCAATTGCAATTCTAACCATGTTAATCTCCATCAGAACAAGGAAGCGGGTCAAACCAAGCCACTCATCAATACAATCTAATAGTTCTGTCATCCAACCCAATCTCGATTCAACCCTTTTATACCGTTCCTGTGATAGTAATGATAGACAACTCAATGTAGCCCACGTCAGGTAGTGGTACGAATGACCATTGTCCGTTTGGTAACCCGCTTGATGGATCTGCTGATATTCAAAGGGTTGCGACATTGTGCGCCCGTCCATTTGGCTAGTTGATTTCTGAGAACCTGTAAGATCGAGACGTGGTACGATTGACCATTGGCCGGCGGTTTGGTAACCTGCTTGATGGATCTGCTATTGAAAGGGTTACGAAATGCAGATTGTGTTCTGTTGTGGGAACTACGGACTGTTGGTTACAAAATCAATTACTGCAAATGCAGTTTCGAATTAAGAACGGAATGTAACTTTTCATAGTATTCCAGTTTGGCCAGGCATTTAGTAAAGCTTACAGTCATATCGGCCATTTTTTGAATGTAGTGTATGGTGTGACAAGCTTGCCATTTGCGTGATAAGCGATAGACCAATCATGGACAGTAGCAAAACCAAACAGCGTCATAAATTGTAAAACAATGCTTGGTACTCCACTGCGCTCGCCATCCTGAGACATAAGATCTAACTCTCAATATGTTTAGTAGTTACAATTATAAAACACCAGGGAAAAAATGGCTGTAAAATAAATTGTGGAAGTGAAACATCGTGATTACATTGGAAAATATATGTCAAAGCTTTGAGCATGCCAGTAAGCCTAGAATATCTATTTTTATAAATTTTATATTTGACAATAACATTGTACGTACTTCTACTTAGTATGGGCCTAGTTGGCCCATACTATTAGTGGCCCATACTACTAGTGGACCTATGAAATTCATCTGAAAATCTGTTTTATATGCAGGTTTCATCACGATATTTCCTCCACCAAAATAACAAAGAATACATTTAATACTTCGAAAAATCACACGTTTATCACACATTTCTCAAACCAATTCTCAGCCACGCTCATAAAAAATATATTTGTTGACGTCAAACCACCTAAAACATGTAAATTGTAAACCGAAACAGGTAATTTTATATTACAAAATCCTCACCGTTATAATCTCGCTAATATTAATGTTTTTCGAATAAATTTCCGACTTGGTGTATCTTCGAATTTATAATAAACATTTAATATGAAAGGCATATTAATATTTTGTTGGGACCGCTTACGGAATGCTGGTTTTATAAGGCTCATTAACGTCGCGGTTCGGTGATGTATACAAAACGTTTCGCTTGTAAACAGCCTTAGACACCCACATTTGGTACATGGTGCCTTGGTGACAGCGGTTCTCAATAATAAATAAATAAAACAATAAATACACCCACCAGTCACATATATAGTCGTGACCCCACACTAAGATCGAGTCTTGTGTCGTGGGTATCAGAAAGTACGAGAGACTGTTCGGTCCCACAAATTAAATGGTCTCTTTAAGAAACTACAGTCTAAACATTCTTTTATTATAGGGTGATAGTAAGAGCCAATTTGTGAATAAAGCGGAGTGCTGACTCCAAATTCACAGGTTTCAGTACAGAAGTATAATAATTCTTTTTCTTTCAAAGTAATTAGTTTCAACAATATTTTGTTTTTTAGTGAAGTAATACAAAACATAATGTAGATATTGAAATAAAACTATTATTTACGGATTTTATCGCGAATTTAGTTTAAGTTTTACATTTTTAAACTTCCCGACGTTTCGATTACTTTACAGCTTTCGTGGTCACGGGGCGGACTGATAATGATAATGTAGATATTTTGACAGCCTCCGTGGCGCTGTGATGTTTGGATAATGAGAGTGTAATACAGGTAGCGCAATGACACGTCCGACTCAGTTGTAAATCGTTTATTCACTAACTTACGATACACTTACACATATAGACATGTACACCACCACATCCCGGGGGTGGTAAGAAAAAAAAAAAAAGGAAATATAACATTTTTTTTTTTTTACTTATTATGTAACTTACAATCTAATAATAAAAAAAAGATACACAATGGTTAAGACCATATTGAATCAACTTTTTGTTTTTTTATAGTTCATATCTCAATTTAATTCAAGAATATTATACATACTTAATCACTAGAAACTTATAGAGAATGATAATTTTAGGTAACATATCTTTTTGTTCTATTTTTATGAATAGTGTCGATCTTATCACCTTTAAGTATGGTAACATTAGGTTCATTTTCGCTTATGACTTCATAAGGTCCTTCATACAATTTTTCCAACTTTTTTCCTGTTACATTTTTTACCAAAATTAAATCTCCTTTTTTATAATTAACTGTATTACATTTTTTATCATAGACAATTTTTCTTTTCATTTTTCCTAAAATTAAATTATTTCTAACTTCTTTATTTGCTAACTGTAGCCTATACTTAAGTTCTAAAACATAGTTATCTGCATTATAAAGTGGATCTATTACATCATTAGTCAGGTTAGTAGGCAAGTTGCATGACTTGCCAAAAACTAATTCATAAGGAGAGTATTTCGTTTCCGTATGGACAGTGGTATTGTAAGAAAAACACCAGAATTGCAACCATTGACTCCATGTTTCAGGATATCCGTCACATTGAGTTCTTAAAAATGCAGCTAAATGTTTATGACTGTTTTCTAACGCGCCTATTGTTTGATGATGGTATGCTGTTGAATTTACTTTTTCTATTTGTAGTAATTTACATACCTCTGTCATAGTTTCTGACATAAATTCTGTACCTCGATCGGAGACGATAGTTGTAGGCAAACCATACCTGAGGACAAAGTTATTCACAAAAGATTTTGCTACACTTACCGTATCTTTTCGCTGTAACGGGTATGCTTCGACGTATTTACTTAGTTCGCACTGTAGACTTAAAATATAAACATTACTATCTAAATCCTTATCTAGGGGCCCAACTAAATCTAAATATAACTTTTCGAATGCACTCGTGGCAGTCGAAGTTATTGTCATCGGTTCAACGATATTCCTTGAATACTTGTTTGTCTGGCATTTCTGACACTTAGCAACATAATTACGTACGTCATTCTCCATTCCTGGCCAAAAGTACTTGGCTTTGATATTATTTATCATGCGGCGGACACCTGCGTGTCCGCTCGTAGGCAATAAATGATAGTCGTGTAGGATGAATGTCTTTTCATCATTTCCTAGGACTCTTTTAATATCTTTAAGAATATGTATCCGTGGTCCGGACCACTTTTTTCTATTCTTTATTTCGTTTATTAACTCTTTTATAAACTCAATATTACCTTTATCTTTTACTATGCATAGCTCTTCGATATTAATCTCTTTACAACAATTGCTCAATAAATTCGCAAATTCGGCTCGCGTAAAATGCGACATATAATTGAGATTGATAAATAAAGTAGATTCTTGTTCAACATAAGATAAACATTCTTTTTCATAAATTATATTTTTCCTAGCTAGATCCTTTCCTTTTATAAATTTTAATTCTACGGCTCCGCTTGGTTTTCTTAATATCTGTGCGACCCTTGGTTGGCCAAACCTTGGTTCTACACATTTATTAAGAGAACTACACGGTGGTTCTTTGGATAGTGAATCAACCTTTGCGCGTTGCGCTCTAGTCATTACCATAGCTGTCATCTTTTCGTTCATTGATTTTAATTCATCCGAACTTATGGTCACTCTACTCAAAGCATCGGCTACTGCATGATCAACACCTTTTATATATTTAATATTGAAATTGTACTCCTCTAACAACAATCGAAATTTTAAAAGTCGGGTTGACGGGTCTTTCATGCCAAAAAGATATATTAGAGGCTTATGATCCGTCATAATTGTGAACTTTCTGCCAAACAGATATGGTCTAAAATATTTTATACTCCACACAATTGCTAACAGTTCTTTTTGTATTATGGGATAGTTTAACTCGGCTTTATTTAAAGGTCTGCTGGCATATGCTACGGGCTTTAGATTACTATTGCATAAAACAGAACCTATTGCTATTCCAGATGCGTCTGTTTGAAGTATAAATTCGTTTTTATCAGAAAAATCTGGGTATTCTAAAATAGGTGGGGTAATTAATTTATCTTTTAGATTTTCAAAACTGTTTTGACATTCACGCGTCCATATAAAGTTTTCGTTTTTTCTGCATAATTTATTCAGTGGAATTGTAATTTCTGCGAATGCGGGAATGAATTTTCTATAGTAATTACAAAATGCTACAAATCGTCTCACCTCATCTGAATTTGTGGGCACTGGGTAATTTTTTAACATGATAATCTTTTCGGGATCTGGTAATACACCTTTAGCTGAAACTACATGACCTAAATAAAGAAGTTGCGTTTTCATAAAATCGCATTTTGCTGGATTAAGCTTAAGGTTTACTTTTCTTAATCTTTCGAAAACATCCATAAGATTTTTGTTATGTATTTCTGTTGACCTTCCGAACACTATTAGATCATCACAGTAAACAAAACATTTTTCAAACGTAAGACCGGACATAGCTATAGACATTACTCTTGAAAATGCGCTAGGTGATATTTTAAGTCCCATAGGGAGACGTTTCATGCGATATTGACCAGCACTTGAAGAAAAACTAGTAATATCTCTAGTTTCGGGTTTTAAATTCACTTGATAAAACCCTTGTTGAAGATCTAAGTGGCTAAAACAAATACTTCCTGTAAGAGAATCTAATATTTCTACTATATTAGGCAGTGGGAATTTATCATCTTGAATTGATTCGTTAACTTTTCTGTAATCTATGACCAGTCGCCATTTTTTATCTCCGTCAGATTTTTTAGGAACTAAAAGTATTGGACTATTCCATTCACTAATAGCGGGTTCTATAATATCATCTTTAAGCATTTTCTCAATTTGTCTATTAACCTCCGGTTTGGAAGACTGTGGCAAACGATAAGGTTTGACATACACTGGCTTTGTATTAGGTTTCACTGTTATGGACTGTTCTACAACGTTTGCAGTTCCTAGTCTGTCACCTTCTAAGAAAAATATATCTGCATATTTTGCACATATAATTTCAATTTGTTTTCTGTCAATAGAATTTAAATGTGATAACTTTAATTTTGACAATAATGATTTTACACGTTCTACTCCATTTTGCGTTTTATTAAAAGAACAAATGTTATAATTATCCAAATAATCTAAATCGAAATTTTTAATCAAATTAGTTTTATCAATTTTTATAGACTTTTCACTTGTATTTAAAATTTTAACAGGAATTTTACCCCTTTTTGGCTGCACAATACTACTTGCCAAAAAAATATTCTTACCTAATTGCTTTGTATATATTACGCATTCTTTGTAAATGTTTTTATTTATATTTATATAGTGTATAGATTCGCTTCTACCTGGAATAATTAAATAATTTTCTAAACTTGTATTTTCGTGCCGCTTCTGTATTTCGATACTACACTCTACATTATTTAATTGCAAAGTAAGTCTGTCAGTAGGTAGATCAATGTTTGCATTATAATTTCTCAGAAAGTCTAACCCGATGATGCCATCGGTATCGCACGGTACGGTGTCAAATAGATATAACTTGTGACGGAATTCTACACCGTCCTCCGATTGCAATGGAATGTATGCGAAGCTATTTGTTTGTACTTTTCCACCTATGCCTTTTATAACTGTTTTATCATTATAAATATTACTATAATTTTTAACTATAGCAGACCTAATTATAGATAAAGATGCACCAGTGTCAACTAAAAATTTTAAAGGTTTGTTTCGAAAATACAAATAAATATAATCAAGACTTTCACATGTCATTATGTAACTAGGATGTCCGAAAAAACTCACCTAGATTAACTTCTATTTCTTCTTTAGGCTCTGTCACTAAATACATGTTGTTCCGCCGACCTCTCCTATAATTCATATTACTTCTAGAGGAACCCCTATTGAATGACCTTGAATATGTACGCTGTTGATTGTACCTACCTTGGTTATTGCCACCTTGTGCCTGTTCTGGGCCTATTTGATGTTGAAATCTTGAAATCCTGTTACCTCGGTTATATGTGGGATTTCCACGGTAATATGCTTGATGACCTTGTCTATATTTAAAGTACTTACCTCGACGTGAGTACGCGAACACTGCACCCTCGCTTGACGAATCGGGACGAGCTGACTCCTCATCTTCTGCAGCACGTACTGCATCTTTAAGTTCGCCATAATTGCGCGCCGCTATAATAGTGCTTAGACGACGATTTCTCAATCCATCTGAAAATCTTTGAATTGCTAATTTTTCATTAATAGGGCCTAATATAGCGGTTGCATTTTGGTCATTTCCAGCCTGCGCTATAGTGAGATTTGTGAAAAGCTCTTCTAATTTACCACCATATTCCGAAATACTCAAGTTATTTTGTGACAAGTTATTCATTTGTGTTAACAAAGAATTTGCCGATTTCCTTGTCAAAAGACGATTCTTGATATCATCGACCAAGTCAGATACAGTCAAATAATTATTTTTTAATTTAAGCTTAGCCGACTTTGATAAACGCGTCTTTATAACAAATGAAATCAGTAATTTCTTATTTTCTTCACTCATACAACTATCATAAATTTCTATACCCTCTATAATTCTCTCTGTTGTTTCTTCTTTTCCATCCATAAACGGAATTAAGTTACAAGCGGTTTTAAAATTAAATTTTTCCATTTTATATGTTGTATTTTTTATTTCAGTTTTAGCTTTATCTATTTCCGTTTTATATTTAATTATTTTGATATATGTACTCTCAATTCCGTTTATTAATGGTGCTACTTCTAAGGTAGACAAACATAGTGTTTTGGTTTCTATCAGTATTTGATACTCATTATATAAATCTATTGCAGCCAGAATTTTATTTTTACCAATGTTTTCACTTCTTCTTTTAGGACCTAATTTTCTAATGTTCTCAAATAAGTATTTTAACTCTTCATAAATTGCTATGAGTCTTTCCATTAATTGTTCTAATTATTTGTCGGAATTTGATTATTTTTGGGTTATTAGAGCACTTTCACTTTCACTTGCACCTGCACTTTCACATTCACTTATTCTTCATTTTCGGCGTCTGCATTCCTTTTCCTGCTAAACGAGGACCGGATGCGCTGTAGGGCGTGGCGATGAATTTCTTTCCGCGTCATGTTTTTTTGGCATTTTACATATTGCTTCCAAACGAAAAACACGACTATTATGGAGATAATTACAATGGTTGTAATAACCATAATATGTATCGAGTCCATACGCAGTGTGATATTTTTGATTACGGCGTCATTTCCTGCGGCAGCGTTTTGCAGGATTTCTTCCTTTTCTATCGTAGCTCGACACATTTTGCTTTTTGCTCCTCTTTCAACGATTATTCTATACGTCTTTTATATTCCTTGTATAATAATGTCGAACTCGCACACTTCACTCAAGCGCATGGCTGTTCCGCGCGCCGCCATGCCATGGCAGGGTCGCCATGTGATGTTTGGATAATGAGAGTGTAATACAGGTAGCGCAATGACACGTCCGACTCAGTTGTAAATCGTTTATTCACTAACTTACGATACACTTACACATATAGACATGTACACCACCACAGCGCAGTTGGTTAGACGCTCACTGTGAAACGAGAGGTCGCAGGTTCGATTCCCGCACCGAAAATGTTTGTGTGGCCCACAAATATTTGTGTCGGGTCTGTTTGGAAAGCCGCAAAGTCTCTGGTAGTTTCTGATACCCACGAATCAATACTTAATTGATCGTAATGTGGGGTCAGAACTATGTATGTGAGTGTTGGGTTATTATTTATTATCATTATTTATGTACTTTGGCCAGGCTTTGTTAAGTCGGCGAAGGGGGTTACTTTCTTCCTGATAAGTAGAAAATGTCGAACTCATCCCCAATCCACCATTTATGCTTATGGTAAGTGATCTGAGAATATTCTTATGGACCAATATTTGATACACTGCTAAAAGTCCGTTTTTTAATCGTCAACCAACTGCTATCAGGAGAATAACTTTGACATATTGCTTAGTGTATCAACAAATTGACAAATTCTCTATAGAAAATATATCAATGTAATTTTTTATGTCGAATACAAATTGATTGACTAGTAAAAGTCGACTATAAGTAATATTAGATTTATACATTTTACGAAGGTCACTAGGACGTCCATTCAATAAGACGATACCAAGAAAGTGGCGCAGATTTTTTTATAAAATAGATAAATGATTGATGGCAGAGCTTATAGTTTATATTTTTTACAATAACCGCAATAAATCTCACAGACGTTAATAAAAACAGCAATCACTCGGTATTTTCAATGAGTTTTCTTTTATGATTTCTAAACGTGACATATTTCTATTCACTATTTTTTGCAATGTTTTATAGAATAAATAATAAATGTAAGACATAATAAGATAGTTCAGTAACATGGGGAATAAAGAATACTTTTATGGATTATTCGTTTCCGTTTCATTCTTTAACCCGGTTCTTAGAATGAGTTATGAAAAAACATTATCTGTCATAAGTACAGGTGAGATCAAGTCAAGAAAAGTGTTTTCAGGCTGTGTTGGAAATCAAACTTACATATTTAGGGGAGCAATATTTTAGAGACCAAATAAAATTACAAAGAGAATTGACTGACGAAAGGCTCGATTCATGACCATTAGATTTGTAACCATCGCTTTTATAGTGAGATATAATATTATGGTGGACGAACAGCCTGGTTAAGGTTGCAGAAGGTCGCTGGATTCAAGCTGCTTCCAACAGGTCGATGTGGAGATCCTTGGGGGAGGTCTATGTTCAGCAGTGAAATAAACTAATAAATAATAGTAACCCTTGGCTGAAATTATGATGATGGTAATATTACGAAGGTGTGTTTTAAGAACCGTTCGGCGACATTTTATCGACGTACGAATAATTAAGGAACGGTTCTTTTTGAGAGCCAAAGGGGCTGCGACACTGTGTCCCAAATCTACTTGTAATTCATTAAATCTGTGATCGCGGTGAGGGGCTGTGGGCGGCAACATCGTTTACTATCGATTTCGGATTAGATTTATATCAAATCGGCCATCGTTTTTCGCATAGTATACAGGTGGCGCGAAAATTATCACGTTCTTTTTTATACCCCGTCTTAGTATATCTACATGGTATATACAATGTGTTTCTCATTTTATATCTAACGATATAATTACTTGTAGACTACATTATTACACAGTACTTAGCAGTCAAAGTAGCTCACATAAAGCAAGTTAAGGAACAAAATTGCCACTACTTTGTATTCTACTTTATGAAAAAATAATCGGCCAATTTCAATTCAAATGATTAAAAATGTAAGTTATAGCTACAACAAAATAAGTGAAAAAGAAGAAGAAAATCCTGTGGATAAAACTACATCGATTTTTTTATATACGCATCGTCTAATATTTATGTTCGTGGAAAAATATGTTAATAATATGGTATAACTTTTGCGTCACCTTGTATAGTCGGATTAGTTTAAAGCACAAATTGATTAATGCGATTTAATACAATGTTTTACCGATTTTGGTGTAAATTATTATATAGATGCGAAATTAATACAAAATTTATTATATAGGTAGTTCTCGGATATCGATTATTTAGTGTTTTTTTTATTTCGGTTATTTTTTTGTGAAGCCTTTGCTCGAGGCTATTTGATTCTAATTTGTTTAATGCTAATTTTTAAATGTGTTTTCAATGTATCCTAGTGATTTATGACATTACTACGGTTAAAATACAATATATTTTAAACAAGAAGTGTAATGGTTGGTGCCTGGTAGTAACATAACGACGTACAAGATAGTGGAAAATCTATCACATTCAAAGTTTTTCGCGTCCCCTACGCGTCCATACCAGTATTAAGCTGTCCGACATTATTGTCACAACTGACGACTGACAATCATCTCTCGTCATTACATTCGAATTCTAGCGGTTAACATCAGCTGCTTTAAAGTCACTTATTCCAATAAATAGCGTGACGTATCCCATATACGAAAAAATCCACGACATTGTTTACATACAGGAATGTAGATCGATAGCATAAACTCCGCTCAACATGGGCAAAGGTAATAACACTCATAAAAATATGAATTTACAACAATGCCATACAGAAATTCAAACACGTACATACTTTTTTAAACAGAACGCTGCTTTTTCCAACTTATGAGTTGGGACCAGGGTCGTAATAGGTGAATTTTGTGGAGGGCCACATAATATGGCTGTATGCATACAAGGAATTAACGATTCGCATCGATTGAGTGAATTAAAAAAAATCTATTACTCTACGGTAGTATTCTACAAAACATTAGCATGCACCCAACCTTTAGCCTTTTGAAGCTCTACGTTTAACAACATCCTTAATCCTAATCAGATGGCATCGCATAGACATTTTGGATATTTTTCGTTTACTTTACCCATTACCCTACGTTCCTTGACCTCCTAGGGAATATACATTACTCAGCATCCAGCTCTATAATATCTGGCCCCCAAACCAAAACCTGGCTACATCCCCGGCGCCACGAGATACGATATTTTCATTAACATTAGCATAAGTTTCGTTTTTATCTGCATGGCATCTTGTATCGTTTGTATTACTGCTCGGTAACATTTGTTGCATGGTAATGTGGATGATTGAGTACGATCACGCCATACGTGTTTGGTATAAGGTATACAGTGTGGATGTGGTCGTAAATTAGATTTTTTCGACGCCTCATTTGTCCTGTAATAGGGTTATAAATATTTTGTTTTTTAAAGCCTTCTTCTGAATATTAAAAGTTCTATATTTTTTGTTGGAAAATTAGTTAGATAAAAATGTCATGGAATAGGGTGTATTGGCGCATATTCTATTCACAAGAAAGCGATTTCATACGTAACGAAAATAATATGATTAATCCTCCAGAAGATTTCTCAGTTTGACTGCTAAGAATAAAGGTGTCTGACTGAACCACAGTAAACAGTAAAGCTTTTTTTTGTATTGTATCAGCCCATATACGTCCCACTGCAGGGCACGGGCCTACTCTACAATCGAAAGTACGATTGAGAGTGGTTAGGCCATATAGTCCACCACGCTGGCCTAGTGCGGGTTGGCGAGTAAAGCTTTATTCTAAGTTAATTTTCTTTTAGATGTATTAATCCGGCCAACCAAGAAATTTTATATTAATCATCAACATCATCAGCCCGTTGCAGCCCACTGCTGGACAAAGACCTCTCCCAAAACACGTCACAAAACACAGTCTGATGCTTTATGCATGCAGTCGCTGCTGGTTCTTTTGTGCAAGTCATCCCACCATCTAGCCAGCGGGCGACTTACGGTAGATTTTCCAAGATCCGGTCTCTACTCCAGAACCCGCTTAATGCGTTATATGTTGTGGGATAAATGTTGCTAGCCCATTGGCACTTCAAACTACTAACTTTATATTTGTATTATTTTAGTTTAAAAATATGTTGCAGAATAAAAAGGTAAAAGCATCCAAATTATCCGTGTAAATAAACAAGAACACCGTTAAATGTTCAATCTCAGGTACCAAACCCGAATTTCAAAAAAACACTGTTACTTTATAATCTAATAAACCGCATTACTTAATCTCTACATGTCATTCGCAAGCTTCAATATTTAAAGAAGCTGAGAGTTTCAACAGTTTCATTTCTTGAGATTACGAAAAATGATTCTAGTAACAAACGTCAAGCGCTATCAAGATTCGCCCAGCAGTACTAACTAAATGTAACCACTTAGCGTGCGCGGATTTAGAAGAGTTTGTGGGGGTCGTGACCTCCCTCTAAGAATATTTAATTGTATATTCGTATTTACATTTATTAGAGCTTGATGTAGATGACGATACGAGGAGAAATTGTTCGTACTATTAGAGTAATGTTTGCCTGATACGTTCGTAACATGTTTATGGTATGCTACATTTAATTAAAAGAAACTTGAGTATAAACAAACATATTGTGCAATTATCACTTATTTTAAACAATTATAACTTATTTTAAACAATCATTCAGATTTTTGATTTTTCTCAACGACGCAACTATTTTTTTAACTTGTTTTGGTAAATGGCAAAACTCTTACTGCTCTATTCATAGACAGTTTTAAAACCTATTTTAGCTATCGAAGATTTTGTCTTTTTCGAACGGGTTTTGAATTCAGTTTCAGCGGGGAAGACAAAACATACTGATGATAGGTATCTCGTATGTAAGAGGCAGCCTGGGTAGGTACCACCGCAATGTCTATTTCTCCCACCAAATAGCAGTGTAAATGCACTGTTGTGTTTCGGTGTGAAAGATATTGTAGCCAGCGTAACTACTGAAAAATATTCAGACTTAATATCTTATGTCTCAGGATGGCGAGTGCAGTGGAATGCTGAGCATTGCTTTGTAATTCAAGTTATTGTTTGGCTTTGCCTCTGTCCATGGGCGGTCGTGTCGCTTACGATCAGGCGTTCGCAGGCATGTTCGTCTTTCCATTCATTGCAATAACAAAAAATCGATGACTAAAATAGTTTTTAAAATTGTCTATAAATAAATCCGTTATTTTAAAGCATTATGATATAATTGAAAATTAAATACATCTAGTCTTGGCTAGCACATGCCCCAAAAATATAACCCCAAAAATTTACCCCAAATCCCCACCTACATAAAGCAGATGGACACAGACCCCGAGGTCTGCTATCAAGAACAATATACGGCGCGTTTGTAATCAGCAATCAAAGAGCCACAGCGATTGAGCTTTATCTAAAGTGGGCTACGCTCGGACATTAGGCACTTAGCTTGTCTCCAATCTAAGGCAATGGACAAACTTAGACGATGCATTTTCCTACTTTTAGGGTGTTTGAGGATTTACAAAATATGGCATATCTGGCTTTCTATATCATTTTCAGCACATTTCCTATCTACGAACCGCATAATTCCCACGAAATGCATTGTATGATCTGGAAAAACCTAGTAAATCAGTAACTTCTAAGTTGTCATTAGATCAATTAGTCACACATATGACATATGATTTCTGACTGAGTGACAGTCTCGGTGGCGCAGTTGATCAGACGCCGGGGGTTCGAATCCCGTACCGAAACATATAATTGAACCACATGCATTTGTTTCGGGTCTGGTTGTTTGTGCGACCAAAAAGACCCTCGTAGTTTCTGATACCCACGACACAAGACTCTATCTTAGTGTAGGGTCAGAATTATGTATGCGACTGTTAGGTGTATATATTTAATCAATAAACACTACACATGTTACAAGATTATGAAATATAAACGACACTTGACTTGATCCGCTAACGGCCGATGCCAATAATCAATCGAAACAATTAGATTGAAGTCAATCTGGTTTGTTTTCTACTTTTCGATTTGTCATTTACCATGTTCCTATAGTTTTTTCACTACTGAGATTGATTATTGGCAATATAGTATCAGAAAAAAGATTGAACTGTCAATCTTAAACGGCAAATTTTGGATTGGGATTGTTTATTGGCAGCGGCTGTAAGTCAAGCGGTTCAATCCTATATTCTACACACGAACATAATTAACTCAAACGTAGTTGTATATTTGAAAATGGTAACATCATGCTCTTCATCATAAATATTAGTGTAGGATGGATATCCTACATTGTTCTGATCTGATATTTACAAATCTTCGCTATCATCTCATTTTAACTGAGACTTTCAATTATTTTATACTGTAATATTTTGGGTTCGATGATAACCTCGCCCCCTCATCGTGTGAGGCAACACACAAGGCGAAAGTTAGATGTATTGGTACCAGTACCTCTGCCTACCCCTTCTGGGAAAAACTTCTAAGTTTATGTATGTATGTATTATTTTCTATCTAAATTGATCCTATCGGGAATATTTACAATACCAACACAAGCTCAGCCCATTTTTGTTGTGTGAGTGAAGCCTAAAAGCAAAGAGAAAACAATAAACCGTGCTATCTAAACGAGTGTACGGTTATGTGGCAACGTGTGTAAGGTTACCCACGCGCACTTACGAAACTTAATGACACTGCCTTTTATTTATCGACCAAAATCCAGTAATGTGCTTCAAGTACCCTACAACTGTACGACGTCTATGGAATAAGTGTTTCTGCCTACACAATCGCGGATGGTTCTAATAAAACCACTGAGTATATAGACTGTTTTAGTGAAATTATAGGAATTGCAGTGGACTGATACTCAAAGGGCTTTAGGGAGTAAACAAATGAGTACCAATAATAACATACGAAGTCTTTTGTCGTGGGTATTAGAAACTACGAGAGTATGGTCTCACAAAATCGAGTCGCGAAAACGAAAATAGGTGATACTTTTAGTGACTGACTGACGCTGGAACAAAATTTGTAATTTTTTACCCATTGTAATTTGGGTGGTAAAACATATTTTGCCTAAAATAATAATGTAAACACTTTCGTTCTTAAATACGCAATGCTAAGCAAAGACTTACATTATAATTATTTTACACAAAATGTGACTGTACCTCCCAATCACGATGATAACGAATATAAATTTGCCGTATTGTACTTCTTGAACAACTTCGATCCCGACTTTGATACTTTATTATTAAGCATGTAACTAACAACAATTTACTGATTATAAACAACTGATTTAAGATAGCCAAGTAAATTTTCTAACCTATCTATTTTGTTACAGACTGTCAGATAAACCACAAAGTAGGAGCCTGTGTATCCAGGTATCAACAGCGACCACATGACCAAAGACTGACTCTGTGATTTAAAACGAAACTCAGATATTCGAACCGTGAAAGTCCGAAGTAAGTTATGAGTTTTCGCCTTCTAAATATCAATACTATATACTTATTAATTCATGCCAATTTTTTTTTATTGCTATGCATGACGAGAAGAGTACGCCGTTCTTCTGATGGTAAACGATAGGACCGCCCATGAACAGTAGCAACACCAAACAACACCTTGAATTACAAAGTAAAACCTGGCACTCCACTGCGTTCGCCATCTTGAGACATACGATATAAGCCTCAATATGTCCGTAGTAGTGACTCTGGCTACAATGTGCTTCAAACTGAAACACAACAGTACATTTACACTGTCTGACGGGAGAAATAGACATTGCGGTGGTACCTATCCAAGCGGCCTCTCATATGTGAGAGACCTACCAGTTTAAAAACGTATTCTATGTATAACATTTTGTAGAGTAGCTAGTCACATTCTAACAGTTTTACGTGCTATATTCAAAGATTCGAGTTACGTTTCAGATCCCTAGCTCCGTATACTAAGTAGGTGAATCTTAAACTCTCGTAAACCATAAAACTAATATGAACAAATGAAGTGCCACGAGTAAATAACAGCTGACCAATTGATTTACGATATTTTTATCTTGTAAGCCAATGATTGATCGGTCCTGAGCGTTGAAAAGTGAGGCTATCATCGTTGATTTTATAATTGAATTATTTATTGGCTGCCTTTGAAAATGATTCATTGCGCTCTATGATGCGCCGTCGTGTAATAGCTTCTTTGATTAAGAAGACACTTGAGTTATTCCTGTGGGTTGGGTTTAATGACAGAAGGTTTTTGCTTGTCAAAGGCTTTACTGCAACGGAGGGAAACGGGGCGTCAATAAAACCCCTTTTATTTGACTTTGATAAAAGTAGGCTATAATTTCTAACCACTGATTAAACAATGTACGACTGCACAGTTGCACTAGGACTGCAAAGCTATTCAAATTCCACGTCGGGCAAATTTATATTGGAGTTTTTATTCAATATAACCCTGGAGTCAGAAATTTGTGCCTAATATGGTGATAGGCTCCTATCATATCGTAGGATGAAACACACAATGTCAATGGTGAGTGTTCTGTTAGCATTTCTTCCTACACTTTTTGGGCAAAAGACGTGACTTTATGAAGGATTATTGATTGAATAATGTGTAGTAAAAGCCATGAAAGCTTGGACAATAAACTTTCATCAGACATTGGCAGTTGTGAAATAAAACTTGTTTTGACGACGCCAATTTTTAAAGTTGATTATGAGACACACTAACCATCTTGGTTTATAGTAATTGTAAGTAAGCAGGATAATCTCATTTACACTGATCGCTAAGTAGTTTAATTACCCCAGTAACTGTTCTGCGATGTAATATTTATAACAGGCTCTTTCCGAGATTAAGATAAGCAAAATATCAATTAAGAACAGCATTTTCGAGTCGGTAACACTTGCAAAGAGTCCGCGGAGAGAAGTCTGTTTATCATCGTGCCATTGCAGATCATCGGATATGTGATAACTGATACCTAGCTAGCTAGGGTTGATGCCTTCTTAAAAGAGGTTTATAAGGTTTTTAAAGAATAAATTTTATATGTAAGAGTCACGTGCAGTGAAATGGATAATAATTTATTTCCAACTCCTATTAATTTAACTTTGTGATTGATTTTGTTGCGGGTTAAATACAAGTTAGACAATCCCGGAGACTCACCGAGCTTCAATGCTCGGTGTCATTACATTGCGTGCCACTGTTGATCCTGGCTTACAGGAGTTGCAGTGGTGGGTGTGAGGCCGGGACAGTCTCCAGAAGTGTCACGTGCATGGCAGCTTGACTATGCCTACCCTTGACATTGCCAAAGACCATAATCGGCAATCTATACCATTATATAAGGCTAAAGAGATTATTGTTTATCAATCACCGTTACAGTGTTGTATATTTACAACTATGCAGAGTTTAATATTTTATTTCTCATTTCTTTACAAGTTGCGGATTTATCATCACTGCTCAAAGAAAAGTTTGCCGTCGCCAGTCTTCTTAGGGAAACATAGGAATCTATCGAAGAACATAATATGGAAGAATAAAAATAGATCTTAAATAGCTACCTATACTAGGGTCTATTGGACCTTAAGAATTCCTGTTCGTTGAAAAATAAATGATTTTGAAACAGAAAACGTAATTTTACTTTGTACTCATTAGTAATGTGACAGATTTTATAACATTCTAAAGGAATATGCACAGTTACTAATTTCTACAGTAGAAAGCATTTTAATTGTATCTCCAATTTATTTATTTAGTTTATAATTTATATTCTTTATTGTATGTACATATCAAGTTACATGGTGATTAAATATATCAAGTACAAAAATGAAATAATGATGCAAATAATAAATAATAATTTAATGTTTATATTTGGTACAACTTATTATTATTTTTCTATGTAACTAGTATTATTTAGATACAATAGGGTTGGTGTGTCCGTGTGGACAAAAACCCTGGTAAAATAACAAATTAAAAAAATAGAAATAGTATAGGGTGACCATATCGCATTGAGCGATTTCCTTCTGGCAGCTTTTGGATGAACAGGAATTGTGGGATTAATAAATAGTGCTTGACGTGCAATAAGAGTACGCAAAGAAATCATCTTCAACAAAAATTATGAACACATAATAAAAAATATATATAACTAATTCTATCATCGCCCTCAGAACTCGCACAGCTTAAACACACATAAACTCAAGGATCGCTATACAAGCTCAAAGATTAAAGGCAAGTAATTTCAAACATCACAATATTACTGGAATAAAAACCTTGATATCCCGATTCGATCTGGTTTGAAGAGACAACCCTAGATTACCGATAAGAGGCATAAATAACACACGTTAACACGAGCTTTACATATTTTAACATAATTACACTATCCGTATCTTAGGATATTAGTTACACATGTAATTTCGACACAGATCTCTTTAACGCACAAGTGCCGCTGACTTCAACATAGGCTTACAAGATTCTAAGGATTTCTTGAGAACTTAAATTACAATTTGTATGATACGAACGCAGCATGCATACATACATTTCTGATTCTGTGGTAAGCTGAAAGATACTTGAGTAAGAAAGTTTTTTTTTTTCGACTGATGGTAAGCGATACGACCGCTCAATGAAGAAAGCAATGGTTGTCATTCCACTGCGCTCGCCGTCCAGAGACCTAAGATGTTAAGTCTCAACTGGCTAAAATGTCCTACAAACCGGAACACAACAGTATGAAACAACAATAATTCTGAAATATTTGGTTACGATATGTCGCTATGAAAATCCATGAACAAAACCTATGTTCAGCGGTGCCATTTCTCGGGCTGAAGAGAAAGAAAGAAAAAATATTATATTGTGACGGCATCGAGTGGTGACTCATTTCACACGCCTCTTCTATGCCATTGCGATATGAAAGCTATCGCTTGTAGAGTTCATAATCTTCGTCCACCTAAAAACCGTAATTTCAATTTTCATTTCAATATCAATTTCTACATAAAATGGTAGCGTCCAACTCAAAAGACTGGTTTAACTTAAGTCGACCGCACAAAACCATTCATACCACATACAAGAAATTCGACACTAAGAGACAGCTACGTCGATATCACAAAATCTATTAGTACACTAACAAATAAACAATTATTTCGAAAGGCCAAGACGTCCATTATAAGCCTGGTAAAACAGTTAAAAGCCTTTAAGTAGCCTAAAAGTATTTGTATCGCCCACAAACATTCGAATGCGCTGTTTTAATGACATTTTACAGAGCCAAAGGGCTTGGGGCACAGGTGTGGAAGACATAAATTGCGCAGGTAGAAATACCAACCCCTTTCTCCGCATATTTGTGCGCAGGTTGCCAACATTCAGACATTGTGTTTTGTAATTTGAACGTGAGTTTTCTGTACGGCTATTTGTTTAATCAAGAATTACAGTATTTATCATCTAAGATTTCGGCGTCAGAGCGCCTTGCTGGTTGATTTGTTGTCAAAATATTAGGAACAGTTATTTCTCTCTTCACATTTTATTAAAGTATAATGGACTTGTTGCGAAATGGAGAAGAATTTGCCGGAGAGCAGACCCTGGCACCGGCCGGGATAACGCCAGGTAGGAGAAGAAGAAGATATTGGACTTGTTAATACTATTGCATTATATTTTTTTATCTCAAACAATGCTTTAAATAGATATTTTTTAAATTTTATTTGTAGTTCCAAATTTTGTCACCGATCTATAAATTAAATTAAATGAGTTTAAATGAATTAAATAGAAAGAGGATGTCAAATTTAATTTATGATTTAATATTATGACATAAAACTAATTACTTTTGATCATAAAATTAAAACCTGCAAGAATTATGCTATTATGAAAAGTACTCCATGTTTACCTATATTAAATTATCAATGAAGAAATATGATTAAAAGTATTGACTGTAATTTTGAAGTCATTTACTTTAACTATTACCATATTTTTCAACCACATAGAACTTAAATTAGCGTTATAAAATGAAAATGTATGACTTCCTTGCCAAATGTCTCGTTACCTAGATTTACTATTGCCTCACAAGAATTAAGTATTAAGTAATAAACACGTGAGAATGATTTATATGCTATGTTAAATATTTCGTACGCAACTGGAATTTACTTCCCTTCCCTGGGTGGTCTAACACAGAATGCGATCACTTATCAGCTACTTAAAGTATTGCTACAAGTTTCAGATTAAAATGTATAATTAACGGAAATTATTGCGCAATTTGTTTGTTTAATACAAATTAGCAGTGCGGCGGTAACGGTTTGAGAGAAACCCTACCAAAATATCTATTGGAGGCTGCAATGTACTTTTTTAAGCAATGTATGGCTAGATGATAAAACCGTTCGCGAGATGGTAAGCGATACTACCGCTCATGGAGAGAAGTAAAACTAAACAACACCGTCAATCACAATGTGTCCCGTGAAACAACACTACTTAAATGTTTCGGATTGAAGGACATTGTAGCCAGAGCAACTACTGAACATATTGAGACTTAACATCTTATGTCTCAGGATGGCAAGCGCAGTGGAATGTTGCTACTGTTTATGAGCGGTCGTATCGCTTACCATCAGGCGAACGGCTTGCTCGTCTCGCCATTCACTGCAATAAAAAAAAATATAATGCTTGGCATTTCACAGCGCTCGCCATCCTGAAACATAACCTGTTAAGTCTCATTATGTTCAGTAGTTACTCTAGCTACAGTGTATTTTACACCGAAAGACAAAGACTACAGTGCAATGGCACTGTAGTAAACAAACGGTAACGGTAGTGTAATGACACTACCGTTTGTTGGGAGAAATAAACACTGCAGTGGTACCTATCCAGGTAGCTTCTCACATATGAGAAACCTACCTCCAATAGGTGTCCTCGGCAAAAGTAGAGATATCAGCGAGCGATAAGACTGCCATTTGTACTTTTATTTAATCATATTGTTTTAATACTTATGAATTCTGTTAAAATAATAAAAAATATATTTTTGAATTAAAAATAATATAAAACAAAATTTGTTTACAATATAAAAACCGTACTGATTAAAACTAAGGCATATAAATTCAACGCCCATAAAATATGGAAGAGCGAAGTCGCGTTAAACACCTTAGTCTTAATTAATAGTTACAAACAAAGCACAAAATTTAAAGCCAGTTGTTAAAATGCTGTGACAGGCGAGTCTTTAAGATACGATCTTTAATACCTACTTAATTGTGATTAAGTCAATAATAATACAAAATAATGGACTTATAAAGGTTGTTCCACGGCAACAGATTTTAATTCATTTAATTATGTATTTTGCTTTATTGGCCAACCCACTCTACTCCGTCCGTACTGTTTTATTATCGTTTTATGTTCAATCAAATGCTATATTTTACGATTATACCCGTTATAAAGCAATTATTGTAATAGAATTTCTATATTATAAAATTGATATTTCATTAAAAACCACTTATTGTACAAAATGGATTGGGACGTAATGGGATCGGTAGATACGAAGATTAACCCGAGATCACGAAGTCCTCTTACGGCCGGTTTCTATAATCTATCTATCTTTTTTTCTCTCGAAATTTCCATACATTTTTTGCTTCAGTAAAAAAAGACAAAGATATTTAGATAAGGTGCATATATTTATACATATCTAGGCAAGATAATATTGTATGTCTATCTTTGTTTATGGAAGCATACAGTGGTATCGACATAGTAACGATATCCATTTTAACCTCTTGTTAAAGATAGATAGGATATAGAGAATGGCCGTTAATGAACATTTTTATAATGACTTTAACACACTTAAAAGTAAGATTTTATTTTTAATGGTATTCAATATATCTGAGTATAAATAATGTTTTATTGAAGTTTGCATTATCAAGAAAGTGATAAAATCTGTTGTTAGAATTACGATAAAATTGAATAAAAGGGTAATTAATAATTTACTTTTCAAAATAGTGAATTTGAAATTGCCTGGTATTTCTTTTATTAAAGTGCTATATTGAATAAAAATAAATAAATAACACATCTTTAATGACTTAGAGGTAAATTAATGCGGTAAATACACTTATTAGCATAAGGTATGTAAAAAATATAAAAATATTTTGTACTGTAAAAACATTTCTGTAAAGGTATTCTTCAAACTGAAATATGCCTAATTTATAAATTACCTACATAGAAATATTAGTAAAACAAAAATGCTCACTTTCAATGTGACTCAAAAATCTTTATGCTCCCATATTATCCGTCTATGAAAGAACTGAAATCTAGTTAGAATTCTTCAGTATTTTAGGTTCAATAGTGGTCCATAGGCAATTTGATCATTATGATTGCGATGTCATAACCAAAATGATCCTTCATTATTAATGGCCAGTCTCAATTACTTGTCCATCTATTAAAATAAGTTGACATAACTACCAACAGTATTTATCGATGTACTGAACTGTACGCTAAAGTTTCTTGGGCGTTCTTCTCTGGCGAACAGCCTTGTGAACCGGGTGATAGTGGAAAAAAAAGTGACTGAATCTAAATAGTGTATGACATTTTATGGACTCAATAAATATTTTCATTTCATTTCATTTCGAAAGCTTTCGTGGCGCAGTTGGTTAGGCGCCCGCTGTAAAAGGGGTCGCTTGTTCAATCCCTGCACCAAGAGAAATGTTTGTGTTAAACACAGGCTTTTATTTCTGGTCTGAGTGTTTGTGAGACCGAAAGTTCTCTCATAGTTCCTGATAACCACGACAAAGACTCGATCTTAGTGTAGGGTCAAGACGATTTAGGTAACTATTGGGTGTATTTTTTATTTATTTTATGTTTCATCACATGAAGTCTATATGCATATTTATCTATCTATCTAGTATTAATATGTACACAATACAAATGTAGCTTTCCTTAATAAAATATTTAAATAGCAACATATTGTTTCTTAGATTTACGCGAATGTTATACATTGAACTAAAACTATTATTTACGGACCCACGTGACCACGAAAGCTGTAAAGTAAAAGAAACGTCGGGAAGTTAAAAAATGTACAAAATTAACCAAATCTGCGATAAAATGTGTAAATAATAGTTTTATATCAATAGCAACATATACTAATGGTAGGTGGTATCTTTACTACTTGTCAAAGATAGACGGGTTATAGAGACCACCCGTGATTGAACTGCTATGCTGACTAGCAAGTCGGATTAAGAACAATACCCTAATTTCATCAGTAGCTAAAATTAAATTTTAATAATCCCAAAACACCAAATCATCTTAAACCGCGTAAAATGATTCCCAATGAACATAATAAGAATCATTCTATTCATTATCACACAACGCCGGGCTTACATTTTATGTATTGTTGCCCATAAACATTCTGTTGGACATTTTTAAGAGTCGTAAAAGTCAGAGGCTCTGCACCAACGGTCATTTCGATTTATGACCAAGATTTAGGCTGGGCGCATATAGCTTACGGATGACATGCGGCTTAATACTAACCACAATAAAATTAATTGTATGTTTGTTCACATTTTACGCAGAAACTACTAAACCGATCTTTACGAAATTTAGTGAGCAGGTAGCCTAGAACTTGGAAAAGGATATAGGGTATTTTTGGTTCCTAAATATAACAAAAAAACGAGAAGAAGGGGTGGAAAAGTTGATATGAGGTATTTTATCCTGAGCTGATTTATTTGAATTTTCAACAGATGTACGAACGAAGTCGGGTGTAATTACTAGTGTGTAAGGCTATAAGAAACTGGACAGCTACCGTACAATATAATCCGTCGTTATTATAATCCGATTATATGCATTACATTTATGACATCCTTAACCGACAAGATTGTATGGTATAAACCTAGTGAAAGTGGTTATTCTTGGATATTACTTCAGGATATGAGTGGTCGTGAGGCTTGAGAAATCTTCTATTATGAAATTACGACTATAGGTGTCTCTAATACTAGGGCAGTAGAGTAACTTCAGTTAACAATTGATAAATATCGCTTGGATAGATAATTAGATTTCCCTAACCGAGCTGATTATGCAAAGTTTTGTCACTGGTAGGAGAGTCTGCCTGGGTTGGTACTACCGCAATGTCTATTCCTCTCGCCAAATAGCAGTTTTAATGCGTTGTTGTTTTCAGATTGAAGGATATTGTAGCCAGAGTAACTATTGGACATAATGAGACTGAACATCTTATGTCTCAGGATGGCGAGCCCATTGAATGTCAGGCGTTGCTTTATAATTCATGATGTTGTTTGGTTTTCCTACTGTACATGAGCTGCCATATCGCTTACCATCAGTCGAATGGCATGAAGTCTTGCCATTCAGCACAGTAAAAAGCCTCGAAACCTCAACTACAATGTATACAATATTTATTATTTACCGTACTGTCTTAATATACGGAATATGTCGTATAATACGATATAACTTTCGGCGTATTATCAAACTTCAAAGTCCCCATACTCCATCATATTCGCCCACATTACAACTTAGAACCTATACAATTTTGTTTTCCACAGATTCACAATTTAAATCATCATTAGCGACTCATTCACATGTAAATCGCACTCGTAGGCGAGTCTTAACTTCAGCAATAATATTCTAAGGGATACAAGGAATAAATCGTTCTCAACAATCATTAATGGATAATCTGTAGATTCGTAAGAAATGGCCGAGCGTAGATAAGATTCGAATTTATGGTTGCGCTTAAATTGGAAAATAATGCGTAGGCATCCGGTTTAAATTAACTGTTGATTAAAAAAACAGTGATCTGCGGTTAGATTTCTCTGGTATCTTAGTATTGCTTATAAATATTTTCCATATGCCCAATACTCCTTCCCTGTTTATATTCTTTATCATTCCGCCCCTCTCCAGATTTTATGGGCCGGCAACACATCTCTGATCCAAGCGTTATGGATGTTCATGGGTGGCAATGATCACTTACCATCAAATGACCTGTTTGTTCGTATTCCGGACCTATACTATAAAAAAGATATTTGCACGGTAATTTGCACGTTATAAGAACATTAAAGTTATCCATACATTCTGTATCAGCCCATATACGTCCCACTGCAGGGCACGGGCCTCCTCTACAATCGACAGTACGATTGAGAGTGATTAGGCCATATAGTCCACCACGCTGGCCTAGTGCGGGTTGGCAGACTTACATACCATAGAAATTTTTATAAATCGCTATGGTATGCAGGTTTCCTCACGATGTTTTCCTTCACCGTTTTAGTGCGTGGTGATTGACTATCAATACACACATGACTCCAAAAAGTCAGAGGTGTGCTCTGGGATTCGAACCCGCGACCATACATAGTTAGATTGATAAATATTCATGTGGTCCTTAAAACAAGCAAGGCGCATTTCCGTGCTAATCCTTCTTTAATTTATCATCACCTTCAGCCATAGAAAATGTACTGCTGAGCAAACACCTCCCCTAAAGGATGTCCTTAGTAACCTGTTGGAAGCGGCTGACATCCAGCGCCTACCACAATCTCATGAGGTTGGTGAATATTTAGTTAAAATCAATAAACTCTTATCCGGCAAACTTACGTGGTGCAACGTAACTTCAACCATAACTTTGACTGTGATGCAAAGTTCGGCATTTCAAACGACGCGGCGTTTACATAGCTAAAGTCAAAGTTATCGTCACACATGCGTCATGCAACAAAGCCTAAAGATGTTGTGATGTAATGTTTTATTTTCTATCTACAGGATATATCAAGACTGCGACCGAAAACGAAGGCGGGTGGTAGTTTTATTGACTTCAGACATAATGCAAATAAAAATTTTGCAAGAAATATGGCAAAAGTTTGTTTTTTGTATTAATTCTATTTATTTATTTAACACTTTAATTTACACCACATACATACATATAAGTGGTCAGAATTACATGAAAAAGAAAAAGACAAGACAAGTGACGGTCTTATTTCTATTAATTTATCGTCGTAATTGGGTGGTAAATAGACAGATTTCTCTAAAATATTTGTTTCACCCTTTTATTTATAAAGACGCTATAGTACGCAAGGGTTCAATTTGTTATTTTAGCAAAAACTATGGATTTACTACCCAAACATGACGATATTAAAAAATCACAGAAAAAATATTGTCGCGTTTATTTGCGCAATTTTTAATTGTACGGCTTCGTTTTCAGTAGCCAATCTTGATATATCCTGTATACTGTAGTAATTAAAACGTGCATATCTTGTTATTTATTAATTACGCAGTTATTAATTTCGAGTAACAAACACCCTCAACATTTGTCCGTAGCAAGACAAGCGTTCCATTTAAAAATACATCCAGCATGACAGATAAAAATGGCCGCCCGCATGGGAAACCGACGCTATGTTAATTAATTAGAACAATATTAATTTGCTTCTGAACGCTTTAAGGAGGTCGATGAACCGCCGGTTACGTCATCTCCACCATGTTTCGACCTTGAGTGCGTGCTAAATTTGGTCACAGTTTTTGTATATTTGTCACAAATTCGTGTTTTTACATTATAGATACAATATGTATCCTCTTTGGAAAGCGTTTAATTTATTAGTCACCTCTAACCTTTGTCAGGTGTTAGAATCGGACTTTAGCTACCTTCAACTAAAATAAAATAGACTGGTTGGACCACCGTCTTATAAGAAAAGACGTGAAGCGTTGCCATTTTTGTTGTTTTCGTTAGATAATTATTATTGCTGATCTCAATACCTTTTACATCCCGTTTTTTCTTCTCCCATTTTGAGACGCGGTAGAGCATAAAGCTTTTTTACTTCTTTAACTTCGAAATCGACGACTTCAGCGTCATCTAAGTCATCAACAGATGTGGTCGATCCTCACCCAGGATTCAAACCACATACCACTAAAAATATTGCAACAACTAACACAAGATATAATACACCAAATTGCATAAATTAAACAGATAGAATTACGACTAACTGGTGACTAAGTATTGTCAATAATTGTGGTGGCAATCTATGAAACAGCTGCAGTTGATCGTAAATTTTACAAATGATTAGTATTGTTTGGATTTGTTCGTAGGTTATTTATATTCTTTGGAATAACTAGCACTTTACACGAAGGTGTGAAACCTTGTCTGACCCACGGGGTCACACATTGGGTGTGACGTTCCGGGTTCAGCATTTGTACATACGGTTGACCAGGCCACCAATGTTATACTTATCTTGCTGGATAATCTATTTGAATAGTGGTGTACTCACTATCAGGTATCGTGGAGGCTTTGTTACTATTTAAAAGACACCTCGTATGTCTAGTGGCAGGAGTTTATAATTATAAACACATAGGGGAGTTAAAATTCGAACACAGTCAATTATTTATATCGATATTTGAACGGTACCACAAGTTCATCTGCCTTAACTCACACATATGTGGGATCTGGGCCATATTATTTTAAAAATCCACCTCATAGTCTCTATTAAACCTTACAGCTTTAATAACGCCTTTTCAATATTCATATGTTTTATTTGTATTGTAATGAATAGTGAGATGAGCATGCCGTTTGTCAGATGGTAAGCGATACGACCGCTCATGGACAGTAGCAAAACCAAAGAACTGCTTGTTTTGTTTGCTGCTGCCTTCTTGGTTGCTCTGCGCACACCATCCTGAGATACAAGATGTTAAGTCTCAATATGTCCAGTAGTGGACTGGCACTGGTGGTAGGACTCTCATACCATCGCAATGTCGATTTCTTCCGTAAAACAGCAGTGTAAAAGCACTGTTGTGTTTCGGCTTGAAGGGCACTATACACATAGTGACTACTGGACATATTGAGATTTTCCTAAATACCTCAGTCTTTATATTAACAATCGAAAATGCAAATATAAATCCTATTTTGCGTTACAGCCCTTGCATTATGGATGTCGGTGATATCCATCAACTTGTAAATGAGAAATCGTGTTTATCAGAATTTGTAATTTCAATAATAATTTCCGACTTGGCTGACAAACTTTTTCCACTCTTGTTATAAAGTTCTTCAAACTATTCGCTGTTTCTATTGCTGTTGTTTCCGAATTCGAAATCTCACACAAATATTTATGCTACCTGACTTTATCAAACCCAGGACTTGCCTATTCAGGCTACAAGCGGTAACCCGTCTACACGACTACCAAGTATGTTGACGGAAAAATAAATCTCCAGGTTGATAGGCAATAAATTCACCACGACATTTATGAGTGGCGGTCAGTCAAGTGTCAAAATAAACACGTAACATAGAAGCGGTTATTAAACACTATCAAAGAGCAATTTATAGGAAACATGTGACGGTATTCAGGATAAATTGATGGAACGGTATATTGTATGGACAAGTGTAGGAATGGGCTGACCTGACCAGGAAAATTACTGGTGGTCCCTTTCCTAGTATAGGTCTATACCTTTTTACCTTTTTTCATCCAATTCAAAAGGTTGGCAACGTAGCTATAATGCAATGTGTTCACAGACGGCATTCATTATTTATCAATAAAGAAAACCATTTTTGCTCGCTGTGGCGTTAGGTCCTTTTCACTGATATGGTATTTAAAGTGTGATTTAAAAGTACTTTTTGATATCCACGCACCAAGAATTTCCTCTTAGGGCAGTATATGATTGTTTAAAACAATGATTGTCGATAAAAAGTATATTTAAGTACAGGCCGTCCTTATTAAACCACAACATTGAGATGCATGCCTAGCGACGTACTCAAGATTTCAGTGGAAGCATACAGCATGGAGGCTCTAATGGCCTATTAGGTATAAGGTAAGACCGCACCGCACATAATCGTCCATTCAACTCAAAAACGCGAAATCATTCAGTGAATTTCGTGCGGCTGGACACATAATTGGCGATTTGTTGCAAAAAGTCGTCGCGCTATAAGGGGAAGCGCGGCCGTCCGACCAGGTCATAAGCTCGCGGTGAAAAAGTCGCCGGGCGCAACGTGTGTCCCGCGCAAAAACACGCGGCCAGGCACCGACACCGCGCCGATAGCTGATGCATTTTTATGAAGAAATGTTGGGTGGCACCACCTTTGTGGACATTTCGAGTAGGATGTAAACAGGTGATAAAAAATACACACACTTCAAGGCAGGTCCACACTAGTCCATTGTAAAAAAATATTTTTTCTATATTTTTTTGTCAGTCGACTAGATAATATCATAGATTATCGTATTGCAAATTAGTTAAATGGGACGCCCGTTAGTGGCACAGTAAAGATTACATTTTCTTTTATTCATAACCATTATTAATTACGACAACAATCAAATAGAACTTTCGTTCTTCTAAATTAATTTTCGTGTTATTGTCAGTAACTTTTAAGATTGAGTATATGAATGTTTTGCCGAAACCCACAAAATGGGTCGTCTATGCCATCCCTACTAATAAACTCAACGCACAGGTATTGCGCGGATAAATCACAAGTCATATACAAATAGAATCTCCTTATTTAACTGGACAATTAGCAATGCATCAATGTCCAAAGATTAATTACAAATAATAAGGAAGTTAGGTTCGATAGTTGCATGGCTACGAACGTGGATAGTGGATTGTACTGTGATGCCGGGGTGCTCAACATTTGAAAAACAAAAATGGAACAAATAGAAAATTATTTGAAACAGAAGTGTAATATTACATTTTACCAATCTCTGTCGATGAAATGATAGTACTACGAAATGGTTTTAGGCTACAAAATCATATTTTTTCTGGACAAAAAAAAATGTTCATATGAGATAAGGCAGAAGTCTGTCAAAATAATATTTAAGTCCAAGCTTAAAAGGCATTATTTAGCCAACTTGGCCTAATATACCAGTAAAATAATTAATGTAAAAAAACTTATCCTTTAGACAAACTGGTTGTACAGTTTTGTAGGACACTGTAATAGTTCCAAGCTTATCCTATATGTATATTGAATCAATAAATAAAAAAGGTCATCAGATGTGTATATGTATATCGAAAGATGAAAAATTTATTCTAGATTAACTTGAAAACATTTTGTAACATGATTGACCCAGTTTGAGAAGCACTGGTTTAATGCGCCCGATAGGAGCACACTTTGTTCGCAAGTTTCACTAATTCTCGTTTCACAATGCATTTCATTACTTTTATGTGTATCGTCCAACGCACAAGTGTTTCCTAGATTAGCTATAGGAAGGAAGTAGAAGACCGGCTTGAAAAGAACCCGAATATCGACTTCCGTATACGATCATTGAAAATACTTAGTCTGTGTA
Source organism: Hyles euphorbiae (assembly GCA_023078785.2). Classification (NCBI taxonomy): domain Eukaryota; kingdom Metazoa; phylum Arthropoda; class Insecta; order Lepidoptera; family Sphingidae; genus Hyles; species Hyles euphorbiae. Next base: position 3,790,998 of record CM041039.1, on the reverse strand, counting down.
TTATATCTCCCACCGACAATACTTAGAGTGGGTGATATGCAAGGATGAGATAGGATAGTAAGGGATGAAAATCAGGGGAAGCTTTTCAGTAATGTTAGTATTCAAATTTTCATACGAATATTATAATACATAGCCAAACAAAAAAAGATTAGCCCAAAAAAACAACACGTAAAAATACATTCTAATTACCTACAACAGAATATTAAATTCGATAGTGCTTCTAGCATTTAAAAAAATACTAATTCCAATGTTTTTTCCAGTTGGAATTAATTCTAACTCAAACAAAATTCCCAACTAAATATAAGCGCAAAATTCAAAACATTGCATTCAATTAGTTACTACATACGTCCGGGTGCACTTTGGCTCGGAGGAAACCACTGAATACTTAAATAACTGTCCTTAATACATCTTGTAGAAAACCTTTGCTATGCGTAATGAGGAAATAGCTGGCAGGATTAAAATGTGTGGATGTATGGTATGGCGGGGTCTCTCGTAATATGTTGGAAGACATTCTTATTGGCAAATGTAGTGTAAGAATACACCACAGGCTTTAAATGTTTCGAATAATTAAAATTAACACCTAAGTTAAGCAACAAACAAAGTATAAATTATTGTTTATCAGTTTTGATCAAAGATGGTTGCTCCTATACTAGGTACATAATTATACATTTAAATAGCAAACATCAAAGATTCATTATCTAAATTCATTAAAACTTTTATTCTAACCAAAATTATATGTTGTCTTTTTCACGGATAGTGCATTTTATTAAGGCCTTAAACAGGTGTTACTATCATTTAAATTAGTACAATTTAGTATTTTAAGAGTTTTAATTCTAGTGTAAGCAAAATTTTCTATAAATCACTATGCCCTTTTAAATAAATAAACAAGGCTGTTAATTAATATAAATGATGGCTTTGATTTTCATACGAAGGGAATGTTGGTAACGTATACGTATTTGATGCATCTGAGTGTTCTGTGACCAAAAAGTCTCATTCATAATCTAAAGTACGTAGTTTATAACCCGTAAGCGCATTAGAAAATTATATTAGTCTTCCTCTCTACATAGCTTAAACATATTTTCTGTTTACCACATAGAAACTTGTAATAAATATACTGTCTTGAGCATTGCATTTTACCACCATGCATTTACATTTAAACAGACATTTGACATGAAAATGATCTTAACCCTTTTCAACCCGACAGTACTGAAAGGCAAGCAACGGCATTATTCACATACGCACGGTCTAAACAACAGTCGGCTTGTGAAACACGAGTGTTGTCGCTCCTCGCGGGCTTACACTTTACAGCCGCGGGGTCACAGGCCGGGGTATTTACGACCCGCCCTGGACATCGGTCACGGGTTAATAAATTGTTTTCACATAATGCGAGAGCTGACTTTGCAATCATTGAACGGAGTTGCACGGGAGGGTTATTTCGTGATGTCCCGCAGGTGACTAATTGTTTGTGAGAATTCTTGAGTCTGTCAGTACTGTCGGGTTAAGAATTTATTTTGCATTTAAAGAACATTTTAAATTTATATTTAAAAGCCTGACTGGATTTAAATAACCTTTTAATATGCTCGCTTCGAATACTGCACAAAACTTAATAAAATTTATATTGAATAGAAGTATGTCGCAATGCGACGGTGAAAAAATGCGCTTCAAATAAAGAACCTCCTTTTGAAGACGGTTAAAAATTAAAATGTTATGGATAAATAGCAATAAAGTATTAGAATAAAAAGGTCTGTGTGAATTGTTATATGTTATTCAACAACAATGTATTGCGTATTCCCTGGCATTCAATAGAAATTCTCATGCCAGCAGTTAAAACTCGGCAATTTTAATTCTATTCTAAAAATTCGCTTAACATTTGACTTTAAAAGGTAAAGAATTTAACGTATTTTCTAAAAGTCCTGTGTCAATTTGATGACATTATTATACGGTCGACATGAGGACTTGTATAGTCTGTGGAGTTTAAAAAGTTTAAATTACCTTATCGAGATGCTGGCAATTAGCACACAATGTAGGTACGACGAATTAATGAAGAAAAAGAAAGGATATTTTTGTAAATCGAATCTGATTGGTTTAAAAGAAAGGAGCCGATGCGCGCCGGCTTTGTGCCGCGCACTTTAACTGTCCAAGTCCAATCGAATTAATAGATACGTCATCGCCGCCATCTTCACGGTTCGAAATTCAAATTACAATATGGTAAAACCGAAAAAACGGCATTTTAACGGACTTTTTTTAAAAAAACACAAGGTGCGGACTCGAAAACGCATACACCTGCTTTTTTACGCTATTGTATGGTTATTTTCGAATTTATTGTAACAGGTGGGTTTTTTTTACATGAATTTATTCTAACACGAGTCTAATTAAAACGGAGATACGGCGGCGGCGAGCAGTTTGTCAATTGAAAAGGCTGGATTGTGGTTGAGTTATGAATTTTTGATGTCGTAAATACATCGATAATTCCATTTATCGTAACGAGTTATTTAGATTTGATCAATATTTCAGCTTTACCGTGCGGTAAGCTGCTTTTGGTATTGCAGTTTCTGTCTACTGTCCACTTGGTTCAGGGTAATAAAATCCGAGCAAGGCTATTCATCGGTAAAATCGATGTTTTACTTTTGCATAAAATATTTATACATTACAGGATGTAAACGCACATACGAATTTATTTTAATTTTGCTACTATTTAATTAATTCTTATGAAATCTGTGGACACTTTATTGTCATCTAAGTATTTATAATTTAAATAGCTTTATTTGTATATTGTATATACATATATGTGTGATAATAAAGTTTTTATTGGGCTAGGCAGTAATGGTTTTATAAAGTCACATTTTAGCAAACTAGATATTTTATTAATAAATTTTATATACGTATATGGGCTGGTACAGATTTTATCAAATATTATTTGATAAAACTAATGTTTGTTGTAACATACTGGATAAGAAAGACAAAAACAAATGGCTTGTCTGTGGCGGAATATTATTTTACGTGATATAGAAAAACATAATTATATTCATAATTTTATAACCACTTCTTGACGTCAACTATTTCGAAAAATATTCGTGTTGAAACAATTTTAAACATTCTTCATTAAAATATTAAGCAAAATGAATTATTAATTAATTCATAAATGATAAATCATATAAAAATTATGTAGAGGTTACATCATTTACATTAACTGTAACCAAATAAATAAATTACTTAAGCTGAATATCGAATCCCGATACTCGTGGTACAAAGCCAAAAAAATATGCTGAAAATAGAAAATCCACATCATTCATTACATATTTATCTCTTACACAAAATATATGTAGTTTATGTCAGTAAGATGCTGTTTTTTTTTTAAATCTCGATACCCAAACAAGCCTTTGTCTTTGGAGTCGAAACCGCGATCTCTCGTTTCAATGTTTAACCAAATGTACCATAGAGGCTTTGTAACAGTGTAATGAAGCGAATATGTTTAATAAAGAATTTTAATCTTATAAACGTTTGAAGGTTATGACATATTTTTATAAGGTTGTAAAATTGAGATAAAATGAAATGTTTACAGCAAACTCTCGGGTACCGTACTTTTTGATGATATTGTCATTGCTTGACCTTATGGCGATTTGTTTTACGTTGTAAGCTCTTCCAGTAGTTTAGTGGGTATGGGTCGAGAACTGTGAGGTCCTAGGTTCGAGTCCCATGACGGGTTGTTAATTATGTTTTATGGCTATTTCCTCCTTCAGAAAACTTTCAATTATGGATTTAGTTGTGAATGTAATATAATATATCCATATTATGGATATTTCTTGCAAACTCCTTTCACAGTTGGTTAAGTAGACGGTTCGAAAAAGAGAGACTGCGGTTTGATTCCTGCATCGAGAAGAGTATTTATAAAAACCAATTATTAAGCTATTAGTAGTTGTTGCTTTTACTCATTATTATTGTGACAGCCTCCGTGGCGCAGTTGTTTAGACGCCGGCTTTGAAACGAGAGGCCGTGGGTTCGACCCTCGCACAGAAACAAATGTTTGTGTGGCCCACAAATATTTGTCTCGGGTCTGGGTGTGTGAGCCCGAAGTCTCTCGTACTTCTTGATACTCACAACACATGACTAACAGCCGCTGCCAATAAACAATCCCAATCCAAAATTTGCTGTTTGATATTGACAGCTCAATCTTTTTTCTGATACTATATTGCCAATAATCAATCTCAGTAGTGAAAAAACTATGGCAACATGGTAAACGACAAATCGAGAAGTAGAAAACAATCCAGATTAACTTCAATCTAATTTTTTCGATTGATTATTGGAATCGGCCGTTAATTGATCTTAATGTGAGAACAGGGCTGTCTAGGTATGTGACTATTGGGTGTACTTATTATTTATAATTTTGTCAACACTTTTATTAACACTTTTATCAGAAAGATAAAACACACCCACGTCAAAATACAAGTTAAGTATTTCCCAACATTTTAACTTAGTATTGACACACACGAGATTCAAGTTAACTGGTCGTTTATACTTAACGGATAGTCAATATCGTAAAATGAACCATAAAATTGGATATTGAGGAGAGGTTATCTCGGATCACTGCGGTAGTGGTATTATTTTAAACCCACTTAACCTGCGTCTTGAGTGCAAAGATCGTTAATTTCTTTACAGTACAAAATTTGTATGATATGTTTTATCAAATCGAAATAAATCTCTTTATTTACAGAATACATGTTATAAGCATAGTGACAGACGATTCGTAGATAAAAAGTTTTTCTGTAATCAACCCTGGGCATGCAAATTACAAATAAGTTAATTAAGTAATTATAAATTATCAAATATCAGTTACAATACCATAACTGAGATAAGCGGGGCTATACCACATTTAAATGGCTTGGCAGGGTGTTAGGCTTATCCCATCACATCATGGGATGGAAATAAGCTCGATAACTGAAAGTAGCATTAGTCTCTGCCTACCCTTCGACAATATATGTTCAAGCTTATGAGTGTACTGAAGCTATATAATTTCTGTTGCGTGCTAGATATACCCTAGACATTACCACTTATTTATGCTAGATGACACACCCATTAACAACTATTATTTTCACACTAACCATAATAGTTAACCTGAACCCATTCATGATACCTTGGAAATTAAAAAGTACATATAATGGAGTGGTAGGTGATGAATATTTAAGAGAGTATTTCATTAGTAAGTATTTATAAAAAGGTATTTCATTTTTTTGTAAATCCGTTCAGAAGTAAACAAGTTAGAAATGTTAAAAATATAATAACGGGAGTAAAAGAAAAGGGATGCAAAACAAAACTAGTGACGTCACTAGGCTTAACATGCCTTACAATCTACCCGTGTGAAAGAGACGGTAAGATGTCCCCACTAAACTCTCGCTCTTTAATTTAAAATACTAATATACTGACACCCAATGTAGCCTATATACACATAATGATTGTTGCATTGTAGTACAAGTAGAATATCAACAAAGGTGGACGAAAGACCGAGTAAAGGTTGCAAGAAATCGCTGGATGAAAGCCGCTTCTAATGGGGCGCAGTAAAAATCCTTGACGGAGGCCTATGAAGCAACAGACTTCCTCAACTAAAAATAATGATGATATCACCAACTGGTGTTTTATTTAGTCGTTTTTCGAGCCATGCTGATAAAAATAATTTGTCATTTTCTGATACTGTCACATCGTTGTTTCATTCTAAGGATAATTAAAATTCAAACACTTTATTCTATCTATTCAAATTAAATTCACACAGGTTTTACTAGATAATATTATTTAAATATGCGCCAATTTGTCATTTCGTAAACACTATTCGAATTGCAAACATTTTTCTTCCGTTATCTTAATGTAATTCCTTTTAGACTAATTGAACAATTCCGTAATTCAAAAATAGAATGAAATATAACTTTATTAATTACAGACAACAAATAAAAGCTAGCATCCACACACTTGTAAATCGATTCGCGCTTTCGCAATCGAGTATCGATTAATCGATTATAAATCAAAGATCCGAGATGTTGGGCCGAAATTATCGGTTGCTTCATAGGAAGGTATGTAATATCTTTGTCCTATATAATAATTGCATGTTGAAGAAGGCAAGTTGCATGGTGTCAAAACTGCCCGGAGCCACGGCCGGCGCACCTGTTAGTGTGGCCGCGGGCTTACACTTGGGAGTTTTTCGGACTTTTAGGATGAAAAATGTGCAAGCTTTAAATATATTAACTTCGGCTTTATATCTGTCGACATAATTCCTATGCCCGCTTTTTAAAATCAAGGTTCCTATTAGTTCATATTCTTATAGCTTTATTCATATACTGTTTTACATTTTTTGTATAAAATATTTCGTCTTCTTCGCTCAAACTTAATTAAAAAGTCAGTCGAAAGGGACAAAACATTTAATAACCAAAATACGTTTTAAAATTATCTATGAATAGGTCTATAAATATCTTTCCATAGCTGATATCATACGAGTATTTAACATGACTTTTGGTTTCGTATGAGACTTATAGCTATTTTGTAGTACAAATCCTTGTCTACTGAGGTGGCCTAAGTCCTCTCAACCGAATTTTCATTTGCGATTTCGAGCTCCGCATTGTACGATTAAGACTTAATACAGTTTTCATTGAATATTTCCAAAACTATCCGCTAGCCATCATCGTATAAGAAAATTAATAAATAATATTTCTAACGTCCCTTAAACTCGCAAGTGTACGGACAAAAAAATAAATGAAACTGGCAAAGGTGTTATCAATCAAAGTGTGTCCGTTGAAACGTGGGAGTGTCCGAGCCACGAGCAACAACCATTTAAATATTGTAATAACATCATACCACGTTTTAATGTTACAAATTAACAGCTTACCTACGTGTTGCAGTTACAGTTTGATAAAAGTATGAACGGGTAGGTTGTACTACGGATGGACAAAGTTGAGGTCTTGGGTTCGAATCCCAGGCAATTGATGTTAGATTTTTCTATTTATATAAAAATGTGCTATAAGTTATAACCTTTTCAATAATTTTAGTGGTAGGTGAACCCTTATATTTGATTTAAAGTAATTTATAAATCTATTCAATAAAATTATTTACGCTACACATTGTATTCCATAAGCTATTACTTTCACAACAAACAAACTTATTACCAAATTCTCTGCAAATTACGTTTAAAAAATTCTTGTTATTCCTCCCAAGGATTACGAAACCGCAACAACAAATAAACATTTTGAGCTTTGCTTTCAAACTAAACCAGTTTATGTTTACCTTCCAAAAAATGTTACTTAACCTTATTATCATTGGAATAAAGGTGATATTTGAAGTTATTTGAAGTAAGGTAGGTTTATTATTAAGGTTGTCTGGTCGGTGACCGCAAAGTATCATTTCTGAATCTAATTTAGCTAAGTTAGTATGATATCTATGAGAGAAACAAAACGAAGCTGCTTAAGCTGCGGTGAGGCAGCGTAGGCACTGTCTGATAATTACACTTTTTACATTACTTATGCTTGTGGATAATAACACAACTGCATTCATATTTTTATTGTTTATGCCCGATTTAGTTTATCCACATTTGTGTTTTAATTGAAAACTTTTTATTGAATGTTCGGTATTATTATGAAGGTATTTCTTAATGTCCAATCCATACTCAACAGCAAAACAATCGTTGATTATTGAAAATACGAAGTACAGAAATTCAACTGTTTGCAAAGAAGTACTAGTATATCCATAGTAACTAAATTAATCAGAAATAATATAAAATGCAGGCCGCTTCCAACAGGTCGATGTGGAGATCCTTGGAGGAGGCCTATGTTTAGCAGTGGACTTCCTGTGGCTGAGGTGATGATTATGAATATACGTTATACAAATAAAAAAAGATTATCAACATCTGTATTCTGTAGGTACGTGTTCAAAATGGATCTTTTTATTGGAGGCTTTAATACCTTTTTTTCCGTCTCAGCCGTTTCTACAAATAGTAGTAGACTTTTGTCAAATAGTAGTAGACCTCAGTAGTTATTTAGTGAGTTCATGATGGCTATTAATTTCTATCAGATAATGTGTTTTATCTCTTGCCCATCCTCTGTAATTAAGCCAAATCATCGCCCTTATACCCATGTAGTTTAAAACAACCATCTAAAAACAACCTATACAAATAATTAATTAACATTTAGATGCCAACGCTGCGACTGCGACTGTCACAGAATGTCTAGCATAGCTGATAGCCGGTTTGTTATCAAAGGGAAATAGTTTGTCAGCCGAGTCGGAAATTATTATTGAAATTACAAATTCTGATAAATCCGATTGCCCATTTACAAGTTGATGGATATAACCGGGTTCCATAATGTAAGGCTGTAACTTAAAATAGGATTTATATTTGCATTTTCGATTGTTAATATAAAGACTGAGGTATTTAGGCAAATATCGATATGTTTAGTAGTAACTATGACAACAGTATCCTTCAAACTGTATAACAACAGTGCATTTACACTGCTTTTTGACGGGAGAATTAGACAATGTGGTGGTAAACACCCAGACGGCTTCATACATATGCGGACATACCACCAGTAAAAGTGGATATTCTAGGGCTGGTGGTAGCATATACATACGTACGTGAATACTCGCTCATACTGTTACGCTTACACACATCTCAGGTTCAATCTGTGTATCCAGTTTTCATCACTCTTACAATTTATGCTGACTAGTATTTCTCGTTCGATAGTCTAGACTGCATTGCATGATACCATGAAATGTGTTATACTATACAACCAAAGATCTAGTTCTTGGTTTTCTATTTTATTATCAGTGTGTGGTGGCCTTTCGGTAACAGATCAGACGCGGCTGCCAACATGTTTATGGTAGCGGGCTCAAATCCTAGGGCACACGTCTAACTTCTCGAAGTCATGTATGATAGTAAATCACAAACACTAAGGCGGTGAAGCTAAACATCATGAGGAAACCTACAAATAGCGAGTTGTATAAATTTCTATGGTATGTAAAAGTTCGATCCGAATTAGGCCAGCGTGGTGAACTATATGATATAATCACTCTCAATCGTATTCTGGATCGTAGAGGAGGCCCGTGACCTGCAGTAGTAGGTATATTAGTTGATGATGATCATCATCATCATCATCTCAGCCACAGAAAGTCCAATGCTGAACATAGGCCTCCCCAGGGATCTCCACATCGATCAGTTGGAAGTGGCCTGCATCCAGCGACTTCTTGCAAACTAAGCCATAGTCGTCCGTCCACCTTGTAGGCGGGCGTCCGACATTTCGCTTGCCTGTACGTGACTTCCACTCTAGAAACTTTCGGCCTCGACGGCCATCGGTTCTGCGAGCTATGTGTATATGGGTTGATACAAAATGATATTACCAAAAGCCATAACCATGCTCCCCTGGCAACATAAAAACCCCGTTACTAAGTTTGCCGTCCGCATACCGAGTCCTGTTTACCAGCACACCCACATTATCCAGCAGGCACGTGTTAAATTTCGTGTGCACTTGTTAAACGTATGATATATACTCGGTTGATGAGCGCAAACACAGCGTCGACTGGCAAACATCGTGTTGTCTTGTTACATCACCATTCATGAGTAGCGTGATCAATGAGTTGACTTGTGAGGTATTCTCAATATTTTGCTTTGGAATTTAAAAAATAAAACGTAAATCCAACAGTCACATACACCGTCCTGACCCCACACTAAGATCGTCTTGAGTTCGAAGCAGAAACTATGAGAGACTTTTCGGTCTCACAAATCCCAGACCCGAAACAAATACCTGTAAATCCCATAAATATTCGTCTCGGTGTAGGAATCGAACCCGCGGCCTTTCGTTTTACAGCTGGCGTCTAACCAACTGCACCACCACTGTGGTATCACTTGTGCAACTATTAGATACTCATGCTTATTTTCGCCTTTCGGCTTTGAGCCTTCCTGAGCCGAGCAGAAATAATCAAGCAACACATGTTTTAAACCGGAAAAGAAAACATGATGTCCCACAATTGCCTGAGAATAGATCCCAGAACCCCATGGTTTATAACCCATACATACTGTCAATAGATCGAGAAGGCGGTTAGGGTACCTATTACCTAATGGCTCTGTTAAAGTCCTAAATTCTGTTCTGTATCAGCCCATATACAATCGAGAGTGCGATTGAGAGTGGTTAGGCCATATAGTCAACCACGCTGGCCTAATGCGGGTTGGTTGAAAGTCCTAAATTACTAATTATGATTTTGAGATTAGCCCAATTATCCAAACCACGGCCCAATGGATGTAATTTTTTGCCACCTATATCCTCTCATTTTATTTAGACTTATTTACCAATATTTGCCATCTGAAGCCGCTATAAGCGCAGTAAATTATGAACATTAGCTAAAACCATTCACGTACATAAACCTTGGCTCATGTATTGAATGCTGCGCCAGACAATATGCCTTATTGAATAACCGATGGTGTGGCATCACTCCGCTGAATAGAATAAAAGGAAGTGCCGATGTATGGAAGCATTGACCAACTGCAGCGCTTTGAAGACCGCCCTTTAAGGAAATAACGGTATCAAATGCATGACATTGGAAGTATATTGAGTCTTTGTAATTGTTTTTTTGTGACGTCATGGATATTTTAACGTAATAAGCTACATGGGTTAGTGAGCTAGACGTAGGTTATCAGGGTATCGATACCTGCTCTGAGACAAAAAAATTGAAGTGCTAGGATTTGTTTCGGAATAAACATTGTGGAGTTGAAATTATTACACATATTAAAAACTGGCGGCAAAAGTGATGTTTCAGAACTTAATATATACATTATGAAATTAATGGGCAATTTACAAGTGTAAAAAATACGTCTCGTAAATTCTTTATAGCCGAAATCTTTAATGCTTATGATAATCTTTCCCTTTCTTCCATTTTGTATCACGTAACATTCCCAAACTCTAAAATCCCATAACAAAAATAAACCCAACATAAGCTACAGCCAAACATGTCTCAAATCAGGGATCACAAAGGCGGAAATCCCGTATTTACGAGCCTCCTTTCATCGTCGAGAAGGGCACTGATAATCTTACAAACGGCCGTCCATCGGCTTTCATTTGCTGGCCGGCAATTTGTTGCAGGTGACAGGGTTTCGCCGTACCGCTAACAGATATGGTGTTATGTTCAGTTAGTAAAGTTGGCTTAGGGCTTGTATACAAGGTGTTTTTGTCAAATGGGCGAAAGAGGAAAATCCAAAACTGTTATGCATACTGAAAAATACTCAAAGGAGTTACGAGCACAATTTCAATGAAAAATAAAACTGCATACTTGGAATTTTGAAAAATCAGTATTCCTAGCGAGGAGTTAATTAAACCATTAGATAATGTGTCGAACGAGGATCAAATTTTGAGAATAAATAACTTGCGGAAATGTAATAGAAAATGTGATTTTACACAACCATGTGATTTTTTTTGGTACCGTAACATCTATTCCATAAACAAATATAAATATTATTGTATTTACAGCCTCTTAAGTATTAAGTTATGTCGACAAATGGCCGTCCATCTACTTTTATTTGGTCGCCAGCAATTTGTTGTAGATACATTTGGGTATACTCGTTCCGCTAATACCGATACGGTGTTATGTGTGGTCGTTAGTAAGGTTGGCTTAGGGCTTGTACACATTAATAATTCGTGGTGTTTTTAAAGGAGCAATTATTCTTCTTAATCTGAATCTCCGACAAAACCTTAGTCTGATATTTTAGGAACACAGGCTTTACAATCAAAGTAATTTTATCGTGGCGATTCCGAATTTAATTGATAGTCATTTGGTTATAGAACATTCACACAGAATTCAAAGCTATGGCAATTGACTATTATTATTGATTGACATAATACGCGAGTATTGAGATCAGCCGGATTTATAAAGCACTGTTGACATTCGTATTTCAATATTAAGTATTAATTTTCATTACCAAAATTCGGATACCCAAACATATTGCCAACCTTTAATTATTAAAAACATCTCGTCATAATTCTCTTAATATACAATACCAAAGTGCAATAATTCACAAGTAATATTCACCGTTCGGTAACCATTACGAAACCATGTGCTGAGCTAATTGAATACAATCGGTGGATTAATTAAACCCAGAGACAATGAGAGACATTTTCTATCTAATAAATGTCTATTGGAGGCTGAGTCATGCTGTGACTCAGGGTAGGGTGACCTTTCATTCGGGATTTTGGTAGGGTTGGCAATTTTTTGAATTAAATTTGTGGTATATTTTTTTGTTGTGGGAACATGTTGATTGTGTGTTCTCAGTGGTGCAAACGATCTTTTACATTTTCATTTTCCTAAATACTAAGTTTACTTTGTATATAAATATTACAATTATTATTTCCGTTATTATAAAATATAGATGATAATTGGGTATCTTATCGCATAAATATCATGTCTCACAAATCAAAACATCAATTAATGATAATTAATCGTTAATCATTCATCTGATCCATTTTCAATTATTAATAATCGATCTTATTTAAATGAAACTCACACAATATTACCTTAATTAATTAATTTTACTAGAAAACTAATCTAGAATTTATGAATAACTAAAAAACATAATTTTATTGAACAGGTCTCCCCGTTTTAACTTTTATGTCGCCATAAAATGTGACTCGCGTTATCTAATAATTTTAATACACGTATACAAGTTTCTCGTGATCCATATGGCATGTGAAATATTTTAATTATGCCTTCTCTTATTATCATGAATTTGAATAATAAAGATTTAATGATATTCATATCCGGTGGGTGTCAGTTTCTTGTTGAAATAGTCTTGAGGAGTCAAAGGCTACAGATAGTTTATAAAGCACACGTTTTAATGGGGGCCCAATTAGCTTTTTGTAGATTTATTGGCAGTATATTTATTACTGGGAATTAATTGAAAAAATATGTTAAAGTTTTATTAATGACTATAAAATGCGTAAAGCGATAAGACCACCATTTGTACTTTTTTTATTTAGTTTTATTTTTTTATATTAGTCTTTCACAAAAAAGTACATTCAGACATATTTCTTACGTAACAATTAAGCTATAGGTACTGAACTATTTAATTTGAAGTTCTTTCTTTCGTTCTTCAATTTTGAAGATAACTAGGAAGTGTAAGTTTATACATACATACATACATAAACTCACGCCTTGTTCCCAGAAGGGGTAGGCAGAGGTGCCAGGGCACCCACATTTCGCCTTGTATGTTCCGTCCCACAATGTGATAGGTGGCGAGCCTATCGCCATATCGGGCACAAATTCCTGACTCTGGGCTGATACTGAATAGAAAAATCCAATATCACTTTGCCCAACCCGGGATTCGAACCCGAGACCTCAGCTTTGTAACCGTACCGTAGTACAACTACGCCACCGAGGCAGTCGTTGTGAAAATGTAAGTTTATTACTTAACTAGCGGCCCGGCCCAGCTTCGCCTGGGTAAAAATAGATTTCTGTACAATAATATGTACGTATATACATATAAACCTTCCTTTTAAATCACTCTATCTATTAAATATAACTGCATCAAAATTCGTTGCGTAGTTTTAAAGATTTAAGCATACAAAGGGACATAGGGACAGAGAAAGTGACTTTGTTTTATACTAGGTATGTAGTGATAAGATTTTAGAAAAACAAACCAGACATAATCTCAGATTTGAACCCACACTCTATAACTAAGGTAATAGTACCACGCCTCATACATAAGGTACAGTATAAGTTAAACCGCAGCATAATATAAAATAATATTTATGTTAGATTACGTTGCATAGGAGTTATTTTACGGGAAGGAGGTTGGCTTCCGTGAACGAACGTGGTATGAATGCGGTATATAACAGATGTATGTATATAAATGTGCTTTTGTTTCTATATTATATCGTGTTTTGGACATTGAACATGTGGACCCACTTTTCGCCTTGTGTATTCCGTCTCACGATATGAAAATGGGCGAGCCTAGCCGCAAAAATAAAAAGAAATCTCAAAATTGTTAGATAAGCGGTATGATTACTTTGTACCTTCCTAGCAGTAAGGATATTAATTGCATCTCCGTAGTATAGTTAGTTCAGATATAAAAATGCTGCGGTTTGGTCCACGCAACCATATAAATGCTTGAGTTATTCACAAATGTCTGCTTTGATTCTGCTTGCTATAAGACCAAACTACCTCATAGTTTTAATAGCCACGATAAAAAAAAAACATACTTTAAAATAAGCCCATAATATTTTCCAATTGATTTGAATTAAGAAATAATAATAAAAATACAAATTAAATTGTATCAGCCCATATACGTCCCACTGCAGGGCACGGGCCTACTCTACAATCGAGAATACGATTGAGAGTGGTTAGGCCATATAGTCCACCACGCTGGCCTAGTGCGGGTTGGCGGACTTACATACCATAGAAATTCTTATGAATCGCTATGGTATGCAGGTTTCCTCACGATGTTTTCCTTCACCGTTTTAGTGCGTGGTGATTGACTATCAATACACACATGACTCCGAAAAGTCAGAGGTGTGCCCTGGGATTCGAACCCGCGACCACCGAAAAAATTAAATTACATGCGAAAATTTTCCGATAAATCGCAACGTGGTCACTGCAAAAACAGATAGAAGTTGCGAACTGCGATGACCTTGCTGAACTTCCCGCCGCTGACCTTGCGATAACAGGTCAAAGGTCACGCCGCCGTGACCCCTGACCCGCTGCACCGCGTGTTTTCGTTTTAATTAATCTTTCTGATTAATCATACGGTGTGATTTTATTTGTATTGCATTGAGTGCTCGGGTTTAAATGCAATTTAAATGGCATGCTTCTGATGGAAATGTTAATGCTTTTATGCTTATTAACGTGGATGCATGCGATAGCGTGACTGGTTGAGGGTCGGTCAATTCGGAGGTCGCGAGTTCAAACGCTTGGTAGTTTAAAAGGCCTAACTGTCATATAGGATTTTTTTTCACAAAGTCATAAATCAAATAAATCTGTAACATGGCTGAAAAATAATGTTGTGTCATCCTCAAGTAATTGTGGAAAAAGAAAAAAAAGAAGAAGGACATGCCTAAATATTTAAAATTAAAATTGATTCTTTTTTTTTCATAGGTGCGACAAACGATCGAACATCCACAACGCTTGCATATAAGATGTGTTGCTAGCCCATAAAATCAAGACAGCAGGGAGGATATATGATGGAAAGAGGCAATCTCACTTAGCGAATGAAAAGTCACAGAAAGGCTGTCGCTTCACGTCGATCTCCAAGGAGACCATAGTAGTGCCTCATGTGTACACTTACGTAAGGGTTTTTTGTTAATAGTAATAGTAAGTTGATAACAACAAACTATGCATTCCAATCTGGATATATGTCCGGAATCTGGTTTTATTTTATTTTTGAGAGGTATATTTACACCTGATTCGATAATACTACATCGACGCCTCCGGTAACACGTAAACTGCCAATTATTGAATTATTATTCGTGTCAGAGGCCCACAGAGAGGCATTTAGGAATTTGAAATGCTTATAGCTTGATTTATCACGTATATGAACTACTATCGGTTGGGCCCGGCTCCACCCGGATTCAGATACACGTTTCAAAATAGCGATCAAAATGTAAAATTCAATTTAGATAAGATTGAGAGAATATGAACCAAACTCACCACGAAAAACGAATAAAATTTCCTCGTATTTGCTAGAAATGTTACTACTGCTTCCCTCCTATAGCTCATTGCGTGATGATATCCATCATATAGCATTCCTAGATAAATGTACTATCCAACACTGAAATAACTTTTCAAGTCGGACCATCGGTTGCTGAGATTACCGCGTTCAAACAAACAAACAAACTCTTCAGCTTGATAATATTAGTATAGATTTGCGAAGCGGTCGAGTCATGACTCAGCATGAATGGGCAGGCTCGTCCGGGGTAGTGCCACCATCTCATAGGAAATTGACGTGCAGTTCGGTACCACTGTCTCACGGGGGCACAGGAGATCGACGTGAAGCGACATCTTCGCTGTTGCGTTTCGTTCGGTGTATGCGTTTGCTGGATACCCAATACCTCTTACCTCTTCAAATCCTTTGTTCTTCCCGCTTCCCTCCTGTTTAGATGAGCCAACATCACATCCACGACTCATGCGTTATGGATGATCATGGACGGCAGTGATTCCTTACCGTCAGGTGACTTGTTTGCTCGTTTGCCGAACGCACTCAATAAAAAATAAAAATCACGGAGAATAAATCGTGCTATAACTGAGCTAAGATTGGAGTAATATTGATCATAGTATAATGTATAAGTATACTGTTTTATAAGACAAAAAATAGACTATTAACTAAAATTACTCTTTAAGATTCCAATCATCGTCATCGTTTTCAATATCAAGAACTCACACAGCAGACTTCTTCCAAGCATTTTCATCCTGATCCTTTGAAAGAGGTATACATCCAGCGAATTTCTTTACTGGGTTTGTCCACCTTGGATAAATAGCCGGACTTGTTTCTATCACCCTTACTGCTGCGCTGCGTATACTATCCCGAGCACATTTTACTGACACATTCTGAAATATTCGGCTTGGAAACAAAAGCTAGAACCTGACGAATATATCAAAAACTAAATAAGCAGCTAGTGATGACTCTATACAACTCCAACCACTACCAATCTTTACTAACACAAGTATTTCCCTGAAGCATCCCAACACCAATAAATTTGGCCAGCAGCTACCCGACGATTACTGATACAAATCTACTAAATGAGCAGCCAAAGTGATGACTCTATGCAACACCAACCACTACCAATCTTTACTAAGACGAGCAATTTCTCTGAACCATCCCAACACCAATAAATTTGGCCATGCTACCCGTTCTTGTAACCGTGTTTCCTTGAATATTGAATTAAGAATATTATACATTCAACACGTGTATGAGAGCTATGATGGTGTCAACTAGATTTGATCTGGTTGTAATGCGATAGTCACGTGGGTTGCGTAATAAGCTACGGGGAATGTATGTAAGATACTGTTATGGTAATGTGTTGGAATGTCTTTTGCTGGGTTGCCTAGTGTTGGAACTTTGGGGATTTTATTTGGTGGAAATTATATTTTTCTTTAACTTAGATGCTGCATCACTACATACTATTAAACAAAGTCGCTTTCTCTGTCCCTATGTCCTTTTGTATGCTTAAATCTTTAAAACTACGCAAATGATACAACTCCATTCAAAGCTGAGATCTAGATGTTCGTGACAATATTCATCAAATTCGATAAACTATCTGCAACCTAACCAGAAAAAAAGTAACTTTTCAAAATCACAATCAACATCAACGAAAAAATTAAAAGTCTGTTTTTTTTCTCGCACACTGATTACGCGTCTGCTCGCAAAGAATTCGTTGGTCACATCAGAGGCTATATAAAATGAGTTTTAACATTCACGCGCCTTCCCCCTTCCTCCTTTCCCCTTGATCCCCCTCCGTCGCCTTCAGTATGGGCATACGAATTGCTTGTTAACACAAGTTATAAATTTACAAAACAGTTAGGACGAGTTATCCAACACTATGCACACACGGGCCGCAAGTTCTGCCACCTACGTGAGGTACATACAAGTTGGCTGTTTCAGCTTTAGGCTCCACGCTAAAAATAAATTGTTAGTAAAAACAAACGTGTGTGACGTGAATTTTGATACTTTATTGATTGTAATTGTTTTGCTCGTGATTTTTTAATTTTAAATGCATTTTTTTTATTGAATCTATATAATTATGTCACAATTATGAAGAGCAACTTACAGCTAAATCTACAGTAAATTTAAAATCAATTCAATAAATAAAAAAAATATAAGTCTAATCGGTCAGATTTTCCAATTCAAGGATTAACATGATAAAGCCATTTTAGTACACAATATTAACTAAAACATCAAAGCATCAAACCACACCTCGACCATAACATCACAAAAAAATATAAAAAAAGAAGCTTAGGCATTGAGCAATACACCTACATCAATGACATGCTAGCCAACGCCGTCTATCTGTATGTCACAAACTTTTATACTGAACGTAACGGCCCGGTTTCTAACCCTTGGAAACGTCGCATTTTCCACGTTCATACACACATTTGTATAAATGTGAGAACACTCATTGTGAGCCGAGTTATAGCCAGGACTATTGAAAGCCGCGAGCAATAAACATAGGTGTATTGATCGAGTATGACTCATTAAAACAAGGTTGTGAATTTAAAAAGTTTTATTTGGAATTTAGTATATAAAAACCAGTAATTATTATCCAGCTCACATACGCCCTAGTGCAGGGCACGGATCACCTGTACAATTGAGAGGGCGATAGAGAAAGGTTAGGGAATACTCGACCATGCTGGTCAAGTGCGTGTCGGTCGATTCAATTCGTTATTAACAGACCATCAAGTTTGAGTACAATGGCAAAATTGAGGAGATATGTAGAAGAACGAAAGTTACCGACATAGTCCAATAGATTACTAAGTTGATAGTGAACAGAGTACATGTAAAGAAGTGATAGCTGATGGAATCACTAAATTCTTAAGTAGATGCCACGCCACAGCAAGCACATTGTCTGGTGACATGGACAGACGAAGTACTAAATGTTGCAGAAAACCACTGAATACAGGTAGGATTCAAAAGGTCGCTATCGACTTGACTGAGGGAGATTTGTGAACTGTGATCAGCATAATATTTCTTATAAATGAAGACGATGATGAAACAAAGGATTTAGTGGACTCGTGATAATTGAAAGATATTTGAGTCAAAAACTCTGACACGATGTTGAGTGGTCAGCGACACCGCTCATATTGACAAAAGAGACAGATTTACAGAATTACTTTAAGTCATTACTAAGAAAGTGGCCCTATATCGTTTAGGAGAATATAAAGATTTTGAATGGCAGTAATCAAAATAACTTATAATGTAAAGGTTGGCAGACTTTACATATCATAATATAATTTTTATAAATCGCTATGTTATGCAAGCTTCCTCCCGATATTTTCCTTCATCCTTAAAGCGCATGGTGATTCACTATGACACACAAGAGTCCGAAAAATGAGAGGTGTGCCCTGTGTGATATATTATTACGCAATACTTATTATGTTCCCAAAATTAGAAAATAAAATTGTTATATTCATATTCAAATGTTATTTGTTTCAGATGGAGTATCTTCATGCATATTAAACATAGTCAACACTAGAAGAAAAAAACAACAGGATGTGACCAACGAAGAAAATAACAAAAAACAATACTATTCAATACTTATTTCGTGTACATTTCTTCAACAAACACTCATCCGCTATCAAAACAACTACAAACAGGTTTGAACAAAGTATGACCTATGGCATCACAAAAATTGAAAAACTTATTCACTCACCATCAAAAACTGACTTTAGTTAATAAACCATAGAGTCTCTTATTAAATGGCTGTTATCATTGAAATCTACACCATAGGAGCTATGAAATAGTAAGCTTATTGTCCAGTTATTCGTATTTATAGCGAGTACAGTTTATATGAAATTGTTGTTTATAAATAATTCACGCTAGAGTTGTATTGTCTCCGGCAGAGACTCTGTATGCTGTGAATTTCACTGCGGCGCTTACAAAGCCAGTTTGATGGAAATATTGTCCAATAAGAAACTTTTTTTATTGCAAGTATCGGCGAGACGAGCATTCCATTCGCCTGATGGTAAGCGATAACATCATTCATGGACAGTAGCATAACCAAACAACACTAGTCATGACAAAGCAATATCTGACGTTCTACATTGCTCGCCATCCTGAGACATGAAATTTTAACTCAATATCCCGTAATTACTCTGGTTACAATGTACTTCCAAACCGGAACGCAATGGAACATTTAGACTACTGCTTTGCCAGATAAATAGGTATTGTGGTGGAACCTTCCCAAACGGCCACTCATATATGAAAGACCTACCACTAAAAGATCTCATTAAAATCTGACTAACAGTTCGACATCCTGAATTAGGCCAGCGTGGTCGACTATATGGCCTAACTACTTTCATTATTACTCTCGATTATAGAGGAGGCCCGTGCCCTACAGTGGAACGTCTTTGGACTGATATAGTACAGAACAGTACTTTAGAAGTCAAAATAGTGTAAATGTAGAAAATAGCAACGTCAACATACAACAAGCTCACGACATCACGCTAAATTATCTCTCTTTTGTCGTGGATATTAGAATCTACGAACTATATTTGTGGTTCTTAACACCCAGAACTGAAATACAGCTTTCGAAATAATGTGAAATGATGAAATTGGCAGATTTTTTTCAAATTTCACAGTAACCTTTTCGCTATACCAAGGAGACCACCTACAATAATATTTACAACGGAGTTACCAAACCAACCTGTACTTTAAACCTTCATAACCATAATTATCAAAGTGTCTACCAAGTACCATCCGATACCTTCAATTCTAATCAGTTTTACGTCATAATTTATGGCCCATTGTGTCCATTATGGGTGTAGACGTCAAACAATTAGCCGGCGGATCTTCCCATGGCCAGTACTTGGCAACAGCCATCAAAATCATTAAGTATTTCATATATAAAGTTTCGCGTCATCGCTCCTTACTATCGAAAGCATACAAAGTGACCGAGGCGTTAGAATATCAAACGATTGCAATAGATTATCTTTTTTTTTTAAATATTTATTGGCTATTGTAGTCTCAAGGGATGGCCTATCATTTCGGCCACGGCCCACGCGCAGTGAATTCAAAATCGTCATTGTAAAGTTTATTGAACTTACATATAGTACTTTACTGGCAACTTTTAACATTCAATCCATGCATTCAATAAACAACTTTATAATGTAAATAACAAAATTCAAAATCCCGCAGCAGATGTTTCTCCAACTGCTAATATAATTTTGTTTACCATACCGACCAACACGAAATCTGTGATCGGTATCGCAGTCATAATATCTTTTATAGACGAGATATTATGTCAATAAGTCAACAGCTAAGAAATAACTTTTATAGTTACAGTCGTAAAATCGCTTGTTTGAAAATGAAAGAAACGCGCGGCCAGATGCTGGTGATAATCTTAATATATTATTCATACTAACATGTTATACCGAGAAATATAAGTCTAGTAGTAGTTATTGAATTGTATAGAATTTCTTAAGAATTTAAATAGAACGAGTTTTTGAAACCAAGTCAGATATATGTAGATGATTAACCAAAATAAAATATCAAACTGAAAAGTATTATAAACACACAGAAGCTGTACCACAACTCGAAATCACTAGTGCCAACGAGACAAAAAATACAATTTGTTTCAAAAACAATGCTGCATAATGCTACCAACATTAAAACACTATCAAACCGCAGTAAACAAATCAAAGTTAATATATTTTTTGTCTAACAAAAGTGGCGGAAAGGGCAGTGTCACATGATGTGGTAATGAAGGGTACGTCAATAGCGGTCCACAATATAATTTCGTTAATAGCATTAGCCAAGACAATGGGTTTTGTTCGCGCTATGAATAGTGACCATAATTTAAGGGGAATTATGACATGATGCTTTAAATTTGAGGTTTTGTTGTTTCAAAATATTATACTATTTGGTTACAATATTAAGATCAATCTCTCTGTTTTTTTTACAGATTTTATTCCTCAAAAAATCCTATCGGCTCTCGCAGTAGTTATTAAAACCCTCTTGTTTTAATTTATTAGTGTCCTCTTTACCATAGTGACCTCCTAATAAAATGCAGCGTAGCAGGAGTTTGTTAAAACTAGTGCCAATGGGTGAGCTCAACAGTGGTCGTACAAATATCTGGAAATTGATTTAAAATAACAGCTTTGTGATAGCAATTTGTGCTAATAGTGGGTTTCCCATGTGCAACCACAATATGCAATGTTGCAACACCTGTCACAGAGACCTTAACATGTGTATCATTATTCTGGACCAGTTTTGTATACTCAGTTTTGACCAGGTTAACAGACGTGGTGCAAAGCATCCCTTACTAGACTATTATCTATTTAGATTACACTGCGATTAGTATTATTCATTACAATCACTTTTTTTATAAAATACCTCTTATTTATTAATAATATCTGTAATCTTAAAACTAATTCATGGTATCAGCCCATAATATACGTCTTACTCCAGAGCACGGGCTTCCTGTACAGTCTAAAGTACGGTTGAGAGTAGTTAGACTATATTATAGTCCACGAAGCCGGCGTAGTGCGGATTGGCAATTTTTTGGTATAAAAATATCATTAGTTTGTAAAGTCCGCATTACTTCAAAACCATGGTCACTATAAAGGGCACAAGCCTATGACAATGTACATGATGTACCGCCCACCACACATCCGGTATTTTGTTACCGTTCCGTACCCTGGTCCGAGTTGGGCACGATGCACGATCACAAAAACACCCACAATAGTACCAGAGCGAACCAACTACCGATTGTTGCAGCAGCTAAGGCTTTTGCGTAGATTGTTCCAATTTCCAACTTTCCATCATCATCTCAGCCACAAGAAATCCAGTGCTGAACATAGGCCTCCTCCAAGGATCTCCACATCGACCTGTTGAAAGCGGTCTGCATATAGCGATTTCCTGCAACCTTAGTCAGGTCGTCTGTCCACCTTGTAGACGGGCGTCCGACATTTCTCTTGCTTATACGTGGCCTCAACGCTAGAACCTCTCTGTCCCAACGGCCATCAGTTCTATGCGCTATGTGCCCGGCCCGCTGCTACTTCAACTTGCTAATACTGTGGGCTATGTCGGTAACCTTTTTTATTATGAATAAATATTTGTAAATTTATTTTATAAGCATAATATGTCAAATTATTGTTTGAAAAATATTTATCTTAATCCTTATCATTGACTCTTGAGCCTAAAACATAATTTGATGAGCACCAAAAACATTTCATTTCAAACCTTCATACTAAAGTGACTTCATTTAAAAATCACACCGTTATTATCTAAAGTTTGCCAACCCGCACTAGACCAGTGTAGTGGACTAAATTGTGACCTAACCCCTCTTAATCGTACTCTCGTCTGCAGAGAAAGTCCGTACCCTGCCATGGGACTTATATGGGTTGATACAGATATGGATACAGTAAAGCACCTTCAATACGAGTGTATTTGCTCACGGGCGGCATTACCCATCAGGCGAGTTACCTCGTTTGCTAGATTTAAAAAACACCGAGAAGGCTGCAATTAATATTCCTTAGTCGTTGCCGTTGAGCACAATCTTGTCATTAGTTTGAATTTCTCAATTATGGAGTCTGTGAGTTTTTCCCGGTGAGTGCAGAGTGTGTGCTATTTATACAGCCCGTCGGCTGCCGCTCCGTGATAAAATCATTGCTCCTACACACTTATTAGCTGAACGGATGGGTTGAGACTGCGGGCGGACAGCGGTTGAAATGAGTTTTATTTAATTATTGAATAGTGCCATTTCTTTTTCAAATCAATTATAATACCGCTGTAGTAAAAAAAGCTGTAAGTTTTATGTAAAAACATTTTGTTGCATTATTAGTAATGAGATGGATACAATACTCGTATATCAAATAAAATCTGCTGTATACGACTTGTTTGAAAACTACTTTTTATTAGTCAGTTGATGTTTAATATGGTTTTCTGACCTGGTAATTTATACAAAAACTTTAAAAATACATACATATTGATACATATATAGTAGCCATGTACTTATATATTGTGAAGATATTTTTTGCAAGAATATCTGAGTAAATAAAATAAAATGTCGAGTTAAACAACTTATCTGGAGACTGTCCCGTCCTCACACCTACCACTGCCAAGATCAAAAGTGGCACGCATTATAATGACACCGAGCATTAAAGCTCGGAGACTCTCCAGGAATGTCTAACTTGTCTTTGACCAACACCAAAACCACTTATCTATCAAATCCTTCAAACGTATTTTTTCTCACCCTCGATTTAAAAATTAACAATTTAAATAAATGACACCCAACAATCACATACATAGTTATAACCCCACACTAAGATTAAGTCTTATATCGTGGATATCAGTAACTACGAGAGCCTTTCCGGTCTCACAAACACCCAGACCCGAAAGAAATATTTGTGGGCCACACAAACATTTCTCTCGGTGCGGAGATCGAACCCGCGGCCTCTCGTCTCACAGGCGGCGTCTAACCGACTGCGCTACGGAGGCTATCAACAAACCACTCTCCATACCACTATTTGTTTCCAACTCATGTTTGTTTTTCTTTCTGATTAATTTCGTTGCGGGTTAAAGACAAGCTAGTGTCCCTGAGAGACTCGCCGAGCTCCAGAGCTCGGTGTCAATTCTTTGTGTGCCACTGTTGATCCTGACTGACAGGAGTTGCAGTGGTGGGTGTGAGGGCGACAGTCTCTCCATTCCGCTATCCGCCATCATTCCCGCCGCACCTCCATACGCATTGCGTTTTTACAATCACACTGAAGCGAGCGTGGCGTTACCACCGTTAGATCGGCGTCCGAACCAGCAGCATCAGATAAACTAGTAATTATGTTTTACATAATTACCGCCTGGTTAACTCACAATCATACTTATTAGGGTACAAGTTTATAGTTATTTTATGCGGTAGGTTGAAGATGATGAATTTCTCAAAATGCGGATATATTGAGTTGTTTAGATGATAATTTTGTAATTGGATTTTGGGCTTGTTATCTTTATTTTCTGTTAATATTTTTGCGATATTTTAACATTATGAAGCTTAACCCCTTCCAGTCGTACTTTCGATTTTTAAGAAAGCCCGTGTCCTGCCGCGGTACGCATATGGACTGATATATATATAAAATTTCTACATGTTATGATTGATGTGAAAAAGGCGTGAGTTTATGTATGTATGATTGAGCAGTGGACTTTCTGCAGTTGAAGAGAGAGAGAGAGATTCACATATTCTTGACATAAATACATTAACGTTAAATCTTTTCGTCTCACAATCTCCCAAACCCGAAACAAATATTTAAAGTTCACACTAAAATTTGTCTCGGTGTGGACATCGAACCTACATTTCACTCCTGGTCTAATCAACTGCGCGACAGAGGCTGTCTTTGGATATATTCTCTCAATGTTTCAAAGAATGATATGCACTTTCGCATTAATATGACTTGTATGGTAACAAATCACTATATACTTGTTATTCTTGCCTCATGCTTTATAGATATTCGCACAAGTGTTAATAGCTGAATATTTTATACGATAATCGAAGTACGTAAAGCGTGATTTAATGACGCAACAAATACTGCTTATTCGAGGTATTAATACTGGAATATAATATATACGAACTAACACAAGTCGACTTATATACCTGAGTCTATTGCTGCAGTTATTGAAAGTCAAAGAAGGTAAATAAAGCTAAGTTCAAAATATTTTATGAATGAAAATTAAATTAAGTTTTTTTTTTACCATTGCACGACATAATGACTGTACTGCACCTGATGGTAAGCGCAAATGCCGTCCAGAATATCGAATAGCATCGGTCGGCAATCCCACGCCGTGGTCATAGTATTTGTTGTTTATAAAACATAAATTTTATGCGTTTAAGTTAAATTGTATATATATTTTTGTATACTATCCGCTTTTGAATAGAAGAATCCAGCTGAGTTTATAGTGTATAGGAGTTACAAAAATATATTTCTCTCTCTATTCTTAGCTATGGATTGGAGACCTGTGGTGAGCGAGATTATATTATCTACAAGTCCCTATTTATTTGATGATTCTGTAAGTTGGACCCTCATTAGTTTTTTTTCTATATCTGGTAACAGTTTCTTTGTATGACGAAGATACTGATTGTATACGGATTTTAGTATTATTTTCATCACTAGTTGTTACACACAAGTCGTAAAATGAGAATAATAATTGCAATAAACAGCAGCCATCGTGTGTAATCATCGCCTTATAGTGTATAATGTGTCAAAAGCTTATCTTTAATCGTAGTTTTTGCTCGTAAAATATTCCGTACAAGGTGAACAGTAATTCGAAGCACATTGACGTAATTTTTCAATTTTTATTAGTTGATGTTAAAGTTAATTTGATCATTTTGTGTTTCTTTTCTGGCGGAGATAAATTACAATTATTAATCTTTCCTGTGATGAAAATAACCGTTTTGTTATTTTTTTACAGTTTATGTCATTCATTACAGTTATAAATACACATAATAGGCACACACAAAATTCTGATACTTCTTCTGATAAGTCTTTTGATACGTGTATTAGAATCTTCAAGGCTTTTTGGTCTCACAATACTCAGACCCAATACAAATGTTTAATCACACAACTGAATTTACCCATTGATAAATGTATGGACGGTATCCCAAATGTAAGAGGCCGTCTGGGCAGGTACCACCGCATTATCTATTTCTCCAACCACACAGCAATGTAAGTGCACTGTTGTGTACCGTTTTAAATACATTGTTGCCGGAGTAACTACTGGACATAATGAGATATAACATCTTATGTCTCAGAATGGCGAGCGCAGTGGAATGCCATTTACTGCTTTGTGATTCATGGTGTTGTTAAGTTTTGCTACTGTCCATGAGCGGTAGTATCACCTACCATCAGGCTAGTCACGCCATTAACCGAAATAAAAAAAAATAGTTTTCATTAAAATAGCCATCAGTTTGCTCTGAGTCGTATTAAAATGGCATAAAATATAATGCCCACAATAAAAGCAGTTCTAATGTAAAAATATGATGAACATAATTTTTCAATGATGGTAAAGATGAGATATCATCTGTGAATAGAATGAAATAGTTAATACAAACAATGCAGTGTTCAACAAAAAACGTTCCGAGTGACAGAGCGCCGGCAATTTGGACGTTTTGATTATCTATTGAAATAGTATAATTTGACCAATATAATTGTACGGTTTGTGAAATGGGAGGTACTCAAAATGAATTTTATATTTGTTATTTGAAAAAAAATATATACAGACTAACATGATAAATTCATTAATACACAATTATGAATTAATGGGGACGCAGTGTGGCTGGATGGCGGGAGGACTATTGACTTGTCATAAGAGCTCTTTAATTGCCTACATGACCAATAAATACATTTCATTTCATTTCACTTGCACTAAAGGGATAGCGACTGGATGCATAAAGCAGCAGTACAGGCTCTATGGGGTACTTTGGGGAGGCCTATGTTCAGCAGTGGACTGCAACGGACTGATAATAATGAATTATTTTTTGGTTTGTGATGGTTGGCGTAGAAGTCGTAGGTTCAGCTGTGAACGACGATAGACTGAGTATATAATTTAGTTAAATAAACTAAGTGCATATACTTTACTTATATGAGATAACTAGATCCTGGAACTTATGTTCTAACACTGTCAATGCTAAAATTATTTTGTGCACAAAATTCTCCAAATGCTTGGCATTCCACTTAGCTCGTCATCCTGAGACAAAAGATGACAAGTCTCAATATTTCCAGTAGTTACTCTAGCTACAATATCCTTCAAACCGAAACACAACAATGCATTTACACTGCTGTTTGGCGGGAGAAAAAGACATTGCGGTGGTACCCACCCAGGCGGCCTCTCACATATGAGAGACCTACCACCGATAAAATCAGTTTAAATATCCAATAAATTAGAATTACTCGTAGTTTTGAGTTCACCAACGGCAGCAGTAAGTTGGTTGGCTCATATCAGATGAAATTAGCCGAAATTAGACAACGCTCCTACTCGCCACATCCTCACTCACTTTGATGCTAACGTTGTAGAATATTCGGGGCTTGCAGATGTGCCATATTTAGCTGAAGTTTTGTTACCTTGGTTATTGATAATTGTTAAAATTAAACAACCCGTACAAAATAAGCCAATGATCATACGAGTAAACTATGTTTTACAATAAAATATTTTTTTAATTTAGATTTTTTTATTATATGGGATATGAAGGTGTACCATTATAGGAACATGCTCACTTGACTGGGATGGTACAATATACATAATATGTACATACATAAACTCAGGCCTTTTTTCCAGAAACTGTAAGCATGTGATAGAGGGCGGCCCATCGTCATTTTGGGCAAAAATTCTGTACTCCGGGCTGATAATAATTAGAAAAAAATCAATATCACTTACAGCCGCTGCCAATAAACAATCCCAATCCAAAATTTGCCGTTTGAGATTGACAGCTCAATCTTTTTTCTGATACTATATTGCCAATAATCAATTTCAGTAGTGAAAAAACTATGGCAACATGGTAAATGACAAATCTAAAAGTAGAAAACAATCCAGATTGACTACAATCTAATTTTTCGATTGATCATTGGCACCGGCCGTTTGCCCGACACGGGATTATAGAAGTAGATATTCAGTTAGCATGTGTGAACGTCGCATATACTGTTGTTCGACATTGTGTTGCGACATCAAAATCAGGAAATGACTCTATCGCGGGTCGCTGCGTCTACTGTGCCCTACATGCGTCCATACATTGTTTCTATGGAAGAGACTACAATTTTATAGTCTTTCATTATTACTACTTAAAGCTAGATCGCCATAAAGCCACATTTTTTGATTTTTGTAAATCAATTAGATTAAATTAGCTTTTTATATGCATGAACAGTAGCAAAATCAAACAACACCATGAAATACAAAGAAACGCTTGCCATTCCATGAGCTCGGCATCCTGAGACGTAAGATACATAAGATGTTATGTCTCTTTATGTCCAGTAGTTACACTGGTTACAATGTCCTTCAATCCATAACAAAAAAGTGCATTTACACTGCTGTTTAGCTATGAGAAATAGACTCAGACTCACATATAGAAGACCTATCACCACTTTAACAAGCCCTTACGCAAATTTTAGTTTCAATATTTACTTACTCGTATTTCCAGTAACGAATCTATAATCTGAATTCGCTTATCATTTGAGTTGAATTATACGGAATCGATTGATGACACTTTTCTTATAATTTACTTCATAACTGATTTGGTTGCACGTTAGACAAACATTCAACCAAGACTAGAGATTTGACATTGTAAATCTTATTTTACAAGACCTGCAGTAATGAGTGTGTAGTCAGAATAATTTCTAAAACCTATGCCCCTATTAATACAACCCGGGCTCTGTGGCTTGGGAGAGGCCTATATTCCGCAGTGGAGTCAGAGTTGATGATGATGGTGATGATTATCATACCGCCTATTTATGGCTATTTTGAGTATCATATCCAGTGGTTCTTTACATCATTACTGTCATAGGGCGTCCACATTACACGCAATGATGAACGTCGTGCAACAATATTTACACATTAGCGGGCCTATTGTGTGGTGCCATGTCTCTGGGGTTCCGTATGAAGCAATTTCACGAAAAAATGCTGTGAATCATCGTACGAGAATATCTGGCATTATAAAATAACTGCCGAAGTGGCAATAAACTGATAGAAAAGAAAATTTTAGTCAGCCAGTTTTGGAGTATTTGTTCACCGTTTAAGTCTTGTAATTTATTTAAAACCTTAATGCATAGATATCATTCCTATATAATACGGTACAATGCCAATGATAAACTGGTGTTATACATTCAATATTTCCTCACACTAGGCCAGGGTGGTGGACTATTTGGCCTGATCACTCAATCTTCTGCTGAAAACTATTTTTTCTCATATTTTTTCAAACTTTTAAACAATTTTAAAATAGTTAGTTCCTCACACAGAACTCTCGATTTAATCCCGACACGCACTTAATTTTAATTCATCATAAATTAGATTAAAAGTAAAAAGGAAGTACGTATTGTGTTGACGAATTAAACACAGGGCAATATTGAAACGATGCACTCCGATATTGCTGGACATGGACATTTATGACAATCGGGAAGTGTGTTTCAATTGTTGCAATTTAAAAGCGTGATGTTTATCAATTTTAAATTCATCCTCCCTTATTCATGAGGTCTTAACGCAGTTGTCAATGCGTACGTGGTACGCAGGTCATACGGTCTCAAAAGAATTTCTAAAGCGACTCCATACAAGGACTTTCGAGATATTTATAAACTATACTAAATATTTTATATTGGTTTTGAGACTAGTACTTGTGTAAATACATCAATCTAGGTCAATGGGAAGTACTTAGTGCTTTTTAAGTTTTCGTTGTCTTGATGGACACGAAATAAAATATTTTTAAGGGCTTTCACTTGCCATCAATTAAACATTAATGAAAATCATATTATGTAAAGTGGAAAGATTGGATTGCTTGTTTGCATTGAATAGGTTATGAAACTACTCAACCGATTTGAAAAATTCTTTCACCGCTGAGGAACATAGGCTATCGAATATTTTCAAAAACGTGCATCTGCTCCTAGGCGGGACCGGGCCGGGCCGCTAGTTTAAAATAATTGCTTACTATGTATCATAGTAAAAATATTTATATTAATCACAATACCGTTTGATTCTAAAATATGCTACTTATATGTATATGTCATTTATAATTTTATAGCCACCGTATAATACTAATAAAACGCTATAGAAATTAAAAATATGCCGTAAAGCCATCAATAAATTCATGAAAGTAACATGCGTGTCATAATTTTATGAGCTATTTTATGTTAATGTTACATTCTAAATTAAGAATCCGACACCGATTTTTTGTGGTATGATAGTAGGTTTTATTGGTCCAGGTAACGGGTTTAAGTGTTAAAATGCTAATCGTGGATTCTGATTTTAGTTATTTCAAGGCTTAAATAGACATAATTACGCCCAAAGCCTAAGGAATTTCGTTTTTCACACGGTCTAAAATCGAAAAGCGTTAAACTAAGACTCGATGCCGTTCTATATAGCGGTGAAGAAATTAAAATTTTAGATCGTAAACCATGCCATATAAAACATTAAATCCAAATGAATACACCAGAAAGTCTCATACACAGTCCTGAAACTACACCGATATACAAGTTTTTTGTTCTAGATATCTTAATCTATGGATGAAATTGCGATTGAAAAGTCGAAAAGTGAGTCTGAACGCAAAAAAAAAAATTGGCACATCACTGTCATTGTTTCGTAGCGAGAATCAAGCATGTCACAGTCGCGTTCCATAATAAGGGCTAATACACAAAATTGTAAAAATCTCCGAGATCCTATGACGCATCGCAACAATTTGCTAATTGGTTCGCATCGCGTACTGCTGCTTCTTTGTTTATTTTTGCTGGATCTCCTTAGCAATAACAGAAATCGTTAGAGGTTTTCATGGTCGCTGAAGGAATGCACACCCGAATCATGAAAAGGAAACGACTTCCAAACGAAATCGCATCGCAGCAATTCGCGTCGCAGTCATCTGTGAATTCGCACCGCTATTCACAACTTTGTGTACAAGCCCTAACAGCACCATGAAGGCTGTTGTACTAACTCGTGTAGGTAAAGTGGTAATGTCGTGTATCTTATGACGTGGTCAGAGTTGCGACAATGAGCTGAGAGATCACGTCAACACGCAACGAGCGGCGTGACAGCCCCATCACACGCGCCTCGCAGTCGTGAGCGACATACACGCACTGAGCTATAGGGGCATTCTACACGACTACAGAGTCATGGTTATGAGCGTTCTGATATTTACGACAGCTTCTGTGGGGCAGTTGATTGAGATCCGGCTGGGAAAAGAAAGGTCAGAAAAAGTCTCACGTACGTTTTGACATCTACAACACAGGGTAGCATCATAGAATGTGGTCAGGATTATCTGTGTACAGTGTGAATGTTGGATTTGTTTTATCCATTTATATATTATACTTAAGGGGACAAAGCAAATAAAATATTTGTAACAAAAGAGATCAATACCAACAGCAATTTTGGTTTTGCGTTTGTCACTTGAGTGCTTACACTATTTTACCTCTCCAGTCTCCAGGAGAATACGAATATCCCATCACTAATCTTCGATCCCAATTTTCAGGGATAAGTCCAAAAACTCTCCTGGTCAGTAAAACCACGACACAAGACAGTACTAACTTTACAGTGAAGCCGAAACCATAATACCAAGCCGAATTCCTTTAAAATGCGCTAACAATCATTAGTTCAATTGATATTTAACAAAAAATATCAAACAAGAATAAAAATAAAAAATACCTAATGAAACTAAATGGTCAATATTTTCTACACTATTTGGAATAATAGCATTTTAAACTTTATGTTCAGTAAATCTGTATCAGCCCATATACGTCCCACTGCAGGGCACGGGCCTCCTCTACAACCGACAGTACGATTGAGAGTGGTTAGGCCATATAGTCCACCACGCTGGCCTAGTGCGGGTTGGCGGACTTACGTAACATAGAAGTTTTATAAATCGCTATGGTATGCAGGTTTCCTCACGATGTTTTCCTTCACCGTTTTAGTGCGTGATGATTGACTATCAATACACACATGAATCCGAAAAGTCAGAGGTGTGCCCTGGGATTCGAACCCGCGACCACCGTGAACATGGTGGCAGTCGCGTCTAGTCCGTTTACCAACAGGCCACCACGCACTAAAAAATGTTCAGTAAATGCTTTTTATGTATTAATGCGAAAATACCCCACACAATCAAATTTAAAAATAAACAAATTATATTTGATCTCTCGAAGCCTTATTTGACCATTGTAGAGTACCATAATCCCAAAACTTTTGGAACAACATCTCTCTTCTGCTTTCTCAAAATTTGGCATAGCATCCTAGGGTCTCCTAGGAAGTTATTTATAAAAGATTTGTGTTAAGCTGTGCTAAAGCCAGAAAAAACCTGTATAAGTTACAACTAAAGAAAAAACTCCCAATAAAATCCACAAGCCAATAAGAAGCACCAACAAACAAACAAAACACCTAATGCTTTGCCAAAAAACTAGCGACTCAACCCGAATCTACCCGGATGCACATACTCTTTTTTGAAAATATTTTATCGCCAATGATCTAATGGTAAAAAAAAATTCAAATCGGTCAAGTTTCAGAGCATATTCAATGCAAACAAACAATAAATTCTTTCCTTTTTATATTAAATAAATAAATAACGCCCAGCAGTCACATACGTAGTCCTGACCCTACAGTAAAATCCTACAGTAAAATTGTAGATTATTATTATTTCATTTACACCTTAGACTGCCCTTTCTATCTCCTGTTAATATATCCATCCCATGGTTGCCTGTAAGAAATTACCTAGTGTGATAAGGCCGCCACTTGTACTCTTATTTTTATTGTGTAATATCTTTTTAGTATTTCTGTACAGTGCAAAAAAGGATTAAATAAATTTAAATAAATAAATAAAATCGAGTCTTGTGTCGCAGGTATATATAATAATATATATATTATTAGTTTAGTGACTCAAATCAAAGTTGTTTCCCATCACAAGATGTAGCGATGCAGCCCACCTCACAATAAATCCACGGGAAATATACGTGACGTTAGAATGGCCAACTCACGACGTGTCCGCGTAATAAAATAGTCTTAAAATCTATTTTCTAACCAACAGCGCTTATAAAAGTTTTTACAACCGTCACAAGGGTTTTTACATTGAACAGTCGCATAACTGACGTTACCGAATTAGTTGCAATGACTAGTGTAAGATGATCTGTGTTGTTTTCATAAAAAGAGTTATTGGTTAAATTTTATTATTTGTTTACTATGATTTAATTCTTAAAAAAAGTCATAATTTTTCAATAATGAAGCATTACAATTTATTTTTATGACATTGCTTTTCATTGTATAAAAACTGTTTTAGTCAGAATTACTCTACAATAAAGTTTTATTTAGGTTCCAAACCTTTGATTTCGTTATTGAGTTTCATCATCATCATCATATCAGCCACAGGAAGTCCACTGCTGAACATAGGCCTCCCCCAATGATCTCCACAATGACCTGTTGGAAGCGGTTTTATAAGTTTTATTTTTTAAGCGGTTATTAAGTTTGATTTTGTTTAAATAAATATTAATATGCATTAATGTCCCATTCTAAGATTACATTTTATAAACCAGTTCATGATTATTATTTACATAATAGTTGTGAGACAAAATCCATTTATGTAGTCTGATATTAATTCGGAACTCTTAAAAGTCTATAACAATTTTCGGATTTATTATCTTTAATCAACACTTTTCGTATTCAGAACTTATTGTACTGTATTGTACCATTTCTTCGAACTAAAACATACGATGATGTCTTAATATCTCGTATAAAATACACGCTATTTCCAAACTGTCTCCAACTAACAAACTGTTTCCTAAAGTATGGACATAAAAAGTAGATTTTACAACGTAATAACACTATAGCACAGAATATCAGGGGTCAACATAAAATGGTAACAAACAAATTAAATTTTAATGAAGACTCAAGACATCTTAAAAAAGCTATTCGACTTTTTTCTTCGTTGCATCGTAAATTACAATGTTAAAAATCTGTTGAAAATTATTACATTTTATAACATTGTATAAAAACTTTCAATAACTGTCGGTATAAGTTTTTCGTTTCACATCATTTTCATTTTATAATCATATGTACATGAGATATAAAATGGGTGTCAAAAGTTGTCACATAAATTTTAAATGCAATTAAAATACATAATTTCTTTAGTTTCGTATTACATAATTAACTAACAGGCTGCTGGTATTTGTGTGAAATCAAATGAATCAGGTTTTAGATGATCTATGGCCGGTTTCTATAATCTATCTTTAACTAGAGATTTCATTAGATATTTCAGTGCATGTTATGTTTCAGTTAACAACCATAGCGATACATAGATGTTGCATATAATATCAATTTATACATAGATAGGCAAGGTTAATTATAGATAGAATATAGATACCGGCCAATAACGGAATATAATCGGGCGATAGCTTGATGACAATTAATTGCCGCCAAACTAAATGTAAGATTCAAACCACGGGTACATAGAGCTGACTTTTAAATGATACATGTGTACATTAAATTTTCGCTGTCTTTAACGTTGAAGAAAATAACGTGATGATACCTGTACCTATGAGTTCTTCAAAATAATTTCGAAGGTTTGTGAAATGTACTCATCGCATCGTAGACTAGTCATGGCCACGTGGCATACTTCGAAAACGCTTAGTATAAGACAAGCTGCCGGTCTCAATAAAGGCCAAACCTTTTCCCTATATGGCTGTTTTCTTTGTTATTTTTACTTGTTATTGTATTTGTTTCCGTTGCAGTTTAAACCATTTATTTACGTATTCATCTTACCAATCTATTACGTTACGTCAAAAGTTTTTTTCCGTAATATTTTCAACGTTACATGTTTAAAATTTTCCCAAGAATTTTTCATAGCAGCGTACCTCTTCAGATTCCTGGAATTGTAACCTAATAAACGTTTTGAGTAAGTTTATTTCTATTCTTCTGAGAATTTTTTTAAAGGTGTTTTTAATTTGATGGAAATTTAGATCGAAACTTAAATTTTTGGGTAAAATATAAGATGTGAATATTTAAAAAAATTGTTTATCCAATAAAATGGGCGTTCATCAAGTAAATAAATATCTAAATAAAAAAATACACCTAACAGTAACATATATGTAGTCCTAACTCTACACTAAGATCGAGTCTCACAAACATCCAGATCTGGGACAAATACCTGTGAATCATACATACATCTGTCTCAGTGCGGGGATCGAACCCGCGACCTCTAGTTTTACAGCCTGCATCAAACCGAGTAAGTAAGTAGCTAGGAACTGTTATCCAAACGCTAAATCTATCACCAAAGTTGCCACAAGTTGACAACTTTTACTGTTGGTAGGTGTCTCATATGTGAGAGACCACCTGGCTAGGTTCCACAGCAATACCTATTTCTCCCGCCAAACAGCAGTGTTAATGCAGTGTTGTGTTTCGGATTGGAGGACATTGTAGCCAGCGTAGCTACTGGACATAATATTAAGACTTAACATTTTATGCCTCATGGATAGCGAACGTAGGGGAGTGGGAAGCATTGCTTTGTAATTCAAGGTGTTGTTTGGTTTTGCTACTGTTCATGACTTGTCGTATCGCTTAACCATAGGTGAACGGCAGTCTTGCCATTTATACCAAAAACCTAATAGATTTTAGGAAATTTGACGCAAACAAAAGACGATCTTGGAACCCAAACTCACGCCATTATCCAAATGAATGTTATTCCACGATGTAAAATCATAATAGAATATACGAATCAACATGTTAGAGCTGAACACGTGTCGCTGGCTGCCTCTCCGTTTGATAGTTCATAAAATTTTGCTTTTAATATGTGTTGGACTGCTTCCACTGACGTCGCCGTTTATTGACACCAAACATTCTATATTTAATGTCGAATTCATTTAGTTTTTTATACTTGTGTATCTTGAAGAGCCAATTAACTATATAGTGATGATTTTAAAATAGCTTTTAGTGTTAAAATTTTGCTGCAAATTAGAGGTATTTGTTGAATGATTTTCAGTGGTAAAACATTTTATTTATGTTTTATATTAACAGTGCATGGTGGTTTCTTGGTAATGGACCTGACGCGGCTGCCAACATATTCACGGTGGTCACGGTTTCAAATCCTAGGGCACACATTTGTATATTGATAGTTAGATAAGCACCACACAGTATCATTATGATACATCCAATAACACACACTAGGCCAGCGTGGTGAAAAATATGGCCTAACCCCTATCAAACTTCCTCTCGAAGTTACCCGTGCCCTGCAGTGTGATGTGTATGGGCTGATATAGATATTTTATGGATGTATAATATATTGCGTACACTTTCTGGAGTCATACGAAAGGAAATAAAATTTGTGTAAATATAATGTTTCCAATAGGAAGACAATGTTTCATCGTTTCACTAGAATTACAGAAATGACCTGTTTTTCTACGAATTCCTTATATTTACCGTGGTAACGGTTTACTTTATTAATAATTCTTATAGTAATAAATTCCTATAAAACCATCTTTTGAAGTATTTCGTGGAATTTAAATATAAATAAGGTTTTTGGTAGTTCACGTGGTCTCGCCTTCCTAATCATAGATTGGTTTGCTTTGGCGTAAAAAAGGGTATGTAAGCCCACATAATTACGTCCTACGTTGGTAGATCTGCTTTTTTCCAATCGAAACTCTATCTTGAGAGCATTGCTCCATTTATCTACACATCTGCACAGTCGCCCTAGCAAGACAGAACAAAATATCAGAATTTGTTTCAGATATGTCGATAGGCCAACCGCTTTCACATCATGGGACGAAACAAGAAACGTGGGTGTCCTGGTAACATCTCCGCCTACCCGTTCTGGAAAGAAGGCGTGAGTTTATGTATTTAGAGTCACTAAAACAACATTTTCTTCATTCATTCCACATACAATTCCTATTAGTCCACACCATTGAATCTTATTAGACGCCATTCAAATACTTTCACCAAAACAAAATGATCGATGGCTGAAACTTCAAACGGAGTATAAAGACCTTTCAAATCATCACAAAAAATCTATTCATGCTTTGACGCGTCCGCGAGTTATTGAAAGGCGGACAGAAGGCCGATTCATGTCAGCCACAAAACATGTGCGGACAAGGAACGTCTGTACAAAGCCATCGTCCGAACCTATTTGGACAATGCCCCATAAAGCCGCTTTGACATCGACCTAGTTCATCAACAGTCATCTTTGTTGGTTTGATGTTAATTCGTTTTTATCTTTGTGATACTGGTTTTGTTTTGGGTTTAGATGATAGGGGTTTTAGATTGATGAAAAGATAATTCTATAGTTTTTAGCTAAAGACGTTGTCAATGAGTGGATGTGGTATACTCACACTTCTGAGTTTCGTAAGTTATAGCATTGTTATTAATAATTGAAACTTAATATATATTAGACGCAATAGGGAATGAAAATATTGCTAGGAAACCGACTTATCTAGGAGACGGACCAATACTAGGTAAAAAGTGTCTCTTTGAATCTCAAAGTTTATATTAAGTTGTGAAAGAGTATAGTTTAATAACAATAATAATTAGAAAAAACATAGGTCTTCTGAGGCTGAAGAAGCTATTGAATATGGATATTAGTGAAGAAAGGCAAGGGACTGACGCCTGTTCTCAATCAGCTCTCTGCCTAGTCATCACTTTCCTTGCCTTTGCGCGCAGTGTATTCATTTTACTGAACCAAAATTTAAAAAAGAACATTCATATTCCAAGACGCGTTGTGAAGCGTCTTCAGTGAATGGCCGGCACAATTTTATTATCTGTTGGCTCGGTTAAATGACGATATAGTAGGTGACAAACTACAAAGACTTGTCATATAATGTGGGCACTTGGACTTGTTTGTAGGCATTTTATTACATAATGTCATTAAAATTCGGAGCACATATGCCGCTACCACACGTGTAGGGTTGCTACTTGGCGTTAAGTAAATTTTTATTAGTTTTAATAATTATTTTTAATCAAAGGAAACGTGGATATACAGCCTAACGCCTGGTGACTAATAATTTTCGTCTATGACGTAATACTAATGCAAATGTAATGCCATTGGCATCTTTAATGATGAATAAAATTTAAAAGTTGTTGGAAAGAAGACCGCATTATAATACATCAGTTAATGTTACTAATAAAATTAATATTTTTTTAAGAGACTCGTATAATATTCCGGTCAGTTTTATTTATCTTGAGATAAAAATACGGATGTCCACTCTACAAACATCATTACGATTATAGAAATCTTGCCACGAAATAAAATAAAACATCGCTCTTCATGTTATACTAAGGCAAATTTTCGCATGATCAATTCTTTATTTTGTTGCTTTAAATTAAAGGTAATTAAATTATGCTGTTTAACATAACATTATAAATAGCAAAGCATACTTATAAATATGTTATTAGTTTCCATTAATATGCAATTATTTGTATTGTATTTATATAATTAAAATACGTTCATAAACAAGAGGAAAACATGAGGAAACAACATGCGCTTGTCAAATTGGGGTTATTATTTTAATATTATTTAAAATTTATATTCAATATCTCGTCATTCTATCCAAGAATTATTGTAATCCGCTTTTTTATAATTTCTTGTGTTGTATTGAGAGATAGAACTAGCACTATCCATGAAAATCAAAGGAATTTGTGTAATACTGGATGCAAGGAAATGATATTAGATTTGTATTACTTTATAACACATAGGAACACATTATTTATATTTTTTATTCTATATATTTATTCATTTTAAATAAAAAAGTTCAAGCATCTACCGCTAGATGTCGCTATTCTAAATTTAAATAACACTGCGTTGTAAGGGCCAAATGTATATTTCAAATATGAATTTTAAATCAAACAAGCCATCAAACTAGTTCCCAAGACAGTTTTCGTCAGGAAAAATGGGCAAGGTATGCTGTTTTCTAAACCAATAATATTGTATTTTGTATAATCGTTTACCAACGGTTTGACAGCCCTGCTACTTAAACAGCGCCGCATGGATAGTATCGCTTCGTCCATAAAATCGTTGACATTTAAACATATACGATTTAAATATATATCACACAAGGACACAACGGATACTGACACTTCGCTGACGAAAACACTATAAAAAATAACATAAAGAGGCAACGAATAAATTAAGAGCGTATTTATTGTTTTAACTCACATTTCGCGATCTATAATACTCATGCTACATTGATACCTTGGTATAATTTCGTGTATATTCAATCTCTCAATATGCTCAGCTTAAAAATCTTCCATGGCGATATGTTCAGTGGTGGCCATGAAAAATACATCCTTTGTTAATATTTGCATGGTCTATTTGTAGCGCCATCTAAGCGTTGTAGATTTTCATGGGCGGCAGTGATCACTAATCTTCAGGTGACTTGTTTACTTGTTTGGTGGACTATTTAACACCACGACGATTTGGTGATCGGAGCATTGATTTTCTTGGATTGAGGTAGTGATCACAATTTTTAATCTGTGACGGCACAACAATGGACCTTGAAAATTCATATTCCTAGTGTTGAACGAATGAAATTTCACGGCGTATTGTTGTATCTGACAAATTAGATTCGTATTAGAAATTCGTTCTGACGTCTCGCGTGTTAGACAGTATCTTAAATATAATTTATTAAATTCATTTCGGTTTTACAAAATCAGTGGTACGTCTCGCTTTATGTACAATATAAAGCGATATTTATAACTTAAAATATTTATATAATGGTTTCTCATATTTGCGAATGGTGGGCATTGAAATAAAAATATTATTTAAGGATTTTATCGCGGACTTTGTTTAATTTTTCTATATTTTAGGACCACGAAAGCTGTAAAGTAATTCAAACGCCGGGTAGATAAAAAATATAAAAATTAACCAAATCCTCAATAAATACCGTAAATAATAGTTTTATCCCAATATTTATATGACCAGCTTTATAGCCCTAAGAATAAGTCTAGACAAGCATGGTGAACTAAGACTTAAACTCATCTCTGGCTAAGAACTAGCTGAGTCCATCAAGTGGATGCATATATAAACAACAACTTAAGAATTATATAGGGCCATACAATACCTGTATCTGCATGTATGAGCACATAAGCCTCAGCCTCCGTGGCGCAGTTGGTTAGACGCCGCCTGTGAAACGAGAGGCCGCGGGTTCGATCCCCGCACCCAGTGAAATGTTTGTGTGGCCCACAAATATTTCTTCCGGGTCTGGGTGTTTGTGAGACCGAAAAGTCTCTCGTAGTTCCTGATACCCACGAAACAAGACTCGATCTTAGTGTGGGACCAGGACTATGTATGTGGCTATTGGGTTTTGTTTATTTATTTATATGCGTCCCATTGCAGGGCGCGGACCTCCTCTACAATGAAGATACAATCCTCTAAAGTCCACCAACCCGTACTAGCCCAGCGTGCTGGACTATATTGCCTAACCAGCTCTCAATTGAACTCTTGATTGTAGAGGAGGCCCGTGCCTTGCATTTGGACGTATGTAGGCTGATACTATAAATACATATACTGTGCGATAATTTTGGTGATGATTATTATTCCTAAATTATATTTATTTGGATGTAAGTCGCCATAACGGTAATAAAGATAATTACTGTAATGTAATAATTATCAGCATGTTTGATATATTGACCCCAATTTTATTACATGTCGATAATTGTATCGGCTTATTGAACCTCTATTGCAATTTCGTCTCTGTATAACAAGTTTCCGTAGTGTAGCGGTTATCACGTGTGCTTCACACGCACAAGGTCCCCGGTTCGATCCCGGGCGGAAACATTACTTTTTGATAATGTTGGCTAAACATACAATATCGCTGCTTCAATTTGATAGTGGTACATAACGAAATGTGTATTTTTATGATAATGTTACCATTAAACACAAATTAATCTAAAATACTATGTGAATAAAACTCATATTTTTGATAGATTATACGTTGATTTAAGCAACTTTCAAAGAATTGTCATTATTAAAATAAAATATATAAATAATTAATTATTTTGTTTTATTTAAATTGCTCTCCTGAAAAAAGTTCATTTTTGAGATATGTCGTTATCAAATTAAAGCAGCGATATATGTATTTTTCATTGTCGTATTAACTTGCCCTCAATATAGTGCTACACTAAATATACACATATTAATGAGAATACGCACAAATACTTTATTAGACTCACATCACATCAGAGCAAACTAATAAGAATCTGCTTAGTCGGAGGCCGTCATAACCATTACAATACACATAGTCGCCGTTTTTCGTAACATCTGTTAGCTCAACACTGCATAAAAGGCAGTTATTCGACCTAAATTAAATAAAAAAGAGCGCTTACTCCAGTGCAGGCTAAACAATAAAACGCAATGCTAGACATACACGCTGACAAAACCATAGAGCACAAAGCATAGTGCACACGTGCACCCGCATTACGTATTCATAAAACAAAAAAAAATTAGAGCTCGTACAAAAATCATTTGCATAAAAGAATGTAATGTCTACTTCGCGGGGCGCCTAAAACAATTAACCTATTGTTCTTAAAATGTGCTTTAAAAATGTAAAACAAAAGAACTCGCCGAGGTATACGCTCGAGTTTTGTATGCGGGCCGTTTTATTTGCGCGTATTAATATTTTTTAATTAGATAGGCGGATATTGTTTATGGCTTGAAGGCGTGAACACTAGGTATTAAATATGTTGTGTGTAGCGTGAGCTGAATAAAAAAATAGTGCTTTTTAATTAAATTTGAAAATGGAATGTCGTTTATTGATAATATATAATGTGTTGAATTTTTTATGATTAATTTTCATACGGTTTATTTGATTTCAATTATTTAATACAATAACGTGATCATAGTAAAACGTAACATCCGTATCAGCCCATATACGTCCCACTGCAGGGCATGGGCCTACTCTACAATCGAGACTACAATTGAGAGTGGTTAGGCCATATAGTCCACCACGCTGACCTAGTGCGGGTTGGCGGACTTACGTACCATAGAAATTCTTATAAATCGCTATGGTATGCAGGTTTCCTCACGATGTTTTTCTTCACCGTTTTAGTGCGTGGTGATTGACTATCAATACACACATGACTCCGAAAAGTCAGAGGTGTGCCCTGGGATTCGAACCCGCGACCACCATGAACATGTGGGCAGCCGCGTCTAGTCCGTTTACCAACAGGCCACCACGCGCTGTATTATTATATATGTTATTTTATTGATTTTATACTATATATATTATAAAATCATATTTCGTATTGTCTTATCTATGTGTCTTTGTGTACACCATATAAGTAAGTACTAAATATTTAACGAAAATGATAAAATTTGTCTCGTCAGAGAGCAAGATATGATAATCAGTAGTAATCACAATCTTGTAAGAACGAACAAGATTTTAAAGTGTAGGATTTTCTTTTCAATAAATTATATAGGTTTTAAAAGCATCAATATTGACAAACCGTCAT
The DNA here is from genome assembly GCA_023078785.2 of Hyles euphorbiae. Lineage (NCBI taxonomy): Eukaryota > Metazoa > Arthropoda > Insecta > Lepidoptera > Sphingidae > Hyles > Hyles euphorbiae. Next base: position 3,748,199 of record CM041039.1, on the reverse strand, counting down.
TCCGTATAACACATACAAGAAATCAAGTTATTAAGTAACTAATATAAGACACAAAACGCATCGTAACTTCACTCTGTACATGAACCAAACGGTATTATGCAAATGAGATCTGCAGCGAACAAAGCCGGTACAAATTAACCGTCACAATTAAACATATCACTGTTATGAGTAATGTGACGTAGTACACTCCGTTTGGGTCGAGTTGGTTTACAAAATTAACTATTGCATTAGCCAGCTGAAAATTTTGGTGAAATTTTGTAATGTGCACTGGAATACCTACGGAATTATTCATAGACAATTAAAAAAAACCTATCGAATGTTTTGCCTTCTTTTTTTCGAATTCAAAAGATGTTGGAAAAGGACATTAATTCGATAGCTAAAATAGGTTTATAAGCTGTCTATGAATAAGACCGTTAGTAGATAAATTCATCAATTTTAGAAAAAGAAATTGATTTGACACCAGAAAATTCTACTTCGGAACAAACTCTTCTATAATTCCTATTAGATCTCTGTATGAAATAAAATGAAATGAAATTCGGTTAGTGGTCGTGTAGGTAATGAAATAGCGCGTATAACAAATAAATACACATAGTGCATTATCACTATTTACAAAATAAATTGAGTTCTTTTTATAGTTTCATTCAGATTGAAATTGGCAAACGTAGCGTGAGACGCCCCCTAGCCAGAGTGCGGAAAGACTTGCACAAGAGACGACAGCGACTGGATTCATAAAGCAGCAGACCGGGGCCTTTGGTGTTCCATGGGAGAGGCATAATATGTCCATCAGTGGACTGCAACGGGCTGATGATGATGATGATGATGATGATGATTCAGATAAATAATCGCTAACAAGAGGTCGATGTTCATGTGGGTAATGAGAGAGAGAGAGAGAGTATTATTGTAGACTAGACTGCCAAGTGTAGATTCTTTGCGTGCCCATCAGCCTGACTGTTAGTAGCAGTGATGCGTATGTGGGCGGGAATTTCTTCCATATGTGAGAGCATAATTATGTCATAATTAACGTCTAAGATGGATTACTGTGGATCTCAACTTACAAATTTACGCTATATTTCACCATTTTGCATCCAACCAAGGAATAAATTAAACATATTTTATTAATGTGCTCTTTTGGATCGAAAAAAAGATAACTAAAATTGAGAACTTCCTTTTTTTAAGTCGGTTAATAAAATAGTCGAACATAAAACTCGTTATACCAATTAGATTCCAATAAAACCGAAAAAAATAAGGTTTTTAATTATCAGCCATCTAGCCATTATGATATAGGACAAATAGATATGATTTTTAATTGCATCGTAAAACAATTTAATGGTATATGCATACGATATCACGCAAAATCTAGCACGATGTTTTATGGAAGACTAATGTCGTATGTTAGACCACAGGATATACACGAAGCTGCAATATTTAAGTTTCGTCCTACTAATATAAATGCGAAAGTTAGTGTGTTTGTTACCTCTTTTCGCTCAAACTGCTAAGGTTATTTTCATGAATTTTTTTATGAAGGTAGCTGACACCCTGGATTAAAACATAGGCTACTTTTTATTCAGACAAAATGAACTGTTCCCGTAGGATGTGCAAGGAATTTAAATATATACTTTTTTTTAACTCAAAGGTTTATGATGGGTAGTCTAAAGAACGGCATTAACGTTGACTTTAAATGTTTAACGGCCGTTCTCTATATCCTATCTATCTTTAACAAGAGGTTAAAATATATACCATTACTATATCGGTACAATACTACACTTCAATAAACTAAGATTGAAATATAGGTTTGTCTTACCTAGCTATCTTTAAACATGTGCACCATATTTATATTTCTCTATCATTGTTAACTGAAACACAAACTGTATCGAAATATCTTATGAAATCTCTAGTTAAAGATAGATAGATTATAGAGAACGGCTGTAAAACAGTTATCACACAAAATAGATTGTAAAGCGGAATACACCTAAAAAGTATTTATACCCATGCGAAGACGGGCCGGACCGCTAGTATACTAATAAAGTTTTGTCAACCGTTACGCGGCACAGAAACTTTTAGCTCCGGTTAATTAAATCATATAAAATAAGAACTATTTTATCACTAAGCTTTAAAGCTGTAAACGAGCTTTTTTATACATTTAAATATTATTTATTATTATGAGCCCGTAGCATCCCACTGCAGAGCAAAGGCCTCTCTTTCCGCTTTCCATGCACCTTTTAAATATGAAATTTTATTTGGCCTCAGAGAATGGAGACCTTTTAAAAAATAAAATAAAATATTGCAATTCCATGATAAAATGTGGGATAATATTTTAATTTTTAAAGCTGTCATTTTTTCTGTGTATTTAGTTATTTATGAACCGATCCTGTTTTTTTAATGTTCGATAAAATATTTTTTATCAATAACACGTGGTAATCTGTATAAGAAAATTTTAATACCGGGTATCTCAAGACTGCTACCGAAAACGAAGCCGGGTGGTAGTTTTAGTGACTACAAACACAATGCAACTAAAAATTTCGGAAAGAAACGCGACAATTATTTTTTATGATTTTTTAAATATCGTCATTTTTGGGTGGTAAATCCATAGTTTTTGCTGAAATAATAATTTAAACTCTTTTATACCTTAGAGTATTTATAAATAAAAGGGTATAAAGTATTATTTTAGGAAAGAAATGTATTTACCACCCAAATATGGCAAAAGGAAAAAAAATATAAAAAAAAAATTGACGCTTTTTTTTGCAACTTTTTCTGTTGCATTGTGTCTGAAGTCGCTTAAACTACCACCCGGCTTCGTTTTCGGTAAGCAGTCTTGATATACCCTGTATGAATTCACCTGCTTTTAAGGGCGATAATAATTTCACCAAAGAATAAACCGATACAAAGAGAATTGCCCGACTGGGAATCTAACCCACCACCACCATAGGACCACGCCATAGGAATCCATAAGAAATTAATAAAACCCAACTTATTTTTTCTTCAATTTTATCTTGTAATTTATACCCTTAGCATAGTTTTATTTACATATAACACATATTAAACTATATATTTATGTGGATATTTTTAAATATATTAAAAGTTCGAGCCTAATTCCTTGTATATTTTATGTACGAATATATTATGTTGAATATCATAAACATATATACAACTTTTTTATTTACAACGTAATAGATTATAGAATTCTTATTTTTATACCAAATAACTGTGAGAATAATAAAAATAGATATCGGGTTATTTCATCTTTATTATACTACCATCGAGTCAAATATTTTAAAGACATCAAAATCATTCACATAGAAGAAATTGGACACATTTATTATCATCTAATCGAAACGCAAATAAATTATAAAATATGAATAGAAAAATATTTATAAGTTTTAAAATATCTTACATTCTTTTTATTATCATTTAACTTTTAAATTATTTTTTTATAAAACAGGATCGGAAAATGAGATAAGTAGGCATATCTTTTTCTGGCTATTACTGAAAAAAATATTAATCTCATCGTAAAATTATATTCTAAATCATGTTATACCACCCTAAAAAATGACAAAATGTTAAAACCGAAAAACGCTTAACTGTGCTCTAAACTTCTTAATTATGTCTAAGTAGATATTAGCAGGTAGGGGTAGTTAGCCTATTAAATTTGTCATTAATACATAAGGTCTCTTTTTAAACGCTTACTGATCTGATACATTTGGCAGCATCAGTTTCATTCGTAGATTTCCGGTTTTAATGAAGAGCAGAGACGGGCTAAAATAATACGCATCCATAGTAGCGCGAATTAAAATATGCCTAAAAGATCCTTTTGATTAAAACCCCATTCAACCCTTCACTGCATTGCTTTTAATACCATATTTCGCGCACGAACTCTCTCGTCTCATTTGCATACGAGCGTTTTAATATAACCCTGCGAGTTTTTTCTGGGTACTTTAGACCAACTAGGAAAAAACGGCCAGTGAGGGGTTAAGTTTTTTTTCTTGGAAAAAAATAATTGTCATTATAGCGATATTGCCGGGTTAGGTTTTTTGTTTCAACATCTGCCCCGTTTTTTGTGGACGTATGGAGAATGTTTGGTATTTTATTGTGTGAATAATTTGCATATTATAAAACGCTTGTCGTAATTGTTTCTGAAACATCTGCAATTGGGAAATGAGAGTGCACTTTTTTTGGTAAAAAAAAAACAATACAAGCAACTAAAATGTTATAAGTCAATACAAAAGCCAGTGGCTTGGTTGGTCTGACAATTTTTTTTAACCACTTCGGGGGGATACTTTAATAGAACGGGTAGATCGTACTTGACAAAACATAGTAGCAAACATTTTGAACCTCTAAGTTGAAGTGTGGATTACAAGTTACCAAATCCTATATAATGCAACTGAAGCATAATAATCTTTAAGCCTCGTTCATATTCCCGCAATAGGGTAGCTAAAATTTCTAATTTATTAAACCATATAAATACCATAAAATATTTAGACCATTTTATATTCCAATGAAAGACCAGACGAGCGTGCCATTCACCTGATGGTAAGCGATATAAGCTCATAGACAGGAGGCAAAATAAACAACACCACAAATCACAAAGCAATGCTTTTCACTTGCCATCCTGAGACATAGGATGTCAAATATCATATCCAGTAGTTACTCTGGCTACAACAAACACAACAGTACATTTACACTGCTGTTTCACGATAGATATAGACATTGCTTAACGTAAAAAATAATTTTCACATTACTTGTAACAAATTCCAAGCTTGCCCTAAAAATTAGTTTTAGTTAACTTCAATTACGATCACCAATCACATTTCCGTCCCAAGATACAACCTTCGTGTCCATACAAGAACCAGAAGCAGTCATTAAAAAGATTTCCTAACAATGATTGTACCGCCGAGATTACTTTTATTAAGTATCAGAAACCGGTTGCGTAGATACTTCGAGATGCGTTGAATTATCTACTGAACCGTTGCATTAAGATTTACGATCATCCATAGCAATATTTAGAAAGTTATTTATTAAAGAGTTTTGGTACTTTGATGCGTTGTAAGCTAGCGGTAGATGCGGCTTCACTTGGATTTAATTTTTAACAGACAATAAAAAACACACTACCAATTGAAAAATAATTATTTTTCTCCTACTCAAAATTTTCGTATCATTTTCTGACACGTTTTAAAATGAGTTATCATAGCAAATATAGGTTATTTAACGATCTCATTCATAGACAGTTTTAATATATTTTAGCTATCGCATATCTTGTCTTTTTCGCTCAAATTAAATTCAAACGTCGTTCGAAAAGGACGAACAATTTTATAACTAAAATAGATTTTAGAAATAAGGCCGTAATAATTATACGTGGTAAAATACTCGTGACTCTATCAAGACAAAACTTATTTTTTCTTCTAAAAAAATATGAAACGAAACTTTCAATAAATATGTAAATCATATCGGTGTACTACAAATAGACAAACAGACACAGTGACGTTTAATAAATATGTAATTGATTTACCTACATTGAATTTTATATAAAAGAATTGTACGTACTTAGAATAATAGGTTAAATAATATGAAAAACTTTTATAAACTTTGTTCATTCCTTTATTTTGTAATAAAGGGAAGTTCATTTATTAGTACTAATTGACTTGTTGTCTAAGAAAATAACAAAGAACATTATATTAATTAAAGTTTTAAATTAAAACATGGTGTTATCTTGATTAATGCATCTAATATATTATCGTCAGTAAATATATCATTCTCTCTTGATTTACATCTCTGCCCTAGATTAATTAACTACAAGCGATTGTTTTAGGTATTAATTTTTTGTTTATACAAACTATGCGATTGCCATATTTTATATGTTTTGGCACGGCCAACAATATTTATAGGCTATAAACCTATCAAGACAACGGACACATTTTAACACAATCATAAATCATAATCTTAGAGAGCATAATCGATCGATTTAAATGAAAAAGGATTTAATAAAATCCAAACAACTGTGATAAGGGAGTGTAACAATCGATCAATTTAAAGCTCGAGAAATGATTTATAAAAAATACTGTCTGGCAAAAAATTGTTATTCTAAATTTCAAAAAGAAACGTGGCGTTCCAAATTTGAATATCTTAGCTTCCGGACGCGTTCACACCGATTCGCAACAATCATACATTTGCATACGCAAAGCTTCAAAAGCCGTGGGAATTGTTACAATTTAAGAACATTACAATGGCCACACATTTATTTGAAAACCGATTGATTACTTGTGTATTTATGTTAATGTACAACATACAGTATTCAAATGTATTCAGAATATAAATTCTTGCGCATCTATTTTCGATGCGAGATTTATTCTCAACGGATATGTTTTTCAAGTAGCTTGTACTCGTAAGTTGTGTAACATTGTACATTGTGATGCGTTTGTATGCGATTTGCGAGGAATAAACCTAGGTGTGTCACACTGGTATGCTAAGAAAGTGCTTAAGTGTTTATGTGTTTGAACTATAGAGCGTTTGAAAACGTTGTTAAGGCTTTGGAATAAATTTAACGTGAGTAAATTACAAAACAGTAATTTTTATTAATTTACAGTGAATTTTTCAAGAACACAAAAGACATATTTGGCTTTATTTGTCAAAACACAATTACTGGAATTATTGGAAACACTTATCCAGTAAGATTTACGAGCATCTAATGCAAATGTATTAGAACTTTAACAAACGAATTCATTTCCTATTAACGTAAAAGATAAATTTAATTTTCACCAACGTGAGAAATTGATATTGGGACGAAACTCGGAGAAAGGCGTTGCGCAAGATTCTTTAAAATGTATTCGCTAACGGTTGTTCGTGTGAACGGCTGTTTAGGCGCGCCTACGCACAGATTTGTCGGGGTTCGTGGCCGCCATTTTGCTTCTACATTGAGCGGTTACAAATGGAGGTGACATCGTGAACATGATTCGTGCTATAGCTGTTTATTATATGATATTTCTGTACAAAATTGCATAATACACACATACAAAAAAGGAAATATTTGGAAAAGAAACGGACACAAATAATTCCAATAGGAATTTAAAAAAATAAATAGCGTAGTTTAATTAATAAGTAAATCACATTTTTATTTAAATAACGCATAAATCAATGGAGCCATTAATAAAACGGCTTCCAAAATAAAAAAAATTAAATTAAATATATTTCGTAATTTAATTTTGGCAAATGACATGTAAAAGAACTACACCGCACTTTTTTTTGGACTATAATATTTAATTTTACGAATTTATAACGAAAAGATTTTCAGAAAACAGAATAGATAATGGCAATATCTCCCAATATTTCAGATCCGACTAAATTCTTGGGTTAGTCTGAATAGTGTTCCATGTCCTAGTATAATGGCTGGATGTGTTTTACTACTCCCGAACGGCTCGCGACGGTTTTTACGATCTTATATCAACGTGTTAACTGTTTTGAATGGATTTTTTGTTTTGTTCCCGGTTGCATGCATGTTACGATTCTATGAACCATGTCTGAATGGTTCTGTCAAATTAATGCTACTGTTTATGATGGTAAATTTCTCGCTTGCGTTGAATACAGTGTGATTTTGTTTTTGTGAAGCAATGCGGGCCTAAAAAGAGTTTTATCCATTTGTAAATGTCTGTACTTTGCAACTAAAGACGGTTAAGGACACATTTTGTCAAAGTAATATGCAATTGACAAATCCAAAAAAGTAGTTTAAATTCTCTGCTAAGCACGGTAAAAATAATTTGATGTCATTTCATTTAATTCAACAGATTACAGAATATAAAAGAAAAACAACAAGTTTTCCAAATTGGTACCATAAACCATTTATGATATTTTATTCTACAGAATATAACATCTATTTATAGAATATATCAGTCCATATATCTGCTGCTGAGTACAAATATCCTCTACAAGCATAATTTCGAATAAGGGAATTTAGGCTACACCACGCTAGCCTATAGCGGATTAGATCAAAGATTAGATACCAAAAAGCGAATTGAATCGATTTCCGCTGATATTTATCCACTGCGGTCCCACCCACATGTCACGCACGCGAAATACATCGACGCACCCCCACACAAGTACTTGCCAAATCGCCCTTGCCAATCAATCGGGTCGTCCTATTGGTTATCACACATCCCTCAAAATATCCAGCCTAACTTGACCTTCTAACACACTATTTACGCATAAACATTGCTTAGAAGTCATAGGGAGCGACAGGTCTCAATAAACTGGACGTTACATGCGTGCAATAAAAATTTTATTTTCCCTGATTTCCCCCTTTTCGAACGCTTTCGCATCCCGTCGGGAATCGTCCAATCAAATTACATACTTTATTGATTTGTGACGTTTCTATTTTCAAATGTCAATGTTCAAAAATCTATATACGGCCGAACAAGTCTTGATAGTTTTTTTCGGTATTTCAATATTATAATTAAATTAACATTTAAATGGGTGTTTCGGCGATGTTGATCCTTTTTAAGATGGACAAGTTTTTTTTTGTTTCAAAATTGATGTAGCATTAGACAGAGACAACTTAATTTTGGAGGTGTGTCCTAAAGACAGTGAATATTTTAATGTCATAAATTATTTATTTCCTTATCTTAATTTGGTATAACACATGGTTGTGGAGCGAAATAATACTTCATAATACGTGTTTAAATATAACTTATTTTACTATAATGACACGGAAAATCGGCTTGCTATTCAATATGATTATGGTGGCCTACTCTTCTGCTTCATTTGAATAACACAGCTGCAAAATTATAAAAAATATATTATACTAATTAATTTGAGTAAAATTCATACCTATATATCTAAATGCTTATAAAATGAATGCGAATTGGTAATTTAAATTCATCATCTAAAATGCATGAAAAGCAAAATAGATATTTTACGTTTAAAATTTAAAACTTCATTTACAACCCAAAAAAGCTATTTTCGTTGGCACCATAAGGTTCAAAATCGCATAAAAATATTGATCAAAGTTAAAACACGGGGAAATGTTTGTTTTCGAGGACAACGCAGTCCGTTGCGGGGGACCGAACGTCAAAAACTACAATTGTATTGAATCTGTTATATTTTGTTCACAACACAATTTTACACGTGTGTATTTTAAACAAACTCCGTTAACATATTTAAATTGAAGGGTTGAATGTTTTATCATCAAAATATTCCAAAGCAACTAATTTTTTGTCCGCTTAAAGTTTTTTTTATCCCCAACAGCCGTAGATAATTTATGATCAATGTGTGATATGTTCGTCATATGTCTATAAATTATATTTATATGTAATATTTCATGTACATATAAATCTATATAATATTTAAATTATATTAAAGTCTAGAGATTCCACTGGTTCTTATTTCAAAGCGAATTTATTGTCTAAAGCGGCGCTGAGTCCTTTAAACCATGCAAGCCTAACACGATACCGTGGACGTAATTTGCATATTATTTTATTAAAGTACCTTTAGTAAAACTTAGGTTTTTAACCTTTTTGCCCTTATATTTTTATCAAATTACTTAAAACAAAAAAACTGATATTACTCATCACCACCTATGTAAATAAAAATATTGGGATTATTAAATTTCTTTTCCAATATACACGTTCCAGGTTTTTCGAACAGAAAACACATCAAACTTTTACATAGGGTTACATGCGGTTTCGTACTATCGCTGGCTTTTACAATGAAAGAAAATATTGCGAGAAGTGATCACCTATTAAATTTACAGGTCAAAAGAAATACTTTTAAATTAAATTTCCTATTATTCATAAGATAAAACACGTTAAATTCGTTCCATAATAATAAAAATACTTTCTACATCCTCCACTTAACGCATCCTACATCGAATCCATTTATTTTTTAAAACTATCTGACCCAAATAATAGCCGTGCGAGTTTTAATTTAGTAAAACTGTGCCGGCAACGTATCTATGATTACGAGGGTACCACCCCTCCGTATTAATATGCTAACCCTTTCGGGCCGTTCATTATCCGAAACTTACCTACGTGCTCCGGAGTTCACCTTGGTTTGTTTTTTTTATTCTATTCCTATTATTTTATAGTGTGACGTCGGTTATCGTTTTTGTAGATGGATTGAGGGGTTTTGGTCGTTTTAAATTAAATGAGAAATCTTATAAATCTTGTTTCAGGCCGGTGTAAGCTCAACAGAACAAATATTAAAACCTCTAGAAACTGAGAATACGGAAAATGTATGAGCGAATGGGTAAAAATAATTATATATAAATACTATTGAAATAAAACTATTATTTACGAATTTTATCGCGAATTTAGTTTATTTTTTTACATTTTTGACTTTCCGACGTTTCGATTACTTTACAGCTTTCGTGGTCACGGGGTGGACTCCATATAAATACTATATAAATATATATAAAACTTGTATGTGTAATCGTACTAACCTTAAGGACCTGTTTTACTTACCTAAAATAGATTTAATAACACTCATTATATACAAGGACTGTAATAAAACTGTTTAGTTCTACAGTTCTAATATTACAAAAATAAATACTATAAATAAAGCAATCCACGATGACTTTACCTAATCCGTTTATTAGTAATAGAAAGAAAAAACCTTTGGCATTGCGTGAGTGACCGAACAATAACTTGATTGAAAAACATTCGAAGGTATTCAAAATGATGAAACCGAGCTAATGATTTCATCATTTTATTAATTATGCTGGTTTGGAGGGCGTCCGAATACGAAATAATAAAGTATACAGTTTCTGAGTGCAAACCTATTATTTAATCGACTTTTAAGTGTAAAATGTTGTAAAATTGAACCTGATGGGTTTGATAACTTTATTTTTAAAAATTGAATGTATTATTAAAATATATTTAAACGAATGCTTAGTTATATTGTAATGTCAAATGATTCATAATATTAAAATATCTAAATATGGTATTTTATGCTATAAGTAAATTAATGAAAATATACTAGTGTAAAATTATTACGTCAATCTACAATACTTTTTATTGGTCTGCTTGGTTGTGAGTAGATCGTATTATAATCTTCAATGGTGTGTATGTGAATGTTGGCTATATTTATTTATCATATTTCATTGGGTTTGTTACAAAAATAAAGTATTATTATTATACTTAACTTGAATTTAATAGTAAAACAAAAATATATGTTTTTCTATTTTTATCTCTCTGGTATGTATAAACATATAGATTATAAATTAATTGAACATAATACTATATTTTATGAACGTTGCGGTGAGATAATCCTAAATCAGGGAGTAGTAATTGGTCATGACTGCGTATGACTAATAAAATGTGTTTATCATCTATTTATTCAGTCCTTTACTACGCAACATAATCTAAATATTGTTATGTAATGGAAGTTTCTTTGTTCACGGAGCGCATTAGAAGACTTACTTGATGTATATATACATTGATTACACGCGTTTTTTACTCTTATTATAATACTAATAAATAATAATCGTCCATTACTATGATCCTTAGATAATATTGCAATATATAATGGCTGGTAAACATGACGCTTTGGGGTTCGAAGCCCAGGTCCGCATAACTACTTAACGAAAGGCATTTTTTGCCTACCGCTTCGTGAATACAGATTTGAATACATGATTTTTGTAATAATTAACCCACGAAACTATATTTTCCTTTTTTTATTGCATACGTCCGACTAGTGAGCTAACAGGTCACCTGATGGTAAGTGATCACTGCCACCTATGAACATCCATAATACTTAGATCGTAGATGTGTTGCTGGATCATTAAATCAGGAGGGGAGCGGAAAGGATAAACGATGGGAATATGGAAGGAGTATTGGGCATTCGACAATCTCACTCACCGAATGAAACGCAATGGCAGAGCTGTCACTTCACGACGATCTTCTGTGGGATAGTGGTGTAAACCCGGACGAGCCTGCCAATTCATGAGTCATGACTGAAAACTGTGTGGCTCTACCACTTTGAAAAACAATTCCTAAACGCCGATTGTTATAATCACGAACTAGTAAACCTATAACAAAGTTAAAAAGATAATTTACGAATGAATTAGTGGTAAAGTATCAAAATATGTCGCGCGCGGTGCACTCTCCCTTCAGGCGAAGCGCGCCGCGTCCACAATGACGTATCACCTTAGCATATTAATTTAATTCATATATTAATAATAATATCGGGCCGGGCCGTTGCGTCGCTCATTGTTTTAGTGCGTTACCCCGCGATATCGTACAACGATGGGAATACAAAAAACTTTTTTTTGTTCATACACTGTGAAACAATGCGCGAACAATTCCTTTGACAGATTATGAATTTTTCGGACCCCTAATTATTTTTTGTGCTTTGAGGTTGATGGTATTTTTGGATTTTCGAATTATTGAGTTGTATTTTTATGTTATTTTGTTGTAAATTTATGTATACTTCAGTTTCAGTCACATGTTATGATCACTATTGGAAACGTTTATGTCAATATTATCTACATTGTCGGCTCGTTTCTCTACATAACATCTTCACGGAGTCATCAGTTAATGCTACAATCGGCTACAATACTTTTTTATCTTCCCGTTTTATCTATCAATATAACGCTCCATCATAAAATAATTGTATCCTCTTTCATAAACAAAAAAGGTCTGTTACAAAATCCTCGAGAAGAATAGAAAGAAATTCAATGACATTAAATTGATAACTGTCAGTAGAGACTGATAATAAATATACCTATAAAATTCTAAAAATGTAAATAAAAATTAAAATAAAACGTAAAATGTGCAAGTAAATATGTAAATGAAAAAAAAAATGAATGAGCAACCAAGAGATTATTTGGTGACTTACGATCCAGATTATCTCGAGGAACACTCAGAAAGCTCAGAATTTGAAGAAAGCATAACATCTTTAGGGCCGAGAAATAGCAAACAATATCTTTTAATCCGAGAAAACCTGAAACGCGTTACAAAAAAACAAAAAGATATTTTGAACCGTAAGATTTCTAATGCTATCTTCAGCAAAAATGGAAACAATAAAAATCATGAGCTTAATTTACATCGATTGGAAGATAAAAAGGCTCAGACAAGTACCAAATTTCATCATAGAAACGTCGACAAAGTAGCCGAGTCAAATGGGCACAGAAATCTTAATAAAGGCGACCAGTTAAATTATACACAGAAAAAATCCCTTATGCGTCACAAAGTTATACCTTGTTTGTCAAACATGCTTGAACGATCTATTTCCAAATTGACTCCCAAGGAAAACCAGCTTAAAAACATTAGCAAAGATAACTGCTGTCAAGTGGAAATTGGTAATGATGAGCAGAGGCAAAGAAGAAAGCATAAGAAACATCAAAAACTCTCAAGACAGCCCGTCTATACATTAGAGCACGTTACACAAGAGACTATACCCTTCAATAACCAAAAAAATATTCAACATGATCAAAATAAAGCTCTCAAGAAAGTATATTCTAACATAATTTGTAACGTAACTTTGTCTGAAGATGAATCTGAAGAATTAGTGCAATTGAAAAGAATAAAGTGTAAGAAGCAATTAAGATCCGAAAAGAAAGAAGGAAAATTAAAGCATAGGCGTTCAACTAAGAGTTACGAACAGCAGTTCCCGTCGAAGAAAGACCTTTACCAAGTGTATACTACAAACCAAAAACAATATGACGGTAAAATAATTCCACCCCGTAAAGAATCTGAATCATCTGGTTTTTGGGACTTTCTCGTCGATAAATTCAATAAAAAATATCAAACCAAAAAACCAGAGGGTCTTAAGCAGTACTTTTATAGAGACTTTGGTATACAATGCTGTCCAATAAGTTTGGAAACATTTGGGCCCAAAAGAGAAAGCAAACGCCATCGTAAACACGTCGATGCTTGTCCAGACGACGATTGTCCGTGCGGTGAATTAATGCTGAGATATGCAATGAGTAGACGTCAAGATTCTAGCCAAAACATTGATTCAACGAATATCAACCCAACAGTTCCAACAAATAGGAATCAGACGTCATCAAAGAGCGTTCAATGTGAATGCTCAACTTCGACCCAAACTCGTCGTCCAACTATGGCTGTTCAGAGGCCCTCGCCATCAATGCAAGAGAAAACCTGCTCATGCCAAAGACCTCACGACCAACTAACCCAACAGTTGGCTAGTAAATACAATGGTGAGATTCTCTGCATTCACAACCCGCCTTGTATACTGATCAACGGTTGTCTCAATGTGGCACAACCACAAGACCGTAGCACTGTCCATGCTTGGCCGGTCATCGAGACTAAAAAGGATGTCTTTCGAGGTAATAAGAAGGATAAAAACAAAAAACAAATTCGTGAAAATTTTACGCAGCACCACGAGCAAAGTTTTGAAGTAAGACAGTGCAATATCCCGGAATACACAAATGAAAAGGTTATCCAAAGTGTCTGCAATCATACACCTCCGTGTGAGGTTATTAGATGCTGCCATAAAGAGAGGTACGATCCTAAGCTGCAGAATTCTTGCATTCATGTCCCGATGTGTCAGAAGGTTCCTGAGTGTGTTCTGCATAATATAAGAGAGAATCAACCTTTAGGGACTTGTAATCACACACCGAAATGCTCTGACGTACCTCTTTGTACAAGAAAGTATGTGGCTGTAACAACAAGAGACTCAATAGGGACTCAAGTGAAGCCTCAAACGAAGATGTTGTGTCATCATGACCCACCGTGCGTCCTTATTCCGAAATGCTTAGGCAGGCCCGGACACGAGACTTACATATCGTATGAAGCGGCACCCAATTGCGTGCACCAGCCACTTTGCGACCTCATCCCGGCTTGCTGTAGGAAACCAACCAAGGGAATGGTCAACGCGTACTCCCAGTACCCCAATGGATGTCGTGTGGTCTGAGGGATAAGGTCCAGTTTCCCTTGGACAGGACAGTGGTTATTTTTAACGTAGCGTGTTAGTGTTAACTTTGCTAAATTGCTGGACAAATGTAGTTGTTTTAGTGATTTTATACAAGTAGCTCGCATACCGTTGTATCTGTTTTTATATTTCATTTTTAAAACTCATACCGGTTTATGGTTTATCATGTTATTTTTACATTTGGCGAGTACAAAATATAAACTATATCCAAAGGATGGTTATTTTATTTATGGCGTTCAGTTTTGTATTTTTGTGGTACTGTTTAGCTCATTGTTTGTATTTATGTTATGCCAGAGGGTCTATTAATGGCTGAATTTAAATTATTTAAGATTTCACTTATAAAAACCTATATAGTTCAGTGGTCACACCTTCTTCTCCTTGACAAGCTCCGCATCGCAGTGAATAGGATAAAGTGATTGTGTAACCATCATTTTTTACTTTCAGAGTTGAGAGATTGTATTTCTCTTGTAGATTCTTACAAGACAATTATCTATATGATCCACCTATCATGATATTATTGGTTGTATATTTGTGGCACAATTTTGAAGTTGAAGTGACTGTAGACACGACACATAGCTAATGTTAGATGCATATTAGATGCAAGCCAAAATTATCTAAATTGAAGGCTACGGTTTGGCAAGCGCTGTGTCGAGCGTTCCATAAGATAGATGGACGACATAGGTAATAAATACTGCAAGACGTTTCGATCATGTACCTATCTATATTCAGTGCCCAACTAAGTGCGCGGAGTCCAGATGGTAACAAATCAGACGCGGCTGCCAACATGTTCACGGTGATCGTGGGCTTAAATCCCGGGCCCATCTCTGACTTTTCGGAGACGTGTGTATTGATAGTCAATCACCAATAACTATAACGGTGAAGGAGAACATCGTGAGGAAATCTACATACCATAGTGATTCTTAAGGATTTCTGTGGCCAGCTTGGTGGATTAAACGGCGTAACCCTTCTCAATCATACTCTCGATTGTAGAGGAGGCTCGTGAGCAATTGGATGTATATGGGCTGATACAGACAGACAGACCTATATTCAGCAATGTACTTCTGTAATAAATGCTTCAACATGCCCTTAATCCGCATTGCCCATAACCTCATCAAAATTAACGACTGTTAAGATTAATTCCACAGCATCCGCTGCATTCGTACATAATTCATAAATCTCATTAAGCAAGTACATTGTGACCTAAAAATAATCCACGTTGCATATAACACCAACGCGGTTTATTAATATACGCCTTCACAGCTCTCATTGGTATACGACGAGTGGGAAGCGCAAATTGTTATGTTAATTCAATCTTGCGTCCTAGACTGTCTGTGTCTGTTACTGTACCACCAATGTTTGTACAAACAACGTTTTTGTATACAACTTGGGTATTGGCGTCAATATCTATCTTGTTAGGAAGGGTTTAGGGGAGCATATCATGTGGCCGCTGACCAGCTTGTTGGCCTGATTAATAAGATGCTAGCTATTACTATCTCAGAGGACCATCAATCCTGACGATCAGCTGTCCAAAACTCGACCAAGTGACAAGAGTCAAAGAGGGGGGTTAAAGAGGAGGATTGGTGTTGAATGTGATACCAAGATTGTCCAGTAAAACTACAACTGCAACTCTTAAAATTCTGTAAACCAATTACACAATGGCACTGAAACAACACTCACATCTAACAAGTCTCTGCGGGATATTGCCCTGTCTAACCCGAAACGTAATAAATACAAATTATTGTAATTAATATTAACAATACCTCTACTCTACACTACTCTACATCCCCTTATAGCATAGCGGGACGAAATATTAAGCTACGACCTACGAGGACATATGTTAAGATGTAAGCATATCTACAACTGTGAAGTAAATATAAAACGTTACCATTCGATTACATCCAACACTCGGTTAATATTCAGTCACATATATATTCTTGATGCTACATTAAGACTGAGTCTTGTGTCGGGGGTATCAGAAACTACAAAAGGCTTTTCGGTGTTACTAGCACCCAGACCTGAAACAAGTACCTCTGGATCACAGAGATTTTTGTTTCGGAGTGGGAATCGAATCCGCAGCCTCTTAGTTTCACAAACTAAGGCGCCACCGAGGCTGTCATTATGTCTTTGAAGCCTGGTGCTGCCAGAATTTTCCACGACCGAATGATATCCACGACCATAATAATCTTATTAAGAGACTATATATCGGACTATCGCTCTTAATATAAACATACAGAATTGAAAATTGCTCGATTTACAGACAGACATATTACAGACTGCCTCGGTGGCGTAGTTGTACTTCGATATGTTCTTGGGTTCGAATCCCAGGTCAGACAAAATGATGATGGATTTCTCTATTCATTGTCAGCTTGAAGTCAGGAATTCGAGCCCGATATGGCGATAGGCTCGCTCCCTATCACATCATGGGAAGGAATATAAACGGCGAAACGTGGCTGTCATAGCAACTCTGCCTACCACTTCTGGGAAAAAGGCGTAAGTTTATGTATGTATAAAGACTTGATACTTGGTGTTTAACAGAGAAGTGACCCGAGTCCATGAACCCAGAAGGTGTGAATCGTTCAAAAAACACAAGGCGGTGCTAAGTTATCCACTAGCAGACAATAAAGCCATAGTCAGCTTCAACGTTAACCACGGTTAAATGGCGTGTTTGCGTTTCCTATGAGAATGTATTAATTGAGTTAGTACGCTATTAATGAAATTACCTATATTATGAGGTTGGGTAATAGTGTTTGAACTTTTTGAGTTTGGGAGTTTCGGCTAAGGAATTGTTGGGTTTGTGATGTTGATGTTATTATGTATATTTTTACCGCTACAAATGGCGAGACGAGCTTTTTTTTAACCTGATGATAAGAAATATGATCGTTCATGGACAGTAGCAAAACCAAACAACACAATTCCACAACGCTCGCTATTCTGAGACATAATATGTTAATTCTCCTTTGGCCAGTAGTTACAACTTACACTGGCCACAACCTCCTTCATACCGGTATACCACAGTTTACACTAGGGTTAGGTTACACTTACCAACCCGCACTAGGCCAGCGTGGTGGACTAAATGGCCTAACCACTCTCAATCGTACTGTTGATTGTAGAGTAGGCCCGTGCCCTGCAGTGGGACGTATATGGGCTGATACAGGTTACACTTACACTAAGGGAGAGAAATAGACATAACAGGCAAGGTCTTAGGTAGTTTTGTCTCATTAAAAGGTACAATAATGATATATTATAATGATACTTCTATAAAATACATGATTAACAGATAAAGAACATTACATTAATTTTATTCTCATACTTCGTGCAAGTTCATAACTCGTTGATTTTGTCTTTTTGTTATATTGACATAAAGACAACATCAACGAGTTATGAAATTGCCTTACATTACTAGTCATAATAAGAGGATAGCGTTTAAATTACTATCAATTTATTAACCGACTTCATTTCTATAAATATATCATCTAAATGGCGTCAGTAGACCGCAATGAAATAATTAAATGGCGTACAGTTAAACTTAAAACTAAAGGCTTGTCATTGCATCGCTTGAGCTGTGCAATTAACGTAAAAGATGTCGTCAAGCTCATGAGCAATTGCTGACACATCGCGCATTCCCGCGTCCCGAACACTAAACAGTATGATATTAACAAACAAAGAATCTGTAAATTACCAAACTCGATTGTTTTGAGTGTAGAATATTTAATTTCAAATCGATTCAATGCAAATTCGGGGATGTTTCTGAGTGACATTCTCTCACGACGTCCGCTCAACGCGCACATACAAATGTAACTAACTTAGAATTCAACCGAAATTATCTGGTAATAACCAGATGGGACCGCCGCGATCCGCCTACAACCGGATCACACCGGTCCCTATAAACATTTCAAACTTATAGTTTAGAAGAATTTCCTAATCTATAAGTGCCCAACGCAGGAATTTTATCATTTCAAGCGTCTATATTGAGAACCAGTTACGTACCTGTGTCGGAAAAAAATGTTAAATATGTGTATCCGTTCGAATATAACCTTTATTTATATATGTAGAAAAAGTGTTTTTTCTTTACATTTTATGGTGTGGTTATAGCATTGTGATGTTATAAAGGTATGTGATCAGAAACTAATGAGTGGAGACCGTTGAACCCGACCAGTTTTTGGCCTCAACATATATTTGGGATTCCGTAGCGGTGTTCATAAATCTACAATGGCTTATGTAAATGCGCGTTGCGATATAAAGTCCCAACGGCGGGCATGTTTCGAAATTTTATATTTTGTATTCTTTTAATAACGCTGTAGTAAATTTTCAATTAAATATGCGGAACCTTTGTGACTTGTTTGTTGCCAGTATCTTATTAATAATTGAAAGTTAGAATTACACATTTTGATAATATACTTAATGCGGTGTTAAGCGAGCCATTGATTTTATGTGTTGATAAAAAAATAAATTATTTTCTAATAGTTGTTAAGTTTTATTTGTTGTTAATATTGTTTCCACTAAGCAGTATATTAGATATGAATATTATGATGAAGAATAATAAAACATATATATTTATAGGATTAGTAAGATAATTGTAATATTGCTGGAAATATAAGAATAAAAATATATAAAATGGTATAATCGTATAGATTATTTTTAAAGCAAATGTTTGGAGTTATTTGTATTACATATTTTTATTCCAACTTACACATTGGGCCTTAACATACTAGAGTCACCATTGCTTCATTCAGTATATGCACCAAAGTTACTAAGGGCGGGTTGTATAGAAATGATCGAGACAAGGGATAAGAGTTTATCTTTACTTGGACGTTTCTGCGGTAGTTTTGTCGTGTTAATATAAATAAATGCTCTGTACTCTGCTGTATCCATATTATTTATTTATTTTAGCCTCTTTATTCCTTAATATTTAGTGTATATTAAGATCTATCCTTGAACTAATTAGTTAATTACATATATATTTATAATTTTATCAAATTCAAATTTAGGGAATAAAAACCATTTTAATATCATGGAAATCTTCGAAGAGTAAGGATCTCCTCAATGTTGCCCCACATCTCCCTGTCATTTGACTACACAAACCGGTTTTTCTCCGGCTATCTTTTTAATTTGTTTTAAAGCCAAGCCATAAGTGTACCAACTTTTTTAAAGTGACAACTGCCAATCAGCCTTCCCTACATTTAAATAAATATTTGTCAATAAATAATCCATCTTTTATCTAAGTATACTGCACTGTTTCAGCTCATATACGTGTCACTACAGGGTAAAGTGTCTCTACGATCGAGAGTACGATTGAGAGGGGTTTGACCATGTAGTCAACAACGCTGGCCTACTGTGGGTTGTCGGACATTTAATATCTTATTAATTCCTGCAAATCGCATACCATGCATACCATAGTATGCAGGTTTCCACCCAATGTTTTCCTTCACCACTCTAGTTGCAATTTAATATCAATACAACCAACTCATACACTGAGAAACAAAAACATTTGATAAAATTGACCTCGTTTATTTTTGCACTGAAATAGCGTCTAAACATTGTTTTGTACTGTTTTGAAGGATATTGTAGCTATATAACTGGGCTAAAGATTTAACACGTAATGTCTTAAGTGAAAAGCGCAATCCTTTACCATGCAGTGATTAGTTATTAGTTCTGAGTGAGATGCTTAATGGGCAGGCGTGTCGACTTGCTATCAGAAAAGGACCTACCCGTTTCATCAGTTAAGTTAATATCTGTATCTGTATCTGTATCAGCCCATATATGTCCCACTGCAGGGCACGGGCCTACTCTACAATCGAGAGTACGATTGAGAGTGGTTAGGCCATATAGTCCACCACGCTGGCCTAGTGCGGGTTGGCGGACTTACATACCATAGAATTTTTTATAAATCGCTATGGTATGCAGGTTTCCTCACGATGTTTTCCTTCACCGTTTTAGTGCGTGGTGATTGACTATCAATATAATATAATAATATCTAATTATTATTTATCATAGTCTGAAAAGCTTTATCTCTATCTCTGTTCAGCCATTGAATATCCACTGTCGAACATAGACCTCAGTCAAGGATATCCACAGAGGTTGGATGCAGCCTATTTAAGATTCGTTTAGAATTCGACTCTACATTCCATTATACTTAAACGTGTTCTATATATGCACTCACATAATAAATACATCCAACGGTCACATACCTAGTTTTGACTCCACAGGATGAATTAAGTCGTGGGTATCAGAAACTACGAGAGACTTTTCAGTCCCACAAACACCCAGACCCGAAATAAATATCTACCTTTCCGTATCCGTATCAGCCCATATACGTCCCACTGCAGGGCACGGGCCTACTCTACAATCGAGAATACAATTGAGAGTGGTTAGTCCATATAGTCCACCACGCTGGCCTAGTGCGGGTTGGCGGACTTACATACCATAGAAATTCTTATAAATCGCTATGGTATGCAGGTTTCCTCACGATGTTTTCCTTCACCGTTTTAGTGCGTGGTGATTGTCTATCAATACACACATGACTCCGAAAAGTCAGAGGTGTGCCCTGGGATTCGAACCCGCGACCACCATGAACATGTGGGCAGTCGCATCTGGTCCATTTACCAACAGGCCACCACGCACTTCTCTCTATCTACCTTTATATCACACAAATATTTGTGTCGGTGCGGGGATCAAACCAGCGTCTACACGCTTTACACATTAACCAACTGTGACACGGAAGATGAATACTGCACAATATGTAATTTCAATGAAAGCCGTAATGTGTCATTGCCCGGTGTTCAATGACGTGAATGTGACGTCACTATTAATCAGCAACTTATCGTTAATTACTTAGAGAAAGGTCTTCTATTTCCATTGTTATTGGCGCCTGTCACGTCAGGTTATCGAAGGCATAAAGTACCACTGGTCAGGCCATAGCGTGCGTTTTAACCGACTGAGCATGAAAGAGTTTTTGTGCTTTGACGTAGAATTCTTGTTGCTGCTAAGTGGTTATTTTTAATTTATCACTAAGGAGCATCTATAGCTTTATGCACTCATATTTTTATACAATGCCGATAGAGTGATTATTGTATTCTAATGTTGATATAGTGGTATTCAGTTTGCTGGCCGACGTGTTCTCTTTATCCTAAAATCCTCTGGAGTTGCTCTATGACTCGACGGCGAATTTTCGAAAGTCGTACGAAACTACGAATATGCTTAAATATTTCACAAAATATTTCAATCTATCATACGTCGTAACCTTAGAATAAGTTGAGAGAAAATGATGTTTCATAGAAAATAGTATTGGTTTTTAGACGTGGAATACTTTTGTCTTGCACGTGTTCATCGTATATTCGAACATTCAGACTTTGTGTAGGAGAGTCAGGTCACCCGCAATATCATTATCTGTATATTCGTAGTGTCGTTTGAGAGTTCACATAATATGAGTATCAGCCCATATACGCCCCACTGCTGGGCACGAGCCTCCTCCACAATCGAGAGTACGATTGAGAGTGGTTAAGTGGCCTGGCCTAGTGAGGGTTGGCAGATTTTACATACCATAGAAATTCATATGTACATATAGAAAGAAATACGATTTATTTCTTGTCGATATGATATGTAAGTTTCCTCACAGTATTTCTTTCACCGTAAGTAACAATATGTCTGTGGCCGATCACAAGATAAAAATGACCACTATTCTAATTAGGTATATTGCGTATAACAGTTTTAAAATATAGTATGTAGTAGAAAATAGATTTTATTATCTTTGGTAAATATTCCGTTCAAAATCGTATGGAAACTCTATAAGCGAACACGACATATTTGTTAGAACTACTACGTTCGATTTTATATTTATACATAGACGGCTATATATGACTGAATGTGGGCGACCACCCACGAGTTCTAGTCCAAGGGGCGATGGACATCAAACTTTGAGTACCTATCGTAATATTATATTTTTTTGTTGTTCTGAATGTCGAGATAAGCTTGTCGTTTGACTGATGGTAAGCGATACGACCGCTCATGAACAGTAGTAAAACCTTGAATTATAAAGCAATGCTTGGCATTCCACTGCGCCATGCTGATACATAAGACGTTAAGTCTCAATATGTTCAGTTACTCTGGCTATAGTGTCCTTCTAACTGAAAAACAACAGTGCATTTACATTGATGTTTGGTAGGAGAAATAGACATTGCAGTGGTACCTACACAGGCTGCCTTCCACATAAAAGAGACCTGCTACCAGTAATACCTTCCCTTCAATTTATAGCACGTACGGTATTTGTGGTATGATGTTCTGTTATCCGTCGATGGTGGCATCAACTATTTTTAAATTTATTTAAAATATTTTTAATTTTTGTTACTTTTTATGTAATTTTAACGATTCTCTGTGTCTCGTGGCATTTTAAATCTCACTTTATTTACACACTATTGTCGTGTAACCAACAAAAAACTATTTATTTGTTATTGCTTTATTTGTTCATTGCCACGAGTACGATGTTTATCAATGTTTGTTGCGCCTGTGCGAGCGAGGCTCACATACCCACAAAGTGTTGGAATTATTTATTTATTTTATTGAATATCAGATAACTTCGCGCTACTTACATGCATAGAAAATAATATCTAACTACGCAAATGCATTTACATGGGTACATTTGTAATACACACACATACCTGAATTTGAGTACTATTTAATTTTATATTTGTGTTTTGTTTAAGTTGTTAGTGTTCTTTAATTTGGTTATTTTGTCACTTTTCCCAATTGTTATTATCATTATTATATTATTATTTTTTTTGACGTTTTAATTTAAGTCAGATTTAGTAACGCAGTTGTACAACGGTATGATTTGTAGAGCTGTGGTCTTGGGTTCGAACCCCGGGTCGGACAAAGTGATCTTGGATTTTTATATTCATTGTCAGCCCTGAGTCGGAACTTGTGCCCGATATCGCGATAGGCTCGCGCCTCACACCTTATCACATCATGCTAGCATGATAGCTCTAAATTTCTTTGTAGTAAATCCTTCATGAGTTATAAGGGGGTCTCGCAATGCCACCCATATAATATGTTGGCATTGGGACACCTCTGCACAACCGGCTCAACGAGGGTCCAAGTCACATTACGATGATTTCTACAAGTGTTTTATACAGGACACGTCATCAAAATGAACGACCGATAGTAAAGTATACTAATATATTATCTAAGTAAGTAAATACAGACTTAAAATGTTATTAAATATTTTGTAAGGCCAAAAAATTGCATAGAAATGTAGTAAAAAATACAAGATATCCAATTTATCAGGTTTATTGAACAAATCACTTATAAAGTTCAAGAAAAAAAAAAGCGATGAATTTTCGTTCGATTCTAAACATTCTGAACTGGGCATGTTTATTCGAATGCCCTTTCGACAAAAGACCATAAAAAACAAATATTTAAACATATCCAATAATTTACGCGAGGAATCCAAAATCGGCATTCGACCCACCGCGAGATGCGCTATAAATAACCATCGCTCACATAATTTCGTACTTTATTTTAGGCACAAATGTATGTAAACGGCGCGACGGTGTCAATAAATCTATAGTTCGGACCGAGTGAGACGTCAAATGTTCGGCAATGCGATTTATTTTACATTTCGTGTGTTAATTTTAACATATTTTTCTTGTATAATTTTATCGTAAATTATGATGCAATTGAGCCGGGAAAATTGTGACAATCGACGAGGGATATTCCGCGTTGATATTCCATATGCACTGTTCTGCGCTTTCTATCAAAAATCGTTATTTTTTAATCTATTCGGACAAAAAACGCTAAATATACAAATCTTCAACCAACATTGTCCACAAATTATTTAAACACAATGAATCTATATTTATAAAGACAGTGAAAAAATCATTACACAGTGCGATTTTTGTGCGGAGTAGATTTTTCACTAATGTATAAAACAATACGATAGCATAAAGGGCTGGTTCCGACTGATAAACAAAGTTTTCAAAATCACATGTGTATCCTTACTTTAAACACGGTAATTATTACATTAAATATCCTTTACTTTGACATGAGTTTAACACATGTGTATCCTTATTTTGCCCTACGCACACCTTTAAAATTATAATGAGTACATTCATAGAATTATTGGTAATTTTAACTGTCATAGAAAACTTTGTATGGAAATCTGCATACGTGGAAAATCTCCACAATAAATGCAAAGTAATGTCAAGTGAACCAAACTACATTACGCCTAAGAGTTGGCCTAACACTTCTCAATCTTGAAGAGGCTAGTGCTGGACCACTTCAGAAACAAAGGAACAAAAATAAATGAAAAAATGCGACGATATTTGTTTTATTTTTTTCCTATTTCTGGAATTATACTGTACACATTGTTATTTTTAAAGACTATAACTAAGGTTTAAAATTAATATTGTAGGAAAATGTATGGATTAACCATCCAAACACGACGATATTAAAAAAAACACAAAAAATACTTTATTTAATAATATTCCTACTTTCATCATAGCTTACAAACGAATGTCTAATCTATTTCTACAAAATAATTATTATTATTGATTGGAACGACGTAACAGTTTTGTCCGAGTATCGTACATTTATAGTTTCATAGAAAAAACGTATTTCTATAAAACTATTAATGTAACGGTTACTTTGAAATATACATACATACGTGGCGTAGGCTTAATGCAGCGCTAAACTTTACATACTTTTGATATTCTTGAACAAAGCTCTCTGTATAATCTCTAGAGGAGGCCCTTGCCCTGCTGTGGGACGTAAGTGTCGTACATCGTATAAAAACTGTACGTATATGCCTAAGTTACATAGTAATAAAATATAGTACACTAATTTCGAAGTGAATGATAAGTTTCATAGAGTAGTATAGTATTGATTTCTAAAAGTTAAAATCTTTTATCTTATATGTTGACGTTCAACGTTCGAACGATCGAACTTTGTGTCGAAGTATAGAATAAACCCCTGATAGATCTTTTAGCGTACGAATTATTTTATCATTCATAAGTGGATAGAATTATCGTGGCTCCTCAAAATTATAGACAGATTTATCATCATCAAAAAGTGCTTCACTTGTGGAGACAATATACCGAGTATATGCCTTGCATACTATCGTCACTATACGACCAACCAAAACGAATTAAACACAGAAAACGAATAAAACAAAGCATCTTTTTACATCAAAAATATTGGAGAACATTTAGCCTACTTACCTGAGACCGCCTACGCCTCACGATTCACGAAGCTGGCTGATCACAACCGAAGAAAATGACAGGCTATTGTCGCGATGGAACATGACGTGTAGCACTCAACACTAGCAATAGATTTTTCACGGAACCATTGAAATAACACGAAAACTTCAACACACAGCAGCGGAGCTGCATTTTTACAACCGAAAATAATTGTAGTCTATTTTACACAATTGAATATTACGTGAAACACAGCACATAAAACACTGTAACACTCCCGTTTATCCACAAAACTACCGAAATATCACGAGAATTCCAGCATAGGAGCGGAATACGCGCCACGCCTTCGGAAGCGTCCACGAAACTCGACTGTGCAAGAAACTAAACTACCCACCGATGCAATATAATAAGAGAAAATTCAAGAACAAAAACATTCCATATTCAAAACCTACATTTAAAATATGAATAACTTTTTTATTTTAATTGGTTACACACCAATTTATGTCTAAGGGATGATCCATAGAGCCTAATTTAAATAGTTGTATTTTTGTTGTTGTTGTTCAAGTAGAATATTCGATTGAAAATAATATTCGACGTTCTTCATTCTATACTAAAGTTGTGTTGGACATAAATTGTGGTAAGTATTTGTTCACCATAATCCACTACTCAAAAACGTCTCCTTGTATATGTGTATTTGCTGATAATATCCAACTATTCTCATGAAACATTTATACAGAAGCTGTAGAAGAATGAGATGGCAAAATAGATCACCACTACTTAAAAAAATACACAATTCTTAGGGTATCCTCCTAGCGCCCAGAAATTTTTAGAGCTCGTAGTCATTATGGTCCCGAGGTCATTTTTGAAGAACATAATTTTGGTTCGTCCAAGTATCAAATAGTAATATTTTTGAATATATCTTCTCTAAAGGTCCTTAGGCTGTAATCATAGTCGAGTCCCGAAAACGTTTGGTCGTTTATTATGAAGTCGATTAAGGATATTATATTTCAAAGGCGCCTGGGCGCTAGGAGGGTATGGTAGGAGCACTCTTTTTTTCCAAGAGTCGACATAAGCTATTTCAGGAACTAATCTAAGTACATTTTTCTCCACCGACTTTCGTTGTCTCACATTTGCGTGTAATCAATGTTAGATGATTTTATTTTTGTTGAATCATTTAATCCAGAGGAAAGAAATAATAATTTCACTTTTATTTATATTTATATTTTTATTTTATTTACATATGCTTTATTGTACACCAAAATGAAAGACACATACAAGTACTTAAAAACTAAAGGTATGGTTACAATAGGCGGCCTTATCGCTAGCTGCGATCTCTTCCAGGCAACCTTTGGATGGACTGGATTTTTGTGAAATTGAAATATAGGGTAGTGCAAATAGTGAGAGAATAATAATAATAAACAATAATAATGATGTACATGATATATTATATTAATTTACATAATATAAATACATACAAACATACATACATACTAATATATATTGAGCTAACTATAATGATGATTTAAGTAAAGAGGAGCAAAAAAATAAATAAAAATATAACAGGATAATACGTTACTGCAGTGAGAGATAATGTATCTTAACAAGTCTCTTAAAACTTGGTAATGTCTTAGCTTGTCTGACAGACACTGGTAATTCGTTCCACAAGCGAGCAGCATGAACTGTAAAGGACTTGCTTAGAAATGATGTGCTGTGCTTGGGAATCTCTAGGATCAAATTCTCTGTTGATCTAAGAGTTCGCATTATATTCACATTTATATATCAGACCCTTAGCATAAATAAGGCCTTTTCAGGTTTTTAACCAAGCGTATTTTTTTTTAAACCGGGACTCTAAATAAGAATCTATATATTTTTTTATTTCAATGAATGGCTTGACGCGCATTCCATTCGTCTGAATGTAAGCGATACGGCGGGTCATGAAAAGAAGCAAAGTCAAACAATACCATGAATTACAAAATAGTAAATACAAACCAATGCTTGGCATTCTAGTGACGCCTCAATACGTATGTAGTTACTTAGGCTACAAAAAGGTCCTTCTAACCGAAACACAACAGTGCATTTACATTGCGTTTAAATAGTCATTGCGGTGGTATCTACTATCTACCCAGGCGGCCTCTCACGTATTCACATATTGTTCATATTTCGCCCAAACTGCTACATAACAGAAGGTATTTTAACAGAGTCATTTTATGGAGAAAACAACAAAATCGTCTAAGATATCCCATACAACAATGTCAGTGTGTGGTACTGAAGAAAGTTATGATACATGGTAAATCTAATTATTGGAATAGTATCTCAAGCGACATCTCTTGTAATTATAATTTCCAATATGCGCTTGTGACGTCATATTGGAACTGTCAATATTTGTATGAAAATTATTATGAACATTTTTACACTTGCTCCGGGCATATTTCAATTAGCGATTATTTCTATAGAAATCAATAATCATACATATCTAAACTCACGCCTTTTTCCAGAATGGGTTGGTAGTGATCCTACCAGGAGACCCACGTTTCGGCTTGTGTGACTCGTCCCACGATGTGATAGGAGGCGAGCCTATCGCTATATTAGGAACCTGACTCCTGACTGATAACGAATAGAAAATCCAATATCACTTTCCCCGATCCGGGATTCGAACTCGATATTACAAACTGCACCACCGAAGCACTCATTCAGCCATATTGTGAAGGGAGTATGAGAAACTATAAGACTTTGCGTCTTACCTCGAATTTATAATCCTCCGTAACTTCGTCATCAGCCTAGCCTCCTACAATCTACTCCTATAGATCTCCTACTCTACAATCAATAGTACGACTGAGTGGTTAAGCCATATAGTCCAAACACGCTGGCCTAGTGCGGGTTGGCGGACTTTACAAACCATACAAATTCTTACAATGTAAATAAGTTATATAAACTACCTATAACTTTTATATGCCATTGGTTAAAAATACACAGCGTTGTTAGTAAAAATATTACAATATATTTTTTCTATTTATGTACCATTATCACGCGAGTAATGACGAACGGCCCGATGTTTATATACATTTAATGTACTAATTGCATGACCGATAACCGCCTCGTAATTATGTGATAATGTACGGGTTTAATTTTAATTTAATTATTTATTTATGACGCCTTCATGATGTATATGCCTATGTAATAAATCTTCTATTCCAATGTTGTGGGACTAATTGTAATAGTTAGTCATAAATGAGTATTAATAGGATATTGTGTTATATTCTTAAAGTAATTGTAAAGTGCAAAATAATTCAAATAACATTGTTTAAATACGTACAATGAATATTATGCTATAAATAAATGAGAGTTCTAAAGTGTAATAATTATTGTGGAAAGGGATATTAAAGCACCGATTCTATAATATAAACATATTAAAATATAACATAATGTGTGTTTCGACACCACATGATACCATTCGCATTTGGTGAGCACAATAAATACACACTTAAATACTAAAATTATCTGCTATAATTGGTACGAGTGAGTCGAAAACCATTTTTGCTACTAATCCATCTTCTTTTCTTCACTCTTCTAGAATGTTCTTAACGCGTTGGTATCTGGCGAACCCAAGAGCACGGTATGAAGTTCCTACAGTTACAGTACACGTAGGAACTCTATACCTCGCTAGTGGCAATCACCAGGTCGACGAACTTCTACTTCTTGATGCTTCTTAATCTGGCTTGTTTGTTCTTGTTTCTTCTTGGACGTTCTTTTTTCTTCTTTTCAATGGTATAATTATTTAAATATAAGAAGTAGTTTTAGTAATGGCATGAAGATGGATAAAATATGTTAATACGCCATGGTTAATGTTGCGCGTGTATATGTTTAGAATATATTTATGTCTTACCATGTTCTTATGTATTGGTTTCTTATAGTAAACAGGCCGTAAAATATTTAAATTTAATTTTTAAACTACATGAACGCCTATTCCAGCTGCACAAAAATTCTTATACTTATATACACCTATACTTATATTCTTATACCTAGACAGCCTCCGTGGCGCAGGCGGTTACACGCCGCCTGTGAAACGAGAGGCCGCGGGTTCGATCCCCGCACCGAGAGAAATGTTTGTGCGGCCCACAAATATTTCTCTCGGGTCTGGGTGTTTGTGAGACCGAAAAGTCTCTCGTAGTTCCTGATACCCACGACACAAGACTCGATCTTAATATGGGGTCAGGACTATGTATGTGACTGATGGGTGTTATTTATTTATTATTCTTATACTTATGCATTAAAATACCACGACAAATAAAAACTTAATAAATATAAAATTTTACCTGTATTTCTCCAATTATGTATAAGCATTGCATAACTATGCTCCGCAAAGATGTGGCATACGATTTAAACACAAAATCACAAAATTTTAAATCACACACCAGTATGTCTACGATCACAAATTTAACCGTTTTGTAGTTCACCGAATTCAACACAGAAAGAATCTGAAAAATTAAAATCAAAAAGCACAGCACGACCAATACAATTCAGAGGCGAAATTAAACTAACGCCAAAAGTTACGAGGCGTGCGTCCATTTTATTTAAATTTGAATAACAGCTGTACCAGGGCTCCTTATTAATTTCTTTAGGTGTTCCGTATTAGCATATTTATCAGTCTCAGGCCTGCTTCAAAACCCTTTAAGTTGTATGCAAATTCTTTACTCCCTGTGGGAAATCGGGTGATTTGCATAATTCTTAAAGTTTACGGTAGCGATTATTTTGTTGTGGAATTATTGGAGGGTTAAGTGTTTTGTGATTTATTGCCGTTTGACATTGAGTATGCTAATGTGCCGTGAGAATTTCTCATACATTGGGAATTCTGGATGTCTGCGTGTCTCAAGTTCACTGTCAATTTTATTCTTATGTAAATTGGATACAATAAAAGGATTACATTGTTATTACCGCTTGTATCCCACGTTGAAATATCAGTCAATATTTCCCATCGATCGATTTGCATGCCATGTATTTTGAAAATAGAGTACGATATATATTTTTAACTTCCTATCGATCGGTTTGCTTGCCATGTATTTTGAAAATAGATTATATTTTCTTTTTTTAAATGCTACTGGCCATTTAAGTAGCCTCTACAATGTATCACTATACCTAATCCGTATGTTCGTATGTTACCAACGCCTCAAAAGGTTAAGTCCTTAAGCCACATGTATAAGGCGCTCACCTCGGCGGCTTAAGGCGGCGGGCACATGTTTTATAAAGTTCAGTTTAACGAGCCGTAAAAAACTCAGTGATACGTCTACAGGCTTAATTAATAACAACGGGTGGTACCAACATTGTAATATTAATTTCTTTAATACTTACAACTTTGTACAAATGAGTTGCCAACATTGTAATATTATTCAGGTACAAATATACTTTAAAATTTCCATTGACACCTCGTATTTTTAATACATAATATGCTCTAAGCCTCATTTTAAAAATCATAAATTTCGACACAAAGTTTCCACCTATTTCACCATTTTAACCAACATAAAAAAGGAGGAGAATCTCAATTCGTCGGAATCTTTTTTTATGTATGTACACTGATTAATCGAAGACGCATGAGCAGATTAGAGAAGACACTTCCAAAACCCTCAATCGAATTATGTCGTTTAAGGTTCTTCCTTACTCTTTTAAAGGCCAAAAAAAATTGCATTTACAATTGACAAGAATATATCCACCAATTTACCAAGACCCACACTTCAAGTAAATAAATTAATCAACAATTATAATAATCGTCGTTACAAAGATGACTATCGCTGACTTATTTACGAAGCTCAAACAATGTAGTTTTACACGAGTCTAGAATTCTATAAATAGTTATTATCATTCAATAGTTTAATAGTTTTCCTTATTACCTCTCGTCTATTGGCTGAAGTTGGTAGTATGGATTCCGATGTATGCTAATTGGAATAATATGTGACTTTTTTATTAGTGGGAATGATGAAACGAATGACTCTTGCATGATGAAGCGTCACGCCACCTTAGAATTACTAAACACTGCTTTTTTTTTGCTATGAATAGCGTAACGATCATGTCATTCGCCTTGACCGAACAGCAGTTTGAATTACAAAGCAAAGCTTGGCATTCCATTGCGCTCATCCAGAGACCTATGATGTAAATTCTTAATAAATTTTGTCACCTCGACATATAATGTCTTGAGTGTCTTAAAACCAAATCACAACATTCTTTAGTACTCATTCACTTTTTTAAGTAATTTTAATGTTCAATATTACCAGTATTTTTTTTAAATTTATATTGCATCAGTAGTTCAACTAAATGTTGCAAGATGACACTACACATGAACATCCGGTTTTAAGCAGGCCGGCAAAATAATTTCAACCTTAGACTGCACTGCACTTCCCATTGGACTTTACAAAAAAATAATGAAATAAAAACATACCTGATACAAAAATAAAAAATCCAAAAAATATTTTTCCCACTTCACATAACATTCTGTCAGCACTACATCGACATAAATGTTGAAATGGGCCGGGACCGTACGTACAGGCCATTACATAACGCACCGCACATTTACATATCTAAATAATTCACGTAGATAGTCATATGATAGCTGTATCGACACATATGTACCTCGATAAAATCTGTATATCTGGACAGATACGTTATCTGTGCTGTAGGAATTGTCGAGTTTGGGTAAAGTTTGATTTGTCTAGTTTTTGGAAAGTACGCGAAGTTTTTTGAAGTTTCCATTATTGTTCATTTTAATCATTACTAGTGAAATATCTACAATTCTTGCCGTTTTAGTGTTTACATATATATTAAAAACCCAGAGATATTTTATTGAATAAAAATCACACATTTTAAACAAGTTATTTTTAAGACTGAGCGTTTATTGGATGGAATCTGACTGAAAAATAATTTACCACATTTAAAGTTCAAGAAATTACAGCAGTGGATAATAATTAAAACTTATAATCTTACTTCATCACAATTTTTTGCAACAAAACGTCCTAATAAAAATTTGGCATATCCCAAAATGTCCAACACACTACCAGCGACACCCATATCGTGTGTCTGATAATTTGCATGTTATCCGCTTTTAAAATATACTAATAAAATATTGGTAACAATAAAAACGTCCCAAAACTTAGGCGTGTTTAAATAATGTGCCATACATGTAATTTATAAGCCAGTTCGTGTGATGCAAATGCATTGATTATAATTTGATACGATACCTTACGATATTAAGCCTATGATGACCAAGAGTTCAATGTACTTATTTCTCAGTATTGTTTGATAAAAAATGAAATTATGCAGTCAATAGTGCGTAGATTGATATTTCCAGAAATTTCGAAAGAAGATGTGTCCATTTTTTTGACATTGATACCAATAAGATTTTTCTTTGTGGAAAGTTTGGCATGAGTTAAAACTCAAATCTTCGAAGAAAAACGTTTCAACTGCTTCAATGGTCTCTCAAATTTAACAAAAAACACAGTTCTTACTGTTCGATATCGCACTTAAAACAATGAAACAAAAAAAGCATTATATAATAACAAAAATGACATTTTTTGCTGACGTCACGAAAACATCCACAAAACCCATAAGCATAAAAAGCGAATGCGTTACCAGAGCGAATAATCATAAAGGTGTGTACAGAAGTGTCGGCGGGCGGCGTCTTGCCAAATCCCGTTCATTTTAAGGATTTGCAGTTGAAATTAGTTCGCAAATCTGGGGTTTAGCCGCCCCCGCTACAGATGTAAGGGATGTAGATAAATAACCCCGGCAAGGATTCTGATGAGTTTTACTTTGCTTATTGTTTTTTTTTATTGCAAAAGTGATGTTTTGCGAATGTGTTTTGTGATGAGATCTAGTATTTTTTGTTATGATATTGCTGGGATAATGGAAAATGAACGGTTATATTATGAGACAGTCTTCAAATGGAAGTTAGCTGTTTTATGTTGCCACGGGTTAATACGGTATATGTGCATGATGCAAATATTTTAACTTACTATTTTAAACTTTAATTGAATTATCCAACGGTCTCAAAATTTCATGGTTACCACCTGATAGAACATCATTAGACCAACGTGCCGTAAGCAAGGCAAACAAACATAAATTAAAACTCCATTCAGCAGAAAGCGTACAAAGAAATTGTTTACTGACGAACGCCAAGGAACAAAACCATGTCATGTGTAAAGGATATAAAGGTATGACCGTTGTTTTATATCTTATTTACGTTGAACGTGTTTATGGGAAAGTAACGTTTTATCGTCGATTAGTCGATTCCTGGGCTTTAATTCCGTCCAAATATGTACGAACGTCTCTATTGTGACGCCACGCAATGGGAAGGCGTGTGGCGCGGCCTAAGTGCCTTCACGCACGGAAACGCCACACGATACAGCAGAGCGGAATCCGGGGAAACTTCATTGTTGGAGGCAGTAGGTGGGCCAGCATTTGTGAAAAAGAAAAAATAAATCCAAAATACTATGGAAATATTTAGTTAATTCGAGGAAAAGTGGGTTGGAAATATTATTACATTTCGCACACACATGATATTTCGGCTACAATTCCGATTTAAAAATGTTTTTACGTTACATACAACGATTATTTAAGCAGGCAATTACCGGCTTAATAGTGCAGGAGTAATGAAAAATAATTGGTTTCTTCAGTATATTCCGTATTAGGTCTTCATCAGATGAGGTGTTTTGTGCGAGTGCAAAAAAAAAGAAAACAAGCGAAAATCCTCAAACAATAGCATCCGTTTGCTATCCTAATCGCGTGTTGTGCTGCAGTTAGACAGTATATAGACGTGAAGCGTAGCGAATGTACGATAAATACGAGTTTGACGCCTGCACTGCCCCATTTTGTATGTCAATATACTGACGGATTATCATTTTGGAGGGAACTAGTTTTTTTTTTATTATTTTCTGGCTAAGGAACTAGCTTGGAATGTTTGAAGTTGCGCACAGTCTAAGTGTTTGTTCTGATATTTATTACTTATATATCTGGTTTTTAAAAAGATTACTGTTGATTAAATGTTGTCACTAAAAGATTATTATAAATTCTTCAGAGTCTAAATATATCTTTAGTGTTTAAATATACACAATAAGTTCTGTAGCGCTACGTGACGATAAAGAACTATTTTTTTTACTATTTTAAACACAACTATGCGCAATAATGTACCAACATAAAACAACAACATAACAAATGATGTCTACTTTCTTACCAACAGAACATGTAACAAACCACCGTGTTACATTGAAATGTACATAAATTGAACTGAACAGTGACAAATAAAACTCGTAAGTCGTTTATTGCCTTAAAAAGGCTCAACTATTTCTTATTGTTGGATATGAGCCATTTTCAGTACGCATCTTGCCAAAAGCCGATGCAAGCGTGCGTTCTCTTTTATGGACGGACGTGTACTGAAGTATTCAAATTTTATAGGAGCGATTAAAAAAACTTTGGCAGGGGTACAAAACATTTGGCCGGTTATGTGCTCGGTAATGGCAGTGGTGCTCAACATTTTATTAGTGTTTTATATGGCAGCTTAACGTTTCATTTTATGCAAGAGTTATCATTTAAAGTTATATTTGAAATGTATTTTTATCTGGATAGAACTAAGCTTTTACTCATGATATTATGTTTATATCTTAAGGTGTTATGTCTATTACCAACGACAAGAAATTTAGAGCAATCGAGTCTTTTGGCCTTATTTGTTTGATGAAATATCTCATTGACCTTTAAATGTTTGTACATACTCGTACATACATAATATTAAACAGCCTATCGATTTTCTACACGAAAGTATCCTTACAAATATATTGTTCAGATGTTTAATAAAAAAGTTGCAGCCCTTCCAGTCCATTGTTCGCGTAATTACGTGTGAAGTTGAATTTTAATCTCTCATTGTTTCGCCCCTATTAATATGAGTTATGGGCAAGAAATTCAACTTGTGGACTAAAGGAACGCTTGTTTTCAGTTTATTTCACGGGGCAATTTAATGTGCGCAGTTTAAAAGCCGTTTTGTTGTGTTTACGAACGTCGATACATGCGCCGAAAGTGATATTTGTACAATGTTTTTGTGTGATATTTTTTTATGGCTTTCGAAGCGATAAAATGCAGTTGTGTTTTTGTGTAATTTGTATGTTTGTTTTCGATGTTATTTGTGATGTAATTATAGGAGTATATAAAGGTTAATAAGGTTTTTACTGTTTAAAAATCCCATAAAAATTGTTACTTTCAGTGTACTTTGAGTTGCATTTATGTTGTGTGTATTACATTTTAATGTTATTCTATATGGAGCACACAAGTTGTAGAAATGCGTCTACATACATAATATACATTCGTATTTCGATCGTCCAGACTGCTCAGTTGAAACTGGCACTCGCAAAACTTCACATTAGGACTAACACTAGAGGGGAGTCGACAGCGGAAATACTCCATTATCATACCCTCTTTCACGTGTAAACAACCACACACACGCACACAAACACACACACACAAACATGCACACACACATATCAATAGCGCATGGGGAGTTGGCCCCGCGGATTACCCCCAAGGGTAATTTTTACCCCATCATCGAACGCGTTGCCACCCACTCGACTCATCATTCGATATTTGAATTAGTTATAAGCAATTTCGTAATTCGAATTCGGACGGCGCGGCTAGTTCTAAAATATTATTCTATTTTTAAATTGTATGAATGGTGGTAGTATCACTGTTTTAAAACCAATTCCAACTGTTTGCGTCCATGTTTTGTTAGGTAAGACGGTTTGCTTGACAGAGACTAAAAAAAATCCTTACTTTATTTGCTTTTTATGCGTTGTTTTTAAAGACCTACAATAGGTAAATTCTTGCAGTCTGTTATTAAAGCTGTAGTATCAACGCACCTCACTGACTTGCATCTTATTTAGACACCAATATAAAACATTTTCTGTTGTGTGTGGACACAATTAGAAATCAGTAAAATTCCCGTACATCTATCCAAAAGCCGATGGTAGATATTTATTTAGTCTTAATAACGGCTATTTATTTGTTTAAAACAGTGACCACTTTCCGGCAGGTAAACCGACTGATCGTTTATCGGACTAAAAAAACTTTTTACAAATTCAACCTGATATCTATGTAATTACAACAGATAAGGTCGGTTTGGTTCAATTTTGAATGAGTGCGATTACACCGAGCCTTTTTCTGAGGGTGCGTGCCGTGTTGATTTGTGGTGGAGGTTTCATTATGTTGAAGATTTGAAGCAATTTATGTAACTGTTCTTATGGGAATTGTAACAAATGCTCCGTTGAACGCGTATTTTGTTGGGGGTTCAAAGATAGGTAAAATATTAATTTAATAGACGATATAAAAAGGCGGCAGCGGAAATATAATATTCTACTGTCTTCGACAAAACATAATCCTCAAGAAATCATAGAAATGTAAACACGAAACTTAAAACTACATATTCGCTAGCCACAAATCGATCTAAACTTCAAAAGGGGAAAACTGGTTTCGAATTAGATTCCATATTCATACATAGCGTCCGTCCTTTTCGCACCTATCGGATCGATAATGTGATAAAACAGCGCTACCGGTTCACAACGCACGTACGCTTACATTTATACCGCTAATTTGTTTTGACATTTGTGAACGAACGACCACTTTTCCCGCCTACGAGTTGAACTTCGAAATCCGAAGGGGATTCGAAATTCGAACATGTCGATATATTTTTTAAATCAATCCGTATTTGCAGAACGAAAAAGGTTGAGTTTCGACTGGCGGTTTATTCAGACTCGAGTTCGGGGTTTATTGTTGCGAACGTTAGAGATTGAGTTTTCGCATATCTATTATGGCCGGACCCCAGTGCTTTGCCCCTTTGTAGTTAAATTCGAGGGCGATCCCTAGCGCATGCCGTGTGAGATATTGCATTACGTATCACATAAAAAATCGAATTGTGTGAGATGATTTAAAACCAGAAATACTTGTGTGTTCTAAACTAAAATTAACGGACAATGAGCCTTTTACTGTATTCTAATATTCAATAATTCAGATCAATCCTTTAGGAAAGATTAAGATCAGACCAGAACTAACCCTAACAACCCGACAATACAAACTAGATCAAACCAAATAAATAAATGAATAACTATCATAAAACAATGCAACTAAACCTCGCATTGAAAAACCAACCAGCATTACAACCCTAATGAAAATAAACCCGCGCTTCCACATACGACAAACACGCCGTCGAAAAGCGTCCAACTTTCGCATGCAAGACGCGCCGTCCGGCGTTTTCCGCCGCATGGAAACACAGCTGGTTGTTGACTAATTACAAAATACGTAACGCCGAGGTCCCGCGAGGGCACAATGCACAAAGACGCCCATTGTCCTCGGCACAATGGAGTGAGTCACGTTGAGACAATGAGACGAGTCCGTCAGGGGCCCTATGATATGCATAGCGGATATCGGGGGCGTTAGATGCACTTGGAAATGGTTTACTTTTACCGTAACGTGTCCTTGTCGTTACAGAAAGGAAACTATGCACGCACAGCCTACGATTGAACTAAAAAGTCGGTAGTGTTTAAAATTGTGCGTAAATGTAAAGTTAAATAATTTAAAATTAAATAATACTTGGCAAATGTTAATTTTAAAATATATTACAAAAACACGTACTTACAGTTTATTAGTGGTGGTGATGAAAATTGTAATGATATAGTCAATCCATTGGTTGAGGCAGATGATACTTTTTCAAAGAAGATACAGATGAAGGGATATCTAGAAGTCACAACCAAATGCAACGACAACATTTTAAGAATTTGCTTTGTATAAAAACACATTCATGGTAGGTTATTAAATTAATTCTTCACATTCAAGAACTATTTAACAGCGTTCCAACGAAACATCCAATTAATTTAACTATTAAAACTGTTCATACAAACGAGATCGTTGGCGTCCGACATTTACGTAATGTCATAATTATACAGCCAAAAATAATATCAAAATAAAACGTTTATGTTAAAAAACAAGAAGTTAATTATAGCAGGGGAATGCAATTAAAATTATTTGTCAACAAGGCACATAAGTGGTGGAGCACCTTTTGTGCAATGCTATACACCACGCACTAGACCACTATTTATTTTTATAACCACCACTTTTCACCACCACCACCACTCAAATTATGAACGCTCACCGTAAAGTCAACAGCCGCGACCTGAAACAAAAAAAAAACAATAAGAATAAATAGAACAAAAAATAATCAAACCATTTCAAAACGCTGGCCGCAAAAATGCAGCGTGAATGGAACGCCCACGAAAAAAACAAAGCGAATCAATCGCGTGCAAAGAGATTCCATCAATCAGTCAAGTCAAATGCAACATTCAAACGTGGAACATATTTTTTGTTCCAAGTTCAAGATCCCCGCGACCTTGCCTCGGTCAACTTCAGAATGTTTATCCTAGTCAAAATTCATTTGCGGAGCTCGCTTTTTGCGCACGCTTTTTGCTCGTAACAATTGTACACATTTATTTGCACGACTAACGATGTAACAATGAGACGAGATGCCGGTGAATTTGAGGTGACCATCGCCGAAAATACACACAAAAAGGACTTTTCTAATGCTGATTGCGTTGTCTTCAAAATTAGTGGAGATAATGAAAACAAAAGAACGTCCCCGCCGCGTCATCATACGCGACAAACATTTTGCTCGAAGGTGCAAATTAAACAATTTATTTAGTGTAGAACCGAACAAGCGTGTCACATTCAGCGGTAGTCACACGCTGCACGCCAACTGACAAATGACACCTAATCATTGTATACCGAACGACTGACATACTTGTTAATGTTCGCCCGCAACAAATTTCCTTTATTAGCCGTTCCGTAAAGGTATAAAAATATGACTCACGATATGTTTTTTGCATTGAGGACGATGATTTCGCGTTATTTTTTACAGCCGTGCAACGCCCGCCACGACCTGCATGACCTAAGTCTTTGTTCAACCCGTCCTTTATCATTTTTTTGATGCACTAAATTTGACGAACGCTTGATCTCGCTCGTTCGGCCTCGAATGGAGCGTGTCAAATTGATTAAATGATATCGATTATAATGAACACGGGTTATTAAATACTGGCCGGTGTAGCGAAATATTAAGAATAGATTCGAACTTTCTAAACAAGATTTTTAAATTTTAAGGACCACACACCAAATTGTAACTGGCCAGTTTAATTTAAAATAATTAATTAAGCGTCGCTACATACCAGTTATGAATTATGATCCAATTTAAATTTTAAATATCGAACGTTATTAATTCACAAAAAAAAAATATTTTTAATCCTGGCTATACTATTTCATTAATATAATTGCGGACCGAAACTCCGAAGTGGATATCTTTTAGTGTCTCCCTTGAATAATGAACCGACCGGGCGTGGCTGACGCACCACGTACATACGTCCAATTGAAACCGGTTGCGATAAAAACTGAACCGACAGTCCATCAACGAAATATTTTTATAGTTTGAATTATAATTAAATATATTCGTGGCTTTAAAATAGTTTGGAAATTTACCAAATATAAGTTTTTATCTCAAACACGCGGTTAATGGGACCGCAGAAGGCACTAAAGATAAACTAATAGGGAAGGCACTCGAGGAATAATTACCGACGCATTATCAGTCGCTATCTAAATAGGTATTGTTATGTATGTAAAGTTTAATGACGTGTCAGAGACGTTAATATTTTTGTCAATTACGTGCTTTATCTCACCGAAGCGGACGAGAAAACTCAGGATTTAAAATTATGTTGAAAGAAATGAACGCTGAAAAAAAATATTTTTTGTTTAAATTAATGCATTTAGTAAATATATACAGTATTAATCCGTATTTACTTGTGACCGTAAAAACATCACGCGCGCATAAAAACATAACACGGTCTAATTAACAAATTATGAGCTTTTTAATACATATCCATTTCACCATCGCATTCGCGACGACATACCGAAATCGGCTCATTTATAAATTAGAGTTTTAAGTACGGTCAGTATCGTTAATTGGGATCTGTAACGCGATGGGGAATTTTTGTTACTTTCCTGCGGTTTCGTGAACAAATTCATTATATTAAAAACATTTCTTTAACGTTTTATTATAAGTACACAGTGTATTTAAGAGAGCGAGTTACGACTGTATTTTTGATAGTGTTAGTTTATGGTATTTTTGATGAAGTTTATTTCACTTTTCAAGGTGTTATAATTTGGGACGTAATCACGGTTTTGTTTGAGATTTCAGGTTATAAACATGAGAGTTAGAAATGAAAAGGTGAACATTAATAATCAAACTTAACTTAGGTAATTGTTATTTGAAACACTAATAAAACGTAAAAAAAAACAAAGAATTAAATGTTGTAATTTTCAAATTTCGAATGTAAATTACTGGCCACTATCTTAAATATTTTTTCAATTATACCGAGAAAGTCAACCTTCTGGTAATTATTTCAGCCTCTTTAGTAAGCAATTAAAAATACTGGCCAGATATTCGGGCCGTTCTATCGGGTTTAAAAACATGCTGTCATCGGGGCTTGGTGGAATTATCGTAAACAATCGGGTGTACGCCACACATGAACAGAATGCGGGGTCCCACGGTTGAACTTTTTAAAAAATTGTTGTTTTTAAAATGAAAAAGATTAAATGTTTTTTTTCTTTCTCCCCCGACCGGTCCGAGAGCAGGTGCTGCTGCGTGGTGTCATGCCACACGCACCCATCACCATTGCGTTTTATTTATACAACTCAAAAGTCAATAGTAACCTTGTAATTCTTAAATTAAACCGCTAAAAATTTAATTCGCCATGATTGCTTATAAAAATAAAATAAACTAGACTCTTGATTAAGACTTTTTTACAAAAATCCCCAAAATGCATTTATAATTGGACGATCCGAGGATCTAAACGAGGCAAAAAACAAGATACGATATTAATTCCACACATCAACTTTAGTGTTAGTGTAATGGCATAAAAATATCGTGATCACGTTTATTAGCGTAATTTAAAGTAATAACATATACCATAATGCATAATGTCATCCGCATCTCAAGTCTCAGCAGGTAGAACATTCACATGTATTTCTTTGAAACATTGATCGTTCCTGACACCATTGACGAGGAAAAAACAACCCTATATGTCCTCAAATAAAGTTCAAATCGCTTCGGATGACACCACGGGAAGGATAGCAAAATAGTGGGCTATAAAAGCGTATAATTTAAAACATATCAACCCGTCCTGTGATTGTTCGAATGTGCACTTGTATTGTGACAAAAAGTAATCAAATTAACAGCGATCGCAATATATTCGTGGAAAACATGCAATTTGTGATTTTATTATAAAACATGTTTTTAATGTTGATAAAATTGCCAGTGTCATGGCAAAAAGTTGCGGTCGGATGCGTTTTTATTTGTTTTTTTTTTTCTCGACTGCGGTCAAGGGTTGTTATGAATTTATTAAATTGTTGGGAGGATTTAAATGCTCTTTCAATATGATATAGTTTTGTTGAAGTAAAGTGAACAACTTGCCGATAATATTATTTAGGATTTTGTAGGACAGTGGTATTTCAAGTTTGTCCAGTCATGGTGTAGCTAAAATTATCTACATTATAACCATTGAATTTTGCTAAAATCGCTAAAATCCTGACATAACTTGATCAAATAAGTTTAAATTCAATGTCAATCTTACAAAAAAAATACTTATGTATTAAAATCCACGTTTCCAATAAAAAATAAAAAGTTTCATAAAATGAGCTCAGTACAAACTTTTTACAACGAAAACCAGTTTTGCTACAAGGAAAATTATGAACAAAATTATAATGGAATTTCTTGAAGACTTTCCTTATGTGGGTAACTAATTACGTAAATAGCCTTAGATTTATAATGGCGCCTTTCGTTAGTCGAGTCTTACCCCGGTCTCTATCTAGTGAATAACCCAAACTTGCCGGTAATAGGATATTAGTGGTCATTGTACACAGTAGTGGAGAAACTTTCATAGCGACCAAAGCAAAACTAGCATTGATTCGATGCGATGTAGGAATTAGCCTTATTAATTTATGTACTTACTTTCTTTAAGGAAGGAAAGTTAAGTCGTATTGATTTGGTTATACCACAGGAAAAAGATTCTAAAGAAATTGTCCGATGGAAAAATTCCGTATAAAACATAATTTTATTGGCGTCCATAGCAAATGTTATTGACCGAAAAAATATAAAAATCCATTTTTATTTCACGTAATTTACTACCCTCAACTCTTCTCGAAACGCTTTCGAATTAAATTCTGTCCTATCCACAATTTGAGAGAAATAAATAGCTTATAACCTATATCGGGACGGAAAAAAACGTATAAAGACGATACCTGCACTTAACCTCCGAGTGGGTCCGTCACTCGAGATACGAACGGGCCGGTGCACACTTATCTTGGAGATATTTACTTTCGAAATTCGAATTTTTGGCATTCATATGTACTTGACCTTATTCTAGAGTTATATTAATTTTAAAATTGGAATTGTTGGTGTTCATATATTTTGTAATCCAGATAGATTGAAAACAGTTTTAGAATTTCGAATTTTATTGTTACTGCTTATTATGCTATACTTATTCTGCATTTATATTTTAAATAGAACTAGTGTAATACGATTTTTACTTGGTATATCTATTTAACAGCTTGACTGACGTCAATAATTTACATCAACTTCAAAATATATACGTGAGTCTTTACTTAGTCATTGCTGCATCATTTTGTTACTTATTAACTGAGCTATAACTAATATCTACTGGGACGCAGTTTGGACAATGCCTTTTATAATTTTTAAGACAGTGAAATATAGAACAGGTATTGAATTTACTAATTTGTTCAATTTATTCAACAAATTGTTTTAATTCATAAAAACAAAAAGTCATTTCCGCTAATACACGATACATCCAAATCGTCCTACAATACCAAAATAAATAACTTGGCATTTGTTTGTTACGTTCATAATCGATGAATAACTCAAATCTATTGTTACAGAGCGATATTTTAACATTTTGACATTTACCACAGTCAGATGTTGTGATTAATGGCTTAATTATTAGTAGTGCCGTTTTTGTATGCACTGTTTATTAACGTATGACCATTTAAGTGGTGGTGAATCATGCCTGTTGTTCGATGCGCCTTTGTCTATTGCTATTTTGATATTTAATAAATCATGGTTCATTGTGACGAATTAAAATTGCTTGTTTTTTTAAATACTAACAAAGTGAACTATATTCACATATTAATATATGAAATAAATATATTATATATAAAGGTAAATATCCACAATAAATATAGAATTTATTCTTTAGAGTTGAAGAAAATTTTGCCGGTCCAATCCAATCTATTGATAATCTAAAATCATTACGTACCCATATAAATCCTTAATTTAGTCACACATTGCACAATTTGTTGAATAATTACGCATGTAATATATTCACTTGTTATTTAATCGTACAAAAGATTCTCAAAAAAAGGTTACATAACCGAAATAAAAATATTATTTACGGATTTTATCGCGAATTTAGTTTAATTTTTACATTTTTAACTTCCCGACGTTTCGATTACTTTACAGCTTTCGTGGTCACGGGGCGGACTGTGGGATGTCCGGGTAAATAATAGTTTTATTTCAATGTGTAACATTCGCGTAAATCTAAG
Source organism: Hyles euphorbiae (assembly GCA_023078785.2). Classification (NCBI taxonomy): domain Eukaryota; kingdom Metazoa; phylum Arthropoda; class Insecta; order Lepidoptera; family Sphingidae; genus Hyles; species Hyles euphorbiae. The sequence continues at coordinate 3,703,467 of CM041039.1, read as the reverse complement.
AAACCATTAGGTTACATAATCGTAAAAAAATCTAATGAAAGATGCGTCAGACTTGCCAATACAAAGCGTACTACAACATCACTCGACAAGTATTGATTGCGAATAACGATTTAGAAAACATAGTCATACGTTTTCCTTAGCATTGTACTGGAAATGACTCAACGGAAAAAAACCTTTTGCAAGTTTTGTATGTTGCATTCACGCGACCTATTTGCGACGAGTCAGTATCACAATGACCAAGATTTAGTCAACTTGTGACTCATTTTAGAGACAAAGACTCTTGGCACGTTTTTATTAAAGAACGACGGCATTAATTAAAATTATCTGACAAAGGACGTAATTTTTTTATAGAATATAAACGACACAGGCGCTTCCCCTAACGAGGAACACGTAATTCAAATGATTAACAAACTTATTCATGCTTTAATATATTATGTTTCGAATTTAGAAAATATACACTTTATTTTTGAAAATTGAAGCAGTGCGCTCAGTGTGCCCCAACCATTAAACCACTCGTATCTCGAAGTTTTCAAAGGATCGTATTATTTACATTTTTTTTTAGTTTAAAAAGTGGAACAAAAAAGGGGTAAAGAATAAATTTGAACGCTCACCAAATGTCTCCCCGCAACAGGTTGGCCGCGCCGGTGCGTTTTTTTCTACGTTTTCTTTTTTTTTATTAATCTCGTATTTCCGACACATCGATATCTGGAACGCAAAAGGAATTTTTGTTAATCGACACGATTTCGCTGCGAGCATCGTCGTATGACATTAGAAACTTTTTGGTTTTTTAGTATAGTGCCTTTGTTATTTATTTGATTACTCCGTTCGATGATATTTGTACTTTAATAACGTATCAAATTGATTTGGATGAACCTACAAGATTTGAATTTCGAATGACGTTTTTTATTTTATGTTGCTTGCGTCTTTTGAAGTGTATTTGAAAATAGTCGCAACAGTCCAGTTCAGTAATAGAAAAATACTGATGTAGGTGTCAGAAATTACCAAAAAACTTATCAGCTCCAGAACATCCAAACCAGAAATCAAATTAAAATCAACGGGAATGTAACCCGCGGCTTCATATTCAATAGCCCATGGACCCATAATTTCATGAAAGTTATCAAAGTTTGTTCTAACTCCATAATAAATCATATTACTATCAAAGTATGCGATGTATTTTCATTGAAACTTCGCAATTAATATTGAGAAAAGCACGTTCAGTCAATAAGAATGTATGAATAGGCCAATAACTGCGCAGGAAGCAGAAAATGCATGCTCAGATGGTATTCGATAAGAATTCTATCATAATCTCGTTTTAATTATACACTGGAACTCGGCTTAATTAACTATAATAAGCAATTTACTATTGATTTTGTAATGGTAATTATGCATAATTTTAATAATTATTAATATTTAACTTACACCTGTAATTTACCCGCGCTTTCTCAAGATCTGATATTTGTCAGTGATAACACTGGTCAACATGAAAATTGCCCTTTACTTGAAACTGCTATACATCTTTAGTATTCGACCCCCTTAATCTAAATATAGAACTTAAAATTAATAGTTAGCTCTTATTATTAATTTATGCTATATTTAAGATAATACCGGGTAACTTGGTGGATGTCACTTTATATTATGAGATTTCAAATAATTTTGTGAGAGTATCCGCATTAATTTTATTATTATGCTTTCGTTTCATGTGTCTTATAGTATTAGCGTTTCATTTGTTTGTTAAAACGCGAAATTTTAAAAGTTATTTCTCATTTTCGACAAATTTCTGTTGCAAAAACTACGGTTTGTTGGGTCTGCAAATGGGCTACACCAAGTGCTGGTGCTTCTTGTATGGGTAGAATAGTCGGGTTAGATCGTTACATTACTTTAAAAAAGATTGGACTTGAAGACAAAGTCTGTGCCCTGGAGAAAATAACGTTAAATATCCTCCCCTAGTCGATCCTCATAAAAATTTTCTCCCTCCATCGCATATGAAATTGGGATTAATGAAGACCTTGGTTAATCCTCTCAACAAAGGTTGACCAACCTTTGAAGGTTGGTCCACCTTTTTTCGCACCCACTTTGCAAGTAATTGATTACTTGCGAAGTGAATTTCGACATCTGTGCGGCGCCAAAATAAAAGGGGGAGTTTTCGTCGGACCTCAAATATGAGAGATTCTTAAGGACCAAAACTTTGATCCGATTTCACAGGGCATCGAAAAAGAGGCATGGGAATCTTTTAGAGCAGTAGTAGTTCATGATTTTTTGGGCAATAGGAGATTTGAAAATTACCACGAGCTTGTGAACAATCTTCTGCCAAAGTATCAGCAAATGGGTCGCAATATGTCCCCAAAAATTCACTTTCTTCATTCTCACCTCGATTTTTCCTCCTAACTGCGGTGATATGACTGACGAACATGATGAACGATTTCACCAAGACTTATTGACAATGGAAAAGAAATACAACGGCCGATAGAATGCGTCAATGCTAGCGGACTACTGCTAGAACTTGGTTTAAGGTTTGCGTAAAGATAATTCCAAAAGGAAAACGAAAAAAAGAGAAATTATTGAATAGTAAAGGTTAAATACTTGGGAAATATTTTAAAATACTCAGTTTCATGTAAAAAGTTTATGAAAAAGTAAAGAAAATGTCTTTTTTAAAAAATAATCGATTTATATTCTATGAAATTTTACTCTTACGTCATATATTTCGATACCAGCCATAATTTTAAAATAAGAGCTAACTTTCAAATTTGGTTTATATTTTCGTATTCAGTGACCCCAAATTAGTATAATAATAAAGCATTTATTTTACAGATAAACAAAAAGTTAAATTTTGTAGACCAGTGTAATTGCAATCATACATTAATTAATATTAAATGTTGTAAAAGCTGTTATAGCAACGCAAATGTCTCATAGATAGTTTTAAAATCTATTTGATCTATTGAATGTTTTGTCCCTTTCAACCGACTTTTGAATTCAATTGGAGCGAAGAAGACAACACAACTTAAAACTCTCCGTGGATAAGGCGTTAATATCTAAAAGCTTATAGTATGACGATTTTAAGACAATCGTTTCGCGCCATTTTTAACGGTTTTTTTAAAACGATTAGTATGAATTTATTTCAAATATGTTGGATTATTTTAATTATAAGCTATGTAACGTAATGTACTAACGTGCTTTGGGGTAATACCGTAAGCTGGTCTGGTTCTACACAGTAAGGCAATATTTCGGGGAGCTGGTTGAATACCCCATACGCATATGTACAACACTATATTCTTATTAAATATAGGAATTTACGTTTTTACTCCTTCCATGATCCATCCTTGTTTTACATTGTTACCCTAACACACCTATAACACTTTGGGGTATGAGTGTATGACGACACTTCTGTTCTGGAATGTTCATCATCCCGCATAAACAATGGCAGGAAAAGTTTACAATATACAAGCGATGCAAACAACTAAGAGCAGACACCCACGCCTTATAGGAAATGGTAACAACATACATCAGCATTCTAGATACGTACACATGATACCGGCAGAAAAAACATAGAATGGGGAGATGTCAAAGAAAAAAATTGCAACTGAAATTGCCTAGAACGAATTGTAATGTACGAAAAAGCAATGCGGACAATTTTGCTATCCCGGTTCCGTCGTCACTGCAATAATAGACTTTCTGCCACCGTTCTTCTATCCTCAGAAACTATGTGCCCCTAAACATTTTAGTTAGTTGCAAAAACTGATTCCTCTGTTTGGGTGATCAAGAGTTGCAATGACCACTTCTCACCAGGTCATTCTTAAGCCGCACAGTCAAGCTGTGAAATTGTTTGCCGTCAAGCATGTTCTCTCCCTCCTATAATCCCGGGTCCTTCCGTCGTAGTATGATCAAGCATCTTAGCATCCGGCATAATTGTATCGAATGGCATGGGACTGCCGTCTGATGCCATTCTTTATTTGTGCTTACAATCAGGTGCAGTGCCGTCATTACGTAGTATAAAAACAACTCCTACTAACTTCCTATCAGATCTTAGTATTATGTTCTATTTGAATTACAAAATATTACTTTATAATAAGAAGAAATTTGTATAAATAAAATAAAATATTTCATATACGTATTAATTTTGCCGACCATTTATAATTCGTACCATTTAATGTTACGACATTTGACATATGCGCCAAATCGATCATGAAAAAAAAAGAATTGTAAAAGATTAAGTAATAAAATCATGACATTTGGGATATTTTACGAAGGTAATAAAGATGATTTCTTTTTCTGCGATATCTTGATTAAGGTCGCTGTTAAAGTTCATAATAAAGGATTTAGTAAGTGTCGGGTTACACTGAATTATTTTTGGTATGCCCCGTATAAGCCTCGGTATGCAATTAATAAATCGTTTTAAATTTTGCGATAGAGTGGCGATAGGCTCGCCCCCTACCTAACCCTTTTAGGAAAATAGCGTGGGTTTATGTAGGAACATATGTATGTATGTATTAATTTTCATGATTATAGTTTACAGCAAGAATGATGAACATGGCGTATAATTACCAAATATAGACCTACTTGTTTATAAAATTATTATTATTCATAATATCAGCCCAGAGTCAGGAATTTCTGTCCGATATGGCGATAGGCTCGCCACCTATCACATCGTGGGACGTAACATACAAGGCGAAATGTGGGTGTCCTGGCACCTCTCCCTACCCCTTCTTGGAAAAAGGCGTAAGTTTATGTATGTATGTTTATAAAATGCTCATACTCTTTTCATAAAAACGTATACATTATGCAAATTGAACGAATTGGTTCCTATATTTTCTATTGGGCAAGACTGACAGCATGTAAAGTAACTTTGATTGCTGTGACGTGTGAGAATTTAACACCTCTTATTTCACTGACATTTTATGACGCTTGTTATCATTAGGTCAAATGTGGTTGTGAAGTCAAACAACCGGCACATACAACTGTCAAATTTGACAGCAGTTGTCAATGTCAAATTCATTTCTATAAGTAGTAGGAAAAAACCTCTCAAACATAATATAATTTAAAATATTTCACGCCAATTATAGATAGATTATGATTCTAACTATGGAAATTTAATTTATTTATGAAAACCTTATTGGCTTTTATGTCAATAAAAAAATAAAACTGTTGTTTTGATTAAGTCCATCTTCGTGAGTCATTTTTGACATTTAGCGTTTGTTTTTTGTTTGTATTCTGATCTTTGAGTAATTACATAGAATGAAATACACAGTTAGTCATGCGGGAAACATTTCGACACAAAAAATGACGTTCAATCTGTTGTTGTGCATAAAACAGCTATTTTTATCCGTCCTTTAAATTAAGACTTCACATTTTAATATGACATAAGCACCCATAAATATGAACGCTTTGACGTTAATAATCATGACGGGAAACGTCAGAGAAATGTCAAAAGCGCTACTTATTTTTTTTTTTCTTTATTCGCACAACAGATACTTAAATTACAATAACAATGATTAGTACGTTCCCAAATTGTAGACAGTTAATATGGACTTAATTAGGAATGTTTTAAGCGCCACACAATGACAATGCGTTACATGTTTTAACAATTAAATACGCCAACATACATGTGTTCGGTGTAATTAATAAGTCAGTATATTACATTAATTTGTTTCACATGTGCTGCTCCGTAGAAAAGATACATTTATTAGTTTACAAAAAGCTGTTTTTAAAAGCACGCGACTAGCAAATTGTGCCATAGAATGGTGCATTACAAACGATTCTTTTGTTTTATTTTCACCACTATAAGGTTGGATATGTTGTATACTTATATATTAGTTCAGTATTGGGTGTGTGGTCCAATATTGGAACAAACACGTTGTATATTAGTCACACGACATCCGTATGGCTGACGTAAGTGCACATTCTATGCATTACAGCATGCAATGCTATATCTAAACTAGAATTGCATACCAGTATGTCTAAGTCATCATTGTGAGTAATAGATATTAATATTAGACAAAAAAAACTGTATCTAAAACCCTTAAAAAAGGAGGATGGGTGAAGAAAAATATTCATCAGCTGGACTTAAAGGAGACAATTGCTTTAAGACAGTGCTTCAAATTAAAGCAGATGTTTTCTTAGTCACGACTATACGACTATTCTTATTCTGCCTACCCGTATCCTTATATTATGAGTTCAACGCTACTTCACGTGTTTCAACAAAGCACTAGGACCTAGGTTTCTTATTTTAGCACCAACTGCCTGCCTACCAATATTTTCCTCTAGAAACCTCTAGGCCAACCTCCTTCTTGGACTCAGTTGCACTAACTAGCTTTGCCCATAAGTTTGCTTAGACAATGTCATCTATTTGTTAATATATGGGACTCGCATTTTCAAAGCGAAATTTATGGACAAAGTTGGTGATTTTGGCCTTTTTTATTATTTTATACTATCATATTATCCTATATTAGTTAGTATGAGTATTATTTAGTTTCCTCTCTTTTAATTATTTATTTTACACTGTCGTCTCTATTTTCTTCTTTTGAATCCATCCCATGATTGTCTGTAAGGGCCGAAACTGTGTTAAGCGGGCCCTCGCGCGGTTTCATACAAAAGTGCTCCGTCGTGTCGCGGGGATCCGCGCGGGCGTCCAGCACGGGGAGGCGCGTCCCGTACCCGCGCCGCGGGACCCGCCTTCGTGCGTCGGAACCCGTCGCGGGGGCACGCGCGGTGTCCGCAAGCGGTAACATGACGGTGATGGCATAGGGCACCGAGACGTGGCCTCTCACTTTGGACTTCATTAGAAGGCTCAAAGTCACTCAACGAGCAATCGAGAGGGCTATGCTCGGTATTTCCCTACGAGATTGACTCAGAAATGAGGAGATCCGTAGGAGAATAAAGGTCACCGACATAGCGCAAAGGATTCTATAGATGATTCATAGCGAAAGGTTCTAGAGTGGAGGCCACGTACAGGCAAGCAAAATGTCGGACGCCCGCTTACAAGGTGGACGGATGACCTGGCTACATTTGCAGGAAGTCGCTGGATGCAGGCTGCTTCCAACAGGTCGATGCGGAGACCGTTGGGGGAGGCCGATGTTCAGCAGTGGACTTCCTGTGGCTGAGATGATGATGATGATGAATATACTTGAGCAAAAATAAATATTTTTTACTTAGCGCAATGTTATTGCCAGCCTTTCCGTTGGTGATATGACTGATACAGATTTTACCCTTAAGTTGTTGACCATCAAATATGGTTTCCAGTTTCGAAGATAATTCACCATAGACCGGTATCGAAACTTTAAAATATTTGTACAATGAGTTTTCATTTTCTCTTAAATCTTAATTTACTGAACTTTACAACAAATTCTCCGCCTAGCAACCTAAATTCAATAAACAGCCTTCCTGGTTGTCGTTTTTTTTTGCTAGTCTGCTATGTAATAATATATTAAGCTCTCCATCGACACGACTGTACATGCACACCTTTAAAATTGAACCAGCGACACTGCGTAAATCCGGTCTCCGCACGGGTACCCGCGACGGGGACCGTCGCGTTCTCACGGAGCCCGCCCGCGGGTCCCCGCGAGGAGACGCGCGACGGTTGCCCGTCGCGGGTGCCCGCTTAACGCAGTTTCGGCCCTAAGACATTGCTTTAAGCGATAAGACCGCCATTCGTGCTTTTTTAGTTTCTGTGTATTTTTTTTATATGTACAATAAAGCTTTAAATAATAATAATAATTACTATCTTTACATACCTATTTACACAGCTACTAATACTAAATATTGACCCATTGTCAGACCAAATGTCTGGCCGTCACACGGCATCTGCGTCACGGTTTGACGCAAGTGGCCAATTTGGTTCCGCTAATCGTTTATTAGGGTATCAATTAGACTTGCGGTGCGAACACAATGATATTTGCTAATCTTTCGCATGATTCTCGCTATTTATATGTATTAACACTTATGGTCGTCATTGACGATGTATTTTCGTGTATTACTTCACTACGTGTCATTGACTTATAATTTTGTATGGTGTTTACTGAAATATACTGTTTTTATGGTTTATATTTGATAAATGTAGGCTTTAATAGTATAAATTAATATTAAGTATTACGTTTGTACATACATCGAATTCCAGTCAACCTATACCTAATTTAATAACCAGACAAAAATTAGTCCGTTAAGATCCCAATGGATCGATTTAACGTGAGAAATTATTGAATAAAAATAAGTCTAGGTTAGTTTCATTTATGACCGCAAATATGATTTTAGGAAAACAGGGTTATACAACACAACTTTTGTTTTTTTTTTTAAATAATCAAGGATCACAGACCGTTTGCCGTAGATAGGTCATGAACACGATACCCATCCACTAGTAACAAAGAGCACAAAAATGCTGGATCGGCGTTAAGCATAGTAGGTACTGAGCAAAGCGATGCCGCTTGGCGATACGCGCGCGTTCCCCGCTTCGTACAGGTTTTTATCGCCACTATCGTGAAAAATAACACGAGAGAGGGAAAAAAACGAAAACTCGCCTTTGGAAAGCCGACAACTCCGGCCAGAAAGTAGTTCACTTAATAATCAGATACGTTGATTGCCATCTCGAAATTCGTGGAATTAAAACGCATTTCTTTAGTGATTTTGCTGTTTGTTTGACGGGATGTTTTTGCTTTCATAGTGGAATATGTATTGAAGTTAATTGCGTAAAATGTATTAATTAACGCTTGTGTTTATTTAAATAAAGTCATGTTAGTTTTCGAGTTTGTCAGTAAAATAAAACTTTTATTACGTACAATGCTAATTGGGATGTATTTTATGAGTTCCGCAACAAGATTAATGATAGCAATACTTTACCAAATTAATTAACAATGTAGTAAGTCTTTTTATGATAATAAAAAATATATTTTATGTTTTCAAAAAGTTCTAGACTATTGCAGTATGAAGTAAACGTCACATGATCTATGGCCGGTAAATAACAATACGTGTCGTAACTTGACCACAGATAGCATATATCGCGTACTGGCGAGTGAGAAAAAAATATAATTATGGTTATTTCAAGATGGCGGCGTAAAGCGGGGGCGCGCTGGCCCCGCCTGTCGTGATGGATCGAGAGGGTTGCGTTGTCACGTGACCAGAGCATCGGCGATATACGATCCATATTTGAATTTGAATTTTAGCTAAATACCATAAAGATTGTGATGTGATACTTCTAGTGTTGATACTATTCGTAGTTTAGTTTTTTTAAATTGTTTTTACAGCTCTAGCTATGAAATAATCTTATTTATAAAATTCTATCTTAAGTAAGTACTTGTTATTGCATACTATTATATAAATTGTACATATTCTAGTTAGGTGTATTATAATTCAATTTTATAAAACTAATTAGCATTCATAATTTTTTTTACATTCGGAATGCTAAAATTATAAGAAATTACTTCTAAATTTGAATCACATATAATATTAATATCATTGCTTAAGAATTTGAAGACGATTTATATTTATATCCCAGAGGTAATTAAATTTAGAATAAAAAGCAAATACAATGTCTATTTCTTGCTTTAAAAATATACATTTTATTATAAAAAAACTCGCACTCCGTTAATCAATTTCCGCTTGAGGTAATTTCAAAATACCCAAAGTTTTTTTGCCCGCTTCATTTAGACAGGTTTTATTCAATCTAGCACTATTATTTGTAACACAAAGCCCATTTTTTGCAGGCTACCGTATTATATCTATCTTGTGTCTGGGCTTAAGCACTATGATTTGGTATAATTTTATTGCTGTTGAATATCCTTAACAATGCATAACTGCATGAAATAGCATAATTATTAATGACTAATGAAACATAACAAGTAACAACTGACTAATCGCAATTACAAAATAATTGTCAGGTATTTAAAAATATATAGCACAGAGATAATTTTAAATTCCAGTTTGTGCGACAAACATAGGTATTGCAAAATGTGTGATTTCCTGTCACCATTACGCGTACAGAATTAATTCACTGATCGCATCTATGTAAATAGAAATTATCTGAAAACAAAATCCTTTCATTTACCGTATGTAAATACGGTATCTGGTGACTACTTGTAATTTGTAACAAGAATAATAAACTGGCTAAGGAAACGCTTTGACAGTTTACACTGGTTTTTGATACTGTATGGTCTATGGAAATGCATATTTGAATTTAGAACACCTGAGCATTGCATTCAAATATCACTCCACTTTTCAAAATATATGCATAAACGCTTATAATAGTTTGCTTTCAAAACAAATGACCGGTATTATTTGTCTATAATAGCTGTTTTTTTTTATTATTTCAAAAATCAGTTGCCTCAAGCTCTTAATTGTTTCATATACAAAATCTGTCCCGTTAAAACTGTGTCAATAACATGGTTGTGTTAAACTACCAATAACCAACGACAGCGCATGTTGACCGCATTTATAAATTAAAAATTGAAAAACCCTCGGTCACGTGATTCCGATCACCAATTAACTTAATAATCGACTCGAGCCGTTAATTAAAACTTTGACGTAATTGAATCGAGATATTTTTTAATTCGCACGTATTTTAAATGTTAGGGTGGCCATTTCGGTGGGAGAATTATGTGAAAAATATTTATGTTGTAACTGTCGAATTGGATCTTAAAAATGTAATTTAATATAAATACGGCACTTAATGAGTTCCATTTAAAATTCATCTAATTAAGTTTTGAATTGAAATGTCGTAATATATTTGATTTGTGTATATTGTATAAACAGGTAGGCCACATGGGGCTTATCATTCAAATACATAAAAAATCATTATACAATATGTATATCTATCAAGTAATATTCAACGTAAATCCGCTCCATAAATATGCACATCAAAAACGTAATATATCCTTAAAAGGTCACCCACATCTATTAAAATTCTATACCTAAAAAAACACGAAGAAAAATAGGATAGTAAAATGTATCGAACATGAAAAAATGGACGAATGTCGCATACATAAATATTTACACTGAGTGACACACGTCCATAAATATGCGCAATTTTAATAAAATTAACGTAATAATGACAATTTGTGATGATTTTATCGACAAACTAGTCCTTGTGGCTGCCAATCCGTGATCGCTATGTGGAACTAGTTTTTTTATAATCTTTATACAGCAAGTACAAATCTCGAAGCACGATGACCGAGTCGTGATAGAAGGTGAATTTAGTGCTGGCAAGATAAGTATTGCGATAAACAAACGAGCATTCTAATCTGATAAGGACGGAAATAGTCTCGCATCGCGCGCTAGAGAGGGACAGGTGTACAAAATAAAAGAAAGAGACTATCCGTGTCGCGGGCGGGTGTGTGGTCCCAGCAGTCCCTTTAATTATCGCCTATAAAATTTTATTGAGGAAGCAACCAAATTAAATGACATGAACGTTTGACGGCCGGTTAATGCGATACAACATATGTAGTCCAACGCTTTAGTTGGTTAATGAGCCCGTTTAGCGATGTGTTTGTGCCAATTTTGTGGTATTATCGTGATGGTGGAAGGTGTAATTGGATGGTATTCGCACTACGACCGTATGCGAAATAGACTAGATAATGAATCAGATGCCTCGGCCATAGACAACGTTTATTTTTAATTATGAATGAAGACTAACCATAACACTGATGCCTATATACAATTTCTCTCTGTTAACAGTCCATTCTTGAGGCAAAAACATTCATAGTAGCAAACAGTTTTACGATTTACTTTAACGATTTATTATTTTTATTAGGCTCCCAAAACATACTACAATATACTGAGATAGTATTAAGCCTGTATGCCATTTCTTTAGATATATCAAATGCAATAGCTTTAAATGACGATCCATAGTCTCTACTTTCCCCTGTGGGATACAAGCGTGATGAATATGAATGTATGTATGTATGCAATAGCTTTAAGACTATCATTTAAAAATACTCCGGCTGTGGACAAATTGATTACACTATGGCACAGAGGTACACGATCTCGTATCAAAACATCACGTGCTAACAATTTTCTTAAATTCAGAAGTTTCGGTGCCAATTTATTTATTCTACCGCTAACCACAGTTCAAATATGTCAGTAATGCAAATAATACGTGATAAATGTATGTGTAAACTTAAATTTAGTTTTCCTTATTAACGCTGCGCGGACGATGATGGAAATCTCCATTTTCAAACATTATTGTATTTTTTTTGTATAATAACATTTTTAAAATTTACCAATTTAAACATGTTATAATAAAACGAACGATTTTGCGATATTACACGGGGATGATATCTATCTTTTGATGGACTAGGCCCTAATACATTCTCTTTAACATTTTCGCGCCAATTTTTACTGACAGCTTAGTATTGCTCTGTCCGTGAAAAAATAATTGCCAGTAGTCTATAACTTCCCGTAATAGATTAATTTAACGCATCCATTAAGTAAACACTCACTGGCCGCAAAATTAAAAATAAAAGCCAAGTTTAATTTTAAACTTCGAATCCGAAAACATGCAAGTTGCCAATAACGTGTGTTGTTAAAATAACAAATGAGCTCGGTCGCGTACGAATTACCTACGTCGGGTCAACGTCCTCGCAGCATCACATGTGCGAACGAAATTTTAGCATACGTAAACATCATTGTTTTTGATTTAACGCTTACATGTTGCATAGACAATTGGACAGAGTTGGCGTGGAGTTGTTTTGTTCCGTCAATTGTTCTAAACTGAGATTTTGTACAATAGATTTTTGAATTTTAATTGCGTCATTCGTCGAGAAGGTTAACGAATTGCCGTATGATATATTCCTGTAGATTCAGTTTTCTTAAAACGTGGATCCTAAAAGGATTAAATCACTTCTATAATATCCTTTTGTGATTTTTTCAGTGACCATGGCAATCCTCTTATGCTCAGATTGCCAAATACATTAAAAAAATAAACTACAAGTCACATTTCGAATAGTATCGCGATAAATCAGCTCATAAATAGATGTGTAGGTAATTAGTCAGAGCATATACAATCCTTAATTCTAAAGTATTTTTCAGCTATTGAGCAACAGTAGTGTATATTTCACGTAAATTTTTGTAATTCACATTGCGTTTGATGAAGATGGTTCGTTACCATAATAATCGCGAACACTCGTAAATAATTTATGACCGCCATAAAACTTGGTGTTTCACACAAGTGTTTGTTAAACTTAACAGTTTAACTGCTTGGCACATTACGTCATTTTAATTTTAATGACGATTTTTTTTGTTTTTTTCATAATAACTTTTTCAATGTGGCGAGGTTGCCGCATTTTCGTGCTGTTAAAATTATGTGCGGCCATTTTGTGTTGAAATGGTTTTAAAATGGCGCATGTCATTATAGGTGATTATACATAGGCCTATTTGTGAACTATAATATCGACTTGTGGTGAGAAAATATCACAATAAAACTATATTTGTTACTCGTGAAATAATGAAACCTACGAGTATAATTTCACATTATTGTAATAAAGTAATTATTCCAAAAAGAAAACAGTTGAAGTCATCCCACTAATAAACTAAAGATAAAAAACGCCATTTGCAAAAATAATTAAGCAAACTTACCCAAGCAAGGAAATTGGAAGGCCTAACCCAACAGATAGCAATCATTAAGAGCAATCAACGCAAATTAAAAAAATACAACAATCAAAGGTCAACGAACGTACAGCCACAGATACGTGACAAATATTTTTACACGTGCACTTTTATCAGTTTACATGCGCCGCGAATCACAATTTGTACTCTGTACAGTAAAACGCTGTATATTCGCTTATAGATAGACGACTAGGAACTTCGTATAAAATGAAATAAATACATTTGCATAAGAATAGTACCGAACAGCTGTGTCCGCCATCTGTGCAAGTTGTGTTATTAACATACGTCTCTTGTGTACATTTAAAAGAACCTAACCTTTTTTTAAATTTCGAACGTACGTGATTAGCTGCAAATGAAAGCAAAATTTAAATATTCTTTTCCATATTTAAATATCGTTTCCCGCATTTTGTTCCTTTTTACATCTCTAAATATACACTAAAACCCCAGTATTTTTTATTAACGTTTTATTAGTTCTGTTTATAATTACAACAAAAATTCTTCCATAAAAAATTAAACAAATAATTTAAAAATAAACCCAATTATAAAAACAAACTATAAATGCTCATTTAATTTCAAAACATTTCACGGAAAATAAATTCGGTTACAGTTTATCCTGTTATAAAAATAACAATACACATATCATTAAAATAAATGGTTCCCATTGTATAAAAAATAATCAAATAAATACCCTTTAAAATTTTATTCGTGTATTATAATGGCGCATTAAGTGAAACAAAAAGGTTGGTTTGAAAGGCCGAATGTTTCCAAAGAAGGTATAAAGTGCAAAATTGTCGCGACCGCGCCCCCACTATCAGTCCAACTTATTTTATTTTTTTATTTAACTGACGATAATTACGTAATTGTTGTATAGAAATTGTATGTTGTTGTAAACGACGTCCAATTACCAATCCGCCGGTTGACGTTCTAAAAACGAAATAAATATTTATCGTATACATATTAATGCATACGACTTCGCCCATTTAATAAGTAATGAATGACGGCTAACTTAAAAAAAAAAAGAATATCGACGTAATATTGTAAAACCATTTCAAAGTTTATTAATTAAGATTAATTTTGTTGTGAATTTTTATCGTTTTGTTTTGAAAAAATAATTATGTTAAGTTTCTGATTTCATAATGCTCGTCTTTTATATTATATGCCTAACAATTAATCTGTATCATTAAATAGAATTTTACAATGAACCTCTATTCAAAAAATAAAAAAACTCCTTAAATTTCCTTAACACAACTAGAAATATAACCGAGTTACTTCCTAAAAGGTATAACCAGTGTATACTTCCAGGAATAGCAACCAACTAGCAAGTACCTCTAATGGTAGTGACAAAATGGCAGATGTACGTAATTAAAGGCGACGCGTTGATGCCACGGCAACGATTCCCCGTAATGTGCTGAATTAAAATGTATTATGTTCTTAGCTTTTTGCCGTCGCACTGTACTTGTTAAATAATAGCTTACATTTGTTATTTATTAACATTTTACTACGGCCGTTGGCCTGTTTGTATATGTGCCTGTATGTCGTATTTTTTAGAGCCAAATGCCTTTTTAAGCCTGTATAAGTGCTGACTTTGCTAGAATAATGCGTTGCCGAGGTCGAAATAATTAGCGGCCAATTTAATGTATCAATATTTATAGGGCTTTGTTCTTTGTAATTAATTATGTATTTTTGTCGCAAATCGATTATGTATGTTACCGAAACAATGTGTTTGTGTGACGGTTTTTGCTAGATGTATTGTTTAATTACTGCGGTATGTGGTCATGGTATAAGAAGAATTCAATTCTTTTTTTATTGAATTGAATAAATGAATTGGTAATACAGAAAACAAACTCAAAATGCAATCGATAATATATGGCGATTATTTGTTTTTTATTTATTAAAACCTGCGTTATTCTTGTTTATAACCTATTGTAAAATATCACTGATATCTACTGAATTTTGCATGAAAGAAATTCAAACAGTAATACTTTCCTCACACACTTTCACTTGGTACTATTAAAATATAAGAACTTACTTATTTTTCTATACTGCGATACAAACCTCCACACAATATTACTATTCATATACCCCGTATCAATGTCCACTAAGCAAGAATAATCCGAAAAATTATGTTCCGAGCGCCTTAACCCTTTCGCGTCAGAACAACCGTGAACACATTAGAATATTAAAAAAAACATCGGTAAGCTTCTCACATAAATTACTCTCCATGCGTGCACATCTATGGGAATGAGATGCTAAACAAAAGGGTTGAATCTTAATAAATGATCACATTCAAATAGGGGCGCAGCGTCTTAACCCTTCAGCGCGACACCTGGCCGTTTATACCCCGGAGTCAAAAATTCTTTTATCGCATTAGCATAATATTTATAATATTCACAATGGGATTCTTTATTCAAAGTAGCTTAGTATCTGTCGGTGATTTAGTACACGATAGAGATAAGGGTGTAGATAACAATGGGTGACATTGTGATCGCGGTTAGCAAGATGTTTTGTTGACTGATGTATTTTTTTCTGACTACTATTTATTTTACTATTTGATTAGTTTCGTTGCGGGTTAAGATATTCCCAGACTAATCTAGCTTGCTGCTCAATGTCATTAAAATAAATGCCTTGCAGTAGTTGCGATGGGAAATAATAATGACGTGAAAAGATCTTTAATTGGTCTTCTGAATGTATCATACTTAACAAGGACTTCGCCCAATGATTTTTAGGTGATCTTATGAAAGCGGCATGCCTCACCTTCCTGCGACATTTAATACTGTTATCTTTATTACTTTATTACTTATTTGGGACAGTCTCTGATGATGTGTTTCAGTTATATCCCAGCACGAGCAATTAAAACGGTCACAGTGCGAGTAGAATATCGTAAACATGCAATTTAATTCACCCAAGTAATAACGCAATAACAGAGTAGAAATATAATTTTATATTTCCTTACCAAGTAATAACTTTGAATTAAATTAACTTCCTCAATCATTTCACAATTAGTACGAGAATAATCAAATGCTTATACATAATTTGAAACCTTCCACGTCGGCGATTATTGTTTATTATTGAACTGCATTTACCAGACGTTTGAAACTGGCACGGCTTAATTCCGTTCCCTTTCATTATACATACCAAAGGAAATTACAAACGCCATAACTTAGTCATTTCTTTAATACACAAACTTAAGTGCAGCCTGTGTTTTTAAATAAAAGTACACATGAAGAAACAAAGCTAAATTATCCAACATAATCGTTTCAAATGGTTCGCTTATTAATTTCCCCGCCATATCAATGGAACAATTCAAAACCGAAAGTATCACAAAAAGCTTTCAAGCGAACAGAAACTATCGTCCGCATCTCGATCCAATTTCGACAAAAAAATCCTTTTAACCCCTACAATAGACAGTACGCCTTTTGTCTAGAGACCGTCAAATGATACGCATTAAGCATTTTTTGCCGCGTTATGAATACATTTAAAACAGGAAGGATGTGAAAGTCGGGGGTATTGAAGACACCGTATGGCGGGGAAGGGTTGGCTTTGACAACGCAAAGAAACACGGGTAGTAGGTGAAACATTATGTTAACGGATGAATTATTATACACACTTTATCATTTGTGTCATTATTTTGGATTACATTTCATTTTTTCGAAGGGATAATTTAGTTTCAATTATATAGTTTTTTATCGGCATTATCTTAGGATTATATTTAAAAAGCGTGAAATCAGTTTTATCTGAACAGACCTACAATGAATAACAAGAATTAGGTATCAAACAAAAACTGTTCTCTTCGTTTGTGGATTAATATGAAAGTTTATGTGGGCTTTTAAAATGTTGGTTCAGTGTGGTATAAGTTGATTCGGCTACTTCTCCAATAATATTTCTATGAGAAAGTAGGCTATACCACTCTTTCCCATTAAATTAATTGCGGCATCAAGACAAATTACTCTCTCTAAAATACTAATGGTCTCATTCATAGTCAGTTTAATAAATCTATTTTAGTTATCGCATGTTTTGTCTTCTTCGCTCTAATCGATTTCAAGTCGTTGGAAAGGGACAAAATATTTAAAAACTAAAATACGTTTGTGAACTATTTATGAATAAAGACGTAACTGTTTCGGTGCTTAATGAAAGTTTTGTGCATTCCATGTAAGTCTGCAGTTCTTGAGGTGGGAAAACGACGAAACAATCACTATTCAAAATGTCACATCGATGTACAAACCAACAAACACTTCATTCACTCACGCACATATCACGAGAAAGCAAAACAAAAAAAACACGTGACAAA
Organism: Hyles euphorbiae; assembly: GCA_023078785.2. NCBI lineage: Eukaryota > Metazoa > Arthropoda > Insecta > Lepidoptera > Sphingidae > Hyles > Hyles euphorbiae. The sequence continues at coordinate 3,685,598 of CM041039.1, read as the reverse complement.
ATGTTAAGCTGCGATGACGTCACAGAGAAATGCCCTATCAACGGTTATCGGACGTCTTAGCGGGCTCTTTATCAATCAATCCCTTATCACCACGCGCTTTCACCGCGGGTTATTTTCGACGATTACGTTAATTCGTGACATTTGTGACGGTACGTGACAGGGTTTTTTTTTTTGGGAAAGTTTTCGGCCAGTGTTATGTAAGTGTTTTTGTTTTTTATTGTGGAAGCAAAGTAATGTTTTATTTCAGATTGTAAAAATATTTGCGGTTTATTTTGTATAAATGTATAAAAAATATATATTTCCTAAATAATCTTTGAATGCTACATTAGCATAAAAATAAATTAGATTGAAAAGTAATATGAATTGTAAGATCGTCCGTTGACCGCACATAAAACAGATAACGTATTTTTATGTTTTACATTAATACCTATTTAAATTCTATTGACGTCACAAAAACAATATGGACCGTGAAATTGTCATAAATTGAACGTATCCAGCGTTGAAATTACGAAAAAAAAGATATTCGACTCTGCTTAATTTGGTTAAAAATATTTCATGTTAACAAAATGGTGTGATAACCTGTGCAAATGCTTAAGATTTAAATTATAATTTAACGTTGCAAAATAAGTATTATTTCAAATAAAACTATTTTTGAGATCCAGAACATGGAAAATATTTATTTATCCTAATTATTTTTTTTAATAATTAAAATAATAATTCTTTCTGTTTAATAGTTGTTATGAGCACATACTAATTTCAAGAAAATAAATAACAAAAAGTGAAAAAGTCAACCCCAAACTGCAAGAGGTGTTCATAAAAAAAATAACAGCAAAAATGTTGATCCCGTTGGTAATACGATGAAGACACCGGTCCAAATCGCGACCGTATAGGGACCAAATTGCTGTTGGCCTTAATTTGACTACTATATCCTAAGTGAAGTATATGTAGCTTCGATAAAGGCCGATACAAAATTCTTAGCGCGCGGGGTTTGAACTCGCGACCGCGGAGGCAACTTGCCACTTGAGACAAGTTCGCCATAGCTCTTAATACATTGCTGACGAATTAGTCATATAGTTTTGGTCACTCAATGTGTACGTTCATAAAAATCTTAAATATTGAGCTTTGAATTTTCCAGTACTTCTTGCGCAATTATGACATATTTTATAAGCAAAATTTAATGGATCTGGATATTACGATGACACTAAACCTGTATTTATATTAATTCAAATGAAATATTTAAGTACCTTTAGTTTGATCCATTCGCCAGAGGATTATCCATATTAATCTGAAACAATAAAGAAATTATCATTAATACGGTGTTAGGAGCAATATAGTATATATTTTTTATTCCACTGCTATCATATTTTTTCTTGATTGTACTCCATTGAGATAATATACTAGAGGGGACACTGCAAACAAAATCTTTGTAATAAAATGAAGGGTACATTCTATTTCTGTCTCTGTCATGCCTACGAAATAACATATCTTCCTTCTCGCTTCACTGTGTACCCTTGTGCACGCACCATACGCACAGATTTTGTTCCCGATGTCCGCTCTAGTATAATACCTCAATGTTGTACTCAGGTTTACGTTTGCGACGGAATATCTTGTAATTCCAGACATAATCGATAAAAATATTTTTATAAGTTGTTTACTGGGTCGTGTAGAGACGACAGCATTAATTGAAACTACATACATGCTTTAGAACCAGCAGTGTGTACAACAAAAAGCGTAAAATTACGAAGGTCACCTGTGGGTATTTTTAAAATATTAATTTTTATTACATAAATATTACCCACTTACTGTTAAAAAAAATATGTTACACTAATTATAATCATTTATATTTTGATTAACTGTACCCATCATGTAACAGTTTAATGTCATGTATATTGTGTATTTATCTGTATCCACAATCAATGCAATATCGTGACCAAATCACTTTAGACTTGACGTTTAACCGTTCCACTGCAGACTGCTCATAACCTGTGTTTAATATACCCGTCTGGTACTTATATATGATACTCGTTAAATTATTAACATCTTGGTATCGTGTAATGCCGAGATCAAATGCTTTAAGCGGTGTATCGAGGAAGGAAAATAGCGAATGACTGGGGTATCTGGACTTGTTTATTTAAATAGGCTATGAGCTCTTTACATTGTCAGAATCTTATATGTATATTATTAAAAGTGGAATGACTTTTGCACACCAATATTTTCAAAAAAGAAAATATTAATAAACTGACTGCATAAACAAAAATATTAACAAGAATAGTCGAAGTATTGTTTGAGCTAGGTGAACAAATAATCCTTCTTTTACTTTTGTAGTCTCATAACTAAAATATTTTTCCTGTTAAATGTATATTTTTGGAGCAAAACCTGCCTTTTCGCAGAAATATATTTTTATTTTTACTCAGGCACGTACACACAGCTCATGTCTATAAAGAATCAACTCTATTTATTCCACGCCTTTCGAGTTAAGTGACATCACGTCGCCTTAATAAGATATAATTTTTATAAGACGTGTAAAACCGTCAAGCAATTACAGTTCGCATAGAAATTGAATTATTTAACGGTAGTTTTATAGTTAACTGGTCCTCGCGCCGGGTAGCACTCGTCAACGGCGCAATGTCCTCATCATTATACTATGTTTATAATTTATTAAAGTTGTTTAAGGACACTCTGTAGCTGGCCTAATGGCAGGAGATAAATAAAATGGTAATTAGGGACCTATTAAGTTACTAAATAGAAACAAAATTTAGCACCTAAAAAGCTTTGAAATTGGCCAGATTTGATTGCTTATTTTCAACATCAAATATAATTGTGGTCCAAAACACTAAAATCTGTTCAGATTCCTCTTTTTATACTGGTGTCGAAAATTGTTAGCAAATAATTATACTAATATATTTTATTTTAGCTATACCACGCCGCAGTAAAATTGAAACAGTGTACCCTCATTTTAACCAGTGTATTCAAAAACATCTATTCAAACGGTTTAAAACTACAGAACATTGTATTGTAAAATATCTCCTATATTCCTATCTATTGAATACTGTAACTAATGGCGCATTGTTTGCTTGAATAAATTATTAAATTATAAATATGCAAAGCCGGGAAAAAAATATGCCATAGAGGCCACAAAAAATACTTGTTTCTATGTATGTGCCGTATCAACCCTACAGACCAATTAGATATAAATAAAACCGTTGGCGACATATGATTTATTAAAAATTTTATCTCGCCAAGGTGTCAACAAATCTTATTTAACCATCCATCTTTGTCTAAGCCGAGTTATAGGTGCGCGGATATCTGTGTGTCGACGGGGCCCATACATTATTTATTTATGCGAGAAATTTGCATGGACTTTTGAAGGGTTAGCCAGTGCCACGTTCGTTCGCTGTAATCGCGTTGCATGCGTAAACAGATGCATTAAGTAGTTTACAATTTACTATATTGTGTTTCGTTTTGTTCTATTTTTAAAAATACTTTACTCCTTTTCTTTTTTTTTTCGTACCAGTGTTTATGTTTCACACCAATAAGTTTATGACTCTGTTTGGGTAAAAGATAATAATATTTTTATTGCAATACATGTAATCGAATCAAATGAGGTTATTTTGGTTCTTAATTAAAATTTCTGCGGAATAAAAAGAGGTTATTTTACGGATCAAGCTAAATAAAACCTCCTGGTTATTATATTTTTACCAAATATTGCATGTATTGGCATTAGTGGTTAGATATGGCACATCAGATATTGTCGCAACAAATGGTTTGGGCAGAGCAAAAGCTTATGCTAAATTTGCGATAAATATAGAATAAAATGAAACATGATCCTTTTTTATACTAATAGAAAAATATTAAATATAAATATAGTCACCTAAAATTGACGCTAATGATCATTCATCGATTTAACGAACACGAAATACCTTTTATCGATCGTACATTTAAGTACAATAATTCATAAACGTCGACCTAACTAACACGTACGTAATTTGAACCCGTTCTCCTTGAACTTACAAGCAACATTGTAGTTAAAAAAAATTAAAGTGTCACGTTGCTAAACTCCGCTCCGATGAAGGGAATAAAACTACGTAAACTGGTAAATTGATATCTGTAACACATCATAATTGACAGATACCGTACATGAACTTTTTTCTAGAAACTACTTTGAGCTAGCACGATATGTCTATCGATAAAATTATACAGATTAAAAAATAAAAAATGATAGTAAATTGCTGGCTGGTTTAGCGTTTATTACGAATACTAAAAGGCACTATGGTCTATGGATGTTGGATCTTGTATTATAAAAACCTAACTTTTAAATTTCAAATTAATATTGGATCATAGAAAGAAAAAGTGTTCACTTTTACGCGCAGTAGCATTACAATATTTGCCTTTTGTAAAAACGGACAAAACAGTAGTATTGATTCACAGGATCCAGCTCAAGATTTCTTTAAGATTTGTTCGAGATTTCGCCAAGATTTGTTCAAGCAAGTCAAAACTGAATGACACGAAACTAAAAAAAAAAAAAAAAAAAAAAAAAAAAAAGTTTGGTGTCAAATTGGGGGTTTTCGGGGTCGTCCGATCCATCTGTGCTATCCATTTTCTTCTAACTGTAACCGTTGCCTTTTTAGCTATTTTATTTCACCAGGTCCACTACCCCTAATTAATTAGCTAATGTTTTTAAGGTGATTACCTTAAATATCTCCTCGACTGCGCTCTTAATGACGGTCACTTAATGAATCATCACTCGATGCTAATCACCCTATTCCTCATCAATAACAACACGTTGTTTCAATAGTTCATGTTTTATTCATTCAAAAAATTGATTTAAACATCATATGCAATATCATATCATTTTTAAACGTATCCATATTAAAATTATTTAAAAAATCACTTAATGACTTCCCGTTAAACTTATACAATATGTACAATATACAGTACTCTCCACAGACTGAAGTCCAATCATTTTGTATTCTGCTACTACTACATTTCCATTGTTTTGAATTCCTATTCAAGAACATTCTGTGATAACCAGTAGGAGAACGTCCATAAGAATCAAAATATTCTCCAACACCGCAACTATCTATGTGTATACCTATCCAGTGAGATCCTGGCTTTGTGTCCGGGTCCAAATTGCTTATAACATACATAGGAACTTGAACATTCATTGGTAATTTGTTTGCAGCGTATACATTATACTGTAGACTTGGATGAATTTTTCCTAAACATTGTTGAATTTCATTGGTATTCATTGTTGCATTTAAGTTCCATATGACTGAATACTTCGTAGGATTACAGGTGAGTGAAAAGATCAAGATATGATACATATATTTAAGAGTGAAATAAGGTGCAAATAAAACGGTGAGTATATTGTTACAGTAAGTTTTATTTTGATCATAAACTTAGTACTAAGTAATACAGAATTCATTATTCTAGTCTTAGCTGCTATAGTCAACAGTAACATTACGATTTTTATCTATTTCGATAACGTTATCAAACTCAGCATATACAACACAGTTTATTGTTTGAGTAAGAGTGGATTCAAAACGAACTTCTAATCTTACGCTACCATGCTTTATAAGATTCCAATGACTCGATGAATTGGCTGATAAATCAGGAGTAAGATCAAAAGCTAACAGACAATAACCATTGGAATATTTATCACGAGATATCCCATTACCTTCATTTAGAAAATGTATTCCCGTTCCTGAGAATAAGGTATGATATGTTGTAGTAAACATTTTATTCTCAAACGATGGTTGCAAAGCTTTTGAGGGTATTTGATGACCATCTATGTACAAACAAAATGAATTCATATCATAGTTTTCAAAGTTAAGTGGATTTTTAGTGAGACTACCATTGAACGCTGCATTATTAACAAACCCAACTATACATCTTTTAGGTACTTGTCCTAGAAAAATATTATCAAGCGTTTTTCCTTGAACTCCTGATGGTATTGTTAAAACTTTAACTTCAGCTCGAGTTATATTTTTCTGTTGCTGTGGAATAGTAAGAACACAAATCTAATAATCTATATAAAATTGATAGTTAATGGTTTCTTAATATAAGAATGCGCAAATGTAATTACAAACTAATTAGATAAGATACTTAATGATTTGTTGAAACAAGATTGTGTTAATGTAATAATCTATTAAAACTAGATAGTTAATGATGTGTTGAAACAAGATTGCTAAGTGCTTTACGTTTATATATAAGTCCACAATATTATTGGTATGTTAATTTAACTAGCAGTCGTAGTTCGGCGAAGTATTGTTAACTAAAGTGAATTATAGTGACCAAAGGAAAATGGAGGTAAGGTACTTTTTTTTGTTTTATCAATTTATAAACTTTTCATTACTACTAGATTTACTCTTAGGTTATTATTGGATTTACTCAGAGAGACTCATTGTGTAAATTATGTTGTATTGTTACAGAACTCATTCAGTTCTATGATGGAAGATAATACATATAAAGGATATTATTATAACACACCCCCGGATTCTGAAAATGAATTAGAAATAATTACATCACCACCACCACAGCCCATTAAAAGAAAATCGAATGAAAATCAAACAATTGATGATCTGTTCGAAATATCACCGAAGAATAAAAAGAAAAAGACATCGAGTTCTGTGTCTCGAACTCAAGATGGTGGTACAACGTTTATCACTAGCAATTCAGATGATTCAGCAAATGCAACACATCTTATTAAGATCGAGTTGTATGATTTGCAAAAAATATCAAAAATTCCCGTGAAAGAGCACTGGAAAAATAGTGAAATTAGAATCAAGTTTTATACAACAAACAAAACAAAAAAATATGACAATATTCAAAAATTAATGTATCACCTTACAAAGGATATTACTACAAGTGAAACTTGTAAAAAATATTTCTTTTCCAAATAAGAACTAAGTATATAATTTGCCACCACCACCACCACAAACAATCAAAAGAGAAAAAAAAAGTGAAAAACAAGAAAGTGATGATCAAATTCCCGAAGATTAAGAAGAAAGACATCAAGCTCTGTGTCTCGAACTCATGATGGTGGCACAACATTAATCACACGCAATTCAGACGATGCCAAAACGTACTAAGAAACCATTAGGCAATTACATACTTTGTTAATTATGGATTCATCATTACCTAATTTCTTTACCTGCATATTTCATATAAGTTCTCAAATTTTTTTTTGACTTATATTCAGTTGTATGTTGATGTTTGTGGTGTAACTTTAATTCACTTTCCAAATTAAACTACAAAATGGACTTCTCCAATACAGTTGAAAGCGCCTTTTTTAGTTCGGAAGTTGACGAAATTCTCGATGAAAATGAAATGGTTAAGATTTGTGAAGAAGTGGAGATATGTGAATCACTGAAATCATGTTTTGATGATGAATTTACATGTGTGTCGAATGAAAACCACACGAAGTAAGTACCGAGTTTTATATCAAGCTTAATAAAAAAAAAAATGTTTTAACAGTTACAATAATATTTTATTTTGTTATAGTCAACCAAAACAAGGAGGATCACTCAAACGCACAATAGTTCGCGATGATTCAAAACCTTTCATTCATAATGTGAAACGTCCAAGAACTGAAGAAATGGTGTCAACTTCATCTGGTGTGACAGAAGGACCCCACGCAGGTGATCATTTAAACCAAGTAAATTGTGACGCTTGTAAAATTACAGTTAGTAAACGATATTTTACCAACCATTTAAAAAGTAATATCCATAAAAATAACGCTCTGAAATTACACAAAACTTTTGAAAACGTATCGATTATTGAAACCGCTTTTGGACAAAGAATTATAACATATAAAATTTGTAGTAAAGCGAACGAAACTTTTAAACCATTATTTCAAACTCCGGAATCATTTTTGAATTCAATTAAAAATGACATATTATTTTTAGTTGAAGAGTCAATTGAAAAATATAGTATTTTTAAAGTTAATTTCATATTACATGCTGAATTCATTCAACAAAGTAAAGATGATACAGTGAATTCATTTGATTTTCAAACTAGCAATTTTATCATATGTCGTGGGGATGATTTAAATATATTTTTTACGTCTTTATGTGATACTTTGGTAAATAAAATAAGTAGCTTTGAGAAAAAAGATAGTGGATGGAGTCTAAAACACATAAAAAGCATAGATTTGAATGTGAATAAATTTAATCCTCTTCGTGGTACTTCATATATTGATTTACCCAGAGATATTAGTGCAAAAAAAGCCGTTATTAATGTTCAAAACGCAGATTATTTATGTTTCAAATGGGCTTTACTCTCCGCTCTTTATCCAGTTAGTAAAAATGCTGGTCGCGTATCTTCATACACTATGCATTCTGATAAATTGAATTTCAATGGTGTATCATTCCCTGTTAAATTAACTGACATTCCAAAAGTGGAAAAATTAAACAAAATTAGTATAAATGTATTTGGTTTAGAATGGAATAAAAATACTAAAAAGCACAGTATTATTGGGCCTATTTATTTTACTAAAAGCCGTAGGAGTAGTCATATAAACTTGTTGCATTTGAGTAATGGTACAAATAGTCATTATTGCTTTATCAAAAATTTATCTCGTTTAGTTAGCAAGCAACTCTCAAACCAAAATCATGCCGTTCATATTTGTGATGGATGTCTATTGTATTTTCCAACTATTGAAAGATTGTCAAACCACCAACAATATGACTGCTCTCATGTTACTACTGAATTACCAACTAGTGATAAAACATTTAAAAATTGGTTTGGTCAGTCAACATCTAATGATAAGGTAATGTTCGATCATTTTGAACGAAAATTAAAAGTACCTTTTGTTATATATGCAGATTTTGAAGCATTTTTAAGTCCTGTTAATTCATGTTCCAATAATCCATTCAAATCATATACAAATAACGTTCAAAAACACGAACCGTATAGTTTTGGGTATTACATAAAGTGTTCATATAATGACAATTTGTCAAAGTTTGAGTCTTATTGTGGGTCCGAATGTGCACAAGTGTTTATGAATAGAATTTACAATGACTTGAAATCTATTTGTAGCAAAAATAATTTTCAAAGCCCTCCCAAACCATTGACTGTAGAAGATCAACAAATTGTAAGCAATTGTAAATGTTGTCATATTTGTGAGACTGATTTGAAAGAAGGAAAATGTTTAGACTTTGACTGGTACACAGGTAATTTTAGAGGTGTTGCACATGAAATATGTGCAAAAAAGTTTAGAGCACCAAATTTTATACCAGTAATTCTTCATAATTTAAGTCATTATGATTCACATTTTATTGTTCATGCACTCAATTTTGTTGATGGTCAAGTAGATATAATTCCTCAAAACAAAGAAAGGTATATTTCGTTTTCAAAAACTTTGTATGTAAATAATCAAAGAATAAATTTAAGGTTTATAGATTCATTAAAATTTTTACCATGTAGTCTTGATCAATTAGCTAAAAATCTAAAAGATGATCAATTTCATACTCTAAAACACAAATTTCCTATCAATGAAGACTTTATGCGTCTCAGAAAAAAAGGTGTTTTTCCCTATGAGTTTATGACCTCTTTTGATAGTTTAAAAGTAACATCTTTACCCAACCAACAACAATTTTACAACACATTAACAAATTCAAATGTATCTGATGACGATTACAATCATGCAAAGGATGTTTGGAATCACTTTAAATGTTCAAATATGCTTGATTATTCCAATTTATATTTAAAAACCGATGTCTTGCTATTAACAGATATATTTGAAAATTTTAGAGATCTTTGTATTGCTACTTATAATCTTGATCCCGCCCACTATTATACTGCCCCAGGCTTAAGTTGGGATGCTATGTTAAAGTACACCAAAATAAAATTAGAATTATTGACAGATTTTGATAAAATTGCTTTCATAAGGGCTGGTATTCGTGGTGGTGTATCTCAATGTAGTAATCGTTATGCCAAAGCCAATAATGAATATTTAAACAATTATGATGTCAACACAGCTAAATCATATCTTGTTTATTTTGATGCTAATAATTTATACGGATGGGCTATGTCCCAATACCTTCCCGAAGGAGGATTTGAATGGATAGATCCTACAAGTAGTTTTGATGTATCTGATACATCAGAAAATGGTTTTATCTTAGAAGTAGATTTAGAGTATCCTGATGAACTTCATGACATACATTCAGATTTACCTCTTTGTCCAGAAAACATTTGTATCAATAATTGTAAAGATTCAAAATTAATTTCTAATCTTAATAATAAATACAAATATAAAATTCATTACAGAAATTTAAAACAATGTCTCAAACTAGGTATGAAGTTGATAAAGATACATAGGATATTAAAATTTAAACAAAGTCCCTGGCTTCAAAAGTATATCGATTTAAATACAAATATGAGAACAAAAGCGGTATCAGATTTTGAAAAAGATTTCTATAAACTGATGAATAATTCAGTATTTGGTAAAACCATGGAAAATATAGAAAAAAGGGTTAATGTAAAACTGCGAACGCATTGGGAAAATCGAGGTAAATCTCTGGGAGCACAAGATTTGATCGCGAAACCAGAATTTCATAGCCTTTCAATATTTTCTGAAAATTTAGTTGCAATTCAATTACGGAAAACAAAAATTTTATACAATAAGCCTATCTATCTGGGATTTTGCATTTTAGATATTTCTAAGACTTTAATGTATGAATTTCATTATGATTACATGCTAAAAAAATTTAGTGGTAAAACTAAACTATTGTACACTGATACTGATAGTTTCATTTATCAAATATTCACAAATAATTTTTATGAAAACATCAAACCTGATTTAGGTGCACGGTTTGATACTTCCGATTACCCACCTGATAATATTTTCAGTTTTCCTAGAATAAATAAAAAAAAGTTAGGATTTTTCAAAGATGAAAATAATGGACAAATTTTAGAAGAATTTGTTGGTCTTCGATCAAAAATGTATGCATTCAAGGTAGGCAACAAAATAGTAACAAAAGCTAAGGGAGTAAATAAAAGTGTAACGAAACGATTAAATTTAGAAAATTATAAATCATGTCTTTTTAATAAAAATGTTCAATATCATAGTATGTATAGATTTAAATCTATCAAACATACAATATTTACTCAACAAATTAACAAAACTTCTTTGTCTTATAATGATACTAAGCGTCACATTTTACCAAATCTTGTAGATACTTTAGCATGGGGTCACTATAAACTAAGATAAAATATCAATTGTAATGTGTATTTTTTTTTTTACTATTATGTTTAGAGTATCTCCAATAATCTTCATATTTTGTATTAAATGTAGTGTTGTAAATAAAAACCTAAATTTAAGAATATAAAATTGTACATACATATTGTGTTATTTAGTTTGTAAGTTAAATTTAAGAATTAATTATAATATCTTCATTATCCGTTGGTTACTATAATTCAATTTAGTTAATAATAATTCACTGAACTATTAATACTAAATTAAAAAAATAATTGTACATACACATTTCGTGTTATTTAGTTTGTAAGTTAAATTTAAGAATAAGTTATATTTGATTATATGTCCTGATTGAAGAGAAACAAATAAAGGTGTGGTTAATATGAATGCTGTTTATTTTATTGTTGAACTTCGCATATGTCACACGTTGACAACATGTATCATTTTATCCACCCTTTTACTGCAATAATTGCAGGACCTAGTGGATGTGGAAAATCTCAGTTTGTAACAAATTTTATTAAATACAAGAGTGAAGTATGCAATATAGATTTTGCTCAAATAACTTGGTGTTTCGATGAAATGCAACCTCTATATAACTTAAATAATGTAAACTACTTTCAAGGATTACCAGATCTAAACATGTTTGATGGTAAAGAGCCCAATCTAATCATAATAGATGATCTCATGAGGGAATCCGATGGACGCATTGTTGACATATTTACAAAGGGTAGTCATCATAGAAATTTAAGCGTTTTCTACATAACCCAAAATTTATTTCATCAAGGAAAAGGACAGAGGGATATTTCTTTAAATTCAAGTTATATTATTTATTTTAAAAATCCTCGGGATAAAACACAAATTCGATATTTAGCACGTCAAGTTTCACCAGAAAATACTAAATTCATCGAAGAAGCGTACAGAGATTCTACTAAGGATGCTCATGGATATTTGATGGTAGATCTTAAACAAAATACTAATGATCAGTGTCGTATTAAAACAAGGGTATTTCCTAATGATGGATTTTGTTATATATACATACCAAAGAAGGGGTTTAAATACGACAAGAATCAAAAAATGTCCGTCATTTACCAATAATGCAGGGAAGCTTGAAGACACATAAAGATTTACTCTCTGCATTACATACTTTAAAACCAAAATATCAAAAAGCCTTATTAAAATCGTGTGATGAGGATGAAATAAATTGTATTTGTGAGTGTGTTCATAATATTTTACAAGGTAAAGTTCCATTAAAGGAAAAGGAAAAAAAAAATCTGAAAAAGTATAGAACTTTGCTTCGTAAACTCGTACATAAAACTACAAATAAAGTGAGAAAAAATATAATAATTCAAAAAGGTGGAGCCTTTCTACCTATTATATTGGGTTCTATACTGAGTGGATTAATAAGCGGTATTGTTTAAAATGGAACATGCTAAGAGAATGATACTTGTTGAACCGAGTTTGATAGATAAACTTAATCAAAGAGATTCTTTGGATAATCCAAA